>VZTD01001253.1:401829-624312 GCA_013397725.1 Rhagologus leucostigma | reverse complement strand
CCGGCACCGCTCCAGCGCTCCGGGCTGCGGCGGGAGGCGGGGGAGGAGGAGGAGGAGGAGGAGGAGGAGGAGCGGCTCAGGTACAGGCAATCATCGCACGGGGGGAGCAGGGAAAGCAGCGGCAGCCGCTCCAGCCGCACCGCGGTAACAGGACTCCCTGTCAAGTATTGGACATAGCGGCTGCTGAGGATGCGTGTAGGTGAGAAAGCTTCTCTATTGCTTTAGCAGGGAATTGGAGGAAGGAGTGATTTTATACGTGCTCTGTTGCTTATAGACAAAGGGAGCGAATAGGCGGAAATACTCGGGGATGTTATAAAATCTAAAAGGACTTTCTGTACAGCGTGGCGATGCACGACAGGAAATTAACTCCAAAAAGAATGCGTTCTCTCAAAGTGCTGCGACAGAATTGAACATTTGGCTTTTCTAGTATCTGAAATTCCTCCTGAAGACACGGCAAGGACTATCAGAAACATCAGAGAGATCCTGGTACTTTTAAAGAGACTTAAAGCAAATGCCAGCTGAATGACCTTGGAGATCATTTTATGTGGATTCATTAATTTTCACTGCTAGTCTTCTAGTCTCAGGAACTCTAGGATTAATGATGGCTTTAACGTTTTAGGGGCCTTTCAGAAACCAAGATTGTATACATTTAATTACCTGCCTAATGATTCCTGAACTAATCAAGCATTTACTTAAACCTGAACACAGAAGATGCTTTCTTTTAATGTTTTCTCTCTCCGTAGCTGTGAATAAAATGAACAAGGTAATGTCCTGCAAATAGAAGAACAATTTTTTTAAAGCAGCTATTTGTTATGCAGATCATCTAATAAATATAGAAACCCTAAACCCCTGAGAAGATGAAGCTGAGCAACAGGATAATGGAGTAGTAAACAATGGCAGCTTTTCTAGTCAAATCAGCATTTCATTAGCTTCCCAGCAGAATGCAGATGGAAGTTTCTGAGCTCGTTGTGTGGGGGTTTGTGAAATGATTCAGTTGTTGCTACAGAGGTGAGCAATATCATGGATTATACCTATGAACTCCTGGGTACTGATCCACTGTAGTAGATATGGCAGAGTTTCTAAAGATGATTATTTTAAATTGCCATTGCTGAAATTAAATTCAAGAGGATTTATTTTGTCTGTGGGGACACTGAATTATGATTCTGGCATTCGTAATTGTAATGGACTATAACTGTTTAAAGGAACTGTAAATACATAAGTCTCTAAAATCTATTCTTAAATTATTTTCATTTTTAAATGAATAGACACGATCTTCCTCATTGTACTTGAGATGTATGTTTTCTTTCTTGGGAGCCAGAGGACAAATCTGCCTCATCCCCCACCTGTCTCCCCCTAAATAAAATTCATTATTCGTACCCAAATAGTGGTGAGTCTATTGGAATTAACCTTGGCAAAAATGTTTTCCTTACCTTTCCAATGAATAGCATGGATAAGATGGAGTTACTATCTTCTGAACCGAACAAGAAAAGACAGCATTAGAGAATGAACTTTTTCCTTTAGTCTCCAGTCAGTCTGTGATTTAAACTAAGATGTACAGATTATCTCCAGTAACTGCTGGTCCATGAAACCTGAGCTGTACTGAGGTTCCTCCTTCCCTTCCTCTCCTTCTCCCCAGTATATTCCAAAGTAAACGACTTTCTCAGGAAAATAAGTCAGAGATTTCCCTCCCCTCCTTCCCTGGGAAATGAATGTGTCTCTTTTGTGAGTTTTTATTTCTGTTTGTTTTAGAAGTGCCTTGTGTTTGCTAAAGATGGGTCAAGAGCACTGGAGGAGCTGATCAGTGGCCTTTCTCTTTCTGGCTTTTGTTTTTCTTTTCTTTCTTTCTTTCTCTCTTTCTTTCTTTCATTCTTTCCTTAAAGCCAAGGTGTGCCAGAGGTGATGCACTGATGCTGAGGAGGCATCAACAGCTATGGGACTCTAATCCTCTCACATGTAAGCACTGGCAGTGTCTGCAAAGAGAGATCGTGAGACGCTGAAGCAGAGTTTAGCTGCTGTTAGCAGGTCACCTGCTCACTAAGGCTCAGATTGCACAGTTCCCTAAGCACAAAACATGAACCAGTCCCGATGGATTGAATGGAGGACTCTGAATATGAGCAGTAGTGTTATGAACATATCTGAGCACCTCTCCTGCCCTCTTGGATTTGGTCACTACAATGCAGTTGACATCTGTATCCTTGAGACAGTCGTTATTGTCTTGCTAACATTTTTAATTATTGCGGGTAACTTAACTGTGATATTTGTTTTCCACTGTGCTCCACTCCTGCACCATTACACCACCAGCTATTTTATTCAGACCATGGCCTATGCCGATCTTTTTGTCGGAGTCAGCTGCTTGGTTCCTACTTTGTCACTGCTCCACTACTCAACAGGTGTCCGTGAGTCCTTGACTTGTCAGGTTTTTGGATACATCATCTCTGTGCTCAAAAGCGTATCTATGGCATGTCTCGCTTGCATCAGTGTGGATCGCTATCTCGCTATAACAAAGCCTCTCTCCTATAATCAACTGGTCACACCTTGTCGCTTGAGAATCTGCATCAGTCTGATCTGGATATACTCTTGTCTGATCTTCTTGCCTTCCTTTTTTGGTTGGGGAAAACCTGGTTACCATGGAGATATTTTTGAATGGTGTGCTACCTCCTGGCTAACTAATGCCTATTTTACTGGCTTTATCGTGTGCTTACTATACGCTCCTGCTGCCTTTGTCATATGTTTCACCTATTTCCACATCTTTAAAATTTGCCGGCAGCACACCAAAGAGATAAGTGATCGGAGAGCTCGATTTCCTAACCACGAAGGGGATGCTGCTGGGGAGACTGGGCACAGCCCCGACCGCCGCTATGCCATGGTTTTGTTCCGGATAACCAGTGTGTTCTACGTGCTGTGGCTCCCTTATATCATTTACTTTCTGCTGGAAAGCTCGAGGGTGTTGGAAAACCCGGCACTCTCCTTCCTAACAACGTGGCTTGCTATAAGCAATAGTTTCTGCAACTGTGTGATTTATAGCCTCTCCAACAGCGTGTTCAGGCTGGGACTGCGGAGACTGTCAGAGACAATCTGTTCGTCTTGTATGTGTTCAGAAGACAGGGATGTACGGGACCCTAAGCCCAGGAAACGGGCTAATTCCTGCTCCATTTAAAGAAAACGGGCACGTGTAATCAAATGCAGAGTTTTGATAGTATTTGTGGTATCTGGAAACTTGCCAGAGAGAAATGTTTACTTGAACAGGTTGCCGTGGTGTTAAGAGTGAGTTTAAAAGGGATCCTGGAAAAGGCAAAGGCAGCTGTAAGAAGGGTCACTGAACTCTTGTGAAATTGTTGGGAGAACAACTCAACAGAGATGATGAAGAAAGTCAGAAATAAAAATCTTCCAAAGGGCATGAAGTAACTACCACATCAGAGGAGGTTCCTCATAAAACAGATTAGTTAGTTGCTATCTTACGTTTTCCCCCTGGTAGACAAGTTGTCTTTGTGTCAGAATACTCTGTAGCCTTCAGAATTTTAATAGATTTAAGAGGAAGCAATCAACACCACAGTATGCAGCTATCCATAAATTATATACTTGAGGACTGTAGTAGATACTGCAGATAATAATCGGCTCTGTCTCTGCTCACATATTGTACGATTCTCAGTTGTACAAAAAATCTGCGATGCATAAACCCTCCCCTGGGCATGACGCTTCGGGATAAACTGGCACGTTTTGGTACAGCTTACACAGAAGCTCTCCCTCTCATTTCCCCTTTTTTTCCCATGCTGTGCGCCCCTGTATTCCATTGCTCACGGGTGGGTGAGTTTAGGGCACCTGTGAGGTAAACTGAGTTCCAAACCATTCTTTCTGCAGGAAGCAATAGCCCTCCCTGGCTGGCTGGCTGGCTGCAGCTGCCCGTGTACAATGATTTCTTCAGTCGTTCCCTCTCTTGACCCAGTTAAATCAGCACACGGTATCGATGTAGTGTCCTTTAGGGTGCACTAAAGCTTCTCCTTACGGGTTCCACGGGTGTTCCTAACACAGATATGATAATGGCACACAGCAGTGTGCAGCACTGCCTAGAAAATTAAAACTAACCGACCCTTTTCTTTGGGAAATCTAAAGAGCTTACTGTTGTAGCTGTCAGTCTGTTGTGTGAACCTCACTTGCACATAGCGTATCTTTTTTAAGAGAAAACGTAAATTGTGGTCTGTGCCTAATGTTTTCATAGCACATGGAATAGGCCAGTGCCACAGGACTAATAAATTCACACTTGCTTTAAGAGAAGTACTTCTGTGCAGCTCTTTGTTAGACAGGTGTTCTCAGAGGAGGTGAACAAGGCAGTTTAGTGTTAAATACAGGCCAGGAGCTTTGGTGTGTCCTTTTGTACTGAACTGACTTTCAGGTCCACTGATGAAATCTTTCTGATTTTGCAAGGGCACGCATTAGGTTTGTGTAATAAATTGCCAGGGGTTCAGATGCATGCCAGTCAATACAGTACTTAAATTATAACTTTGAACCAAATGTCATTTTCTTAGATGGTTATTGGCTTTTAAAAAAGGCCCATTTATTGATTATTGGTGCCTTTTAACGCTGCACTATTATTCCTTCTTTCACCAAAATGCGTATGTAAAGATTGTGCCTCTTACTTTTTGTAATGAAAGCTGACCACGTGTGCACACTTGTGGTTTGACTCTAGAGCTCCCTTAATGCTGTACTCTTTGTTCTGTTGAGGTGGTTCTGAACCCCTGTACATTTTTTTAAACCTGTAAGAAAGTTGAAACAATGGAATAAAGTAGTATTATATCAATCAAACTCAGCCTTGGCGTTAGTTCCCTGATGTCACTCTCTGTTCTCTGTGAAAGTCCTTTTGGGTTAGGACTCGAGTGAGCAATTTCAAATCCAAATTTCAAAGCTGCTTACTTGATGTCTGAAATGTTCATGTTCTGGTTTCTGGCATTGCACATCTTCAAAGTAGGTTCAAATACGACTTGAAACATTCCTGGAGCTGAGCTGAGCTGTTGCTGGCACCCGGCTCTCATAGATATTAGGGAAAAATGAATGGTATCCTTCGCACAGACCTCGTCATGCTCCACGTCTACAGCAATGTATTTGCTGCCTTCTTTTGACAAGTTGATGTTTATTTCGGGAGGCTCTTTTGGCTCACTGCTGCTCTGTATGGTTGTGTAACCCCAACTCTTCCTACAAACACGACTTGAATTCATTTAGTTTTGTCATTATTTTGTCATTTTTTTTCCTGGTTAGTAGGCCCTTGGCGGGCAAGACTTGGACAAGGAGCAACGAAATACCTTATTTCTCATAATTCACAGGACTGGTTTCTTACCAGTCACATCATTTTCTATCTGTGCTCCAGAGCTGGCTGCTTAGAGCTTCTGAGTTCCCTTGGCATTTCTGGTGACAAGTTTCTGTGGGACCTTCTGAAATTCAAGAAAAGTTGTAGCAAGTGCTTGAAGTCAAACTAACGTTCACTGAACCCAGGCTGTAGGCAGCAGATGTGTTGTGACTGTGCTACTGCAACTCCAGATGTGTAGGAACACCCGAGCAAACCCACTTGGGTCGGCAGTGCCTTAGCTGAACCCTGTTTGTGTGACCTCAGCAAGTGCAGTTGATGTACAGCAACTTCAGGCTTTATTGCCTGAAAATGGAAGGTCAGAGGTAGGGCTTGGCCTCAGGGGCTGCACCGCAAAGCTTGCTCACCCTGAAGGGCACAGGCAGCAATGTGTTCCTCTCTGCCGTCGTGTTCAGTGTGTGGGTTTGTTGGGTGCAACTAGAGATTTCCTTCTTCCTCAGGCTGTTCGTGGAGGGAGAGAATATAGGAGAAATCCAAAACCCTGAAACCAACTTGTAGCTTCCAAGGTTCTTCAAGCCCTTTTAAAAGATTTTTGGTTTGTTGAACGTTGGCTTCATGTTGTTGGTGCAAGAACACTGATTTGCTTACCTGGACCCTGAATTTCAGCTGCTGTAAATTCACATTTCAGCCTATTCTCTATAAATCACCTAGAATCTGTCAAATTAAACATCCTCAGCAGATTTAAGTATTGCTATTCTTCTTTCTGTTTCCCATGTGACCGGATTTGACCTGGTAGGTCACATGAATCTTTAAATTTAGTATGTGTGTTTCGTTTTATGGGAATGTTTTCTAAACTCACGATTTAAAATTTTTATTTGAGGGACATTTTGTTACTGTTTACTAACGCTGTCTGAGGATTCCAGCTGGTGCTAAATTCTTTTCCAGAATTAGAAGGCTGGCCATTTTAATGGATTAAAAAAGTCACAGAAACTCCAGTCACCCCATCTGTCACTTTTGATTTTCATTCTGTCATTGTATAAAGTCGTATGTTCTTGTATGAAAACCTGATTAAACAATGATACTTTTAAAGCTGGCTCCCACTTTCATGGGCCTGAAGATCTTTATGATTTACGAAATACCTGCTAAAGAGGAGACCAGACATTTGACTAAAGAAGTTGATGCGAAAAAGTAATTGTTGATAATACAGGTAATAAAAAGGAAACAGATGTGAAATAGTAAATGAAAAAATGAAGCTATGTGCCTGATAGATAAGCAAAACAAATATATCTATATCTATCTATCTATCTATATATATATATATGAAGAACTCCTTTTTGCAGGTAGATTATGTTGTGCTGTTAAATTTCTCTGGAATACTTATGCTTGCAGCACACCAATGTCAAGGTCGATTGCCTTACCATTTTTGGAACCTCATGTCTGCAGCCCAAGGAAAAGTCCAGAAAATTGTGTAATGGCAGCAAAAAAAACTACCAGAAGAGTATTTTTTTCTTCACCAAATTCTATGTGCTTCCTTATTTTCTGGCTAAGTAAATTTCTTCTTAAAATACTGTTCTTTAAAGAGAAAGGGAACTGTAGTGATGAAAAACACATTGCTATCTTTTAAGGTTTACTTACTGTCTTATAGTAAGATATTCTTTCCCTGTTCCTGCAATTTTGTAATTGTACTCGGTAAAGCATGAGGTCCTGTGCAAGTTTTATTTTTGTGCAGTCTTTGTGCTTCCTCTGCTGAAAAGTTGGGAAAAGTTGTGTTGTTGAGCTGCCTTTCACAGGTAGTTTAGGAAGACCTTTTAAAAATAGTGGTTTTATTGGTTTTATGATTAATTTTCATTCATTAGTGTTTGACAACGAAATCTCCTTGAGTACACTTAGTTGTTACACTCAGCAAAAGTAGTAAAATGTCCTTTTATGGGTAAATTAACTTAGCAGTCGATATTAGAAATTGGGATTTAATGATGAGTTATTTCATTAGCTGTTTCATGTCAAAGTGGACCTGTTTTATCTTTCCTCATTACGGTTGTAGCTGAACACGTAAATATACAGATCCTTTATTTTTTCAAGCTGGTGTTGGAATGCTGGAGATCTCTATCTCTGAGCCCAGGTCGCTGCTGGTCCCAGGGTGGGGATATCCCTTTAGCAACTCTCCAGCTCAGTTGCAGCTGGCTGGGCAGCACCGTGGTCCTGGAGCTGAGTCTGCCAGGGAGCAGTGCCAGAGGTTCAGCAGGCCGGTGCTGCTGTGGGGGAGCAATGTCAGTGAAGGTGGCAGTGGCCTCCCCAGCCATCCACCAGGACCAGCTGATTTGCAGATCTTTCAGTTTTATTGTCCCTATCACCGAAAGGAGAAGTTTAAGCCTTTGACTTCATCCCTGCCCCCTGTTCCCTCTGGCTCTTTTTTTATGGATAGAATGGTGCATCTTTCTACTGAAGAACTAAATGTGATTGATTTTGTTGGGTTTTTTTCAGTGAAAAATTTCGCGGATGTCATTTGAATGGTGAAACCAAATGCTGCTTTGTTAACCAGGTGCCAGTTAATTTGTAGACCTTTCCAGAAATGGCAGCATCACTGAGGTAGTGTTTTCCTGTCATTTGCAGCGTTGCCTGGAACATTGCTTAAAGATAGCACTTTCCAAAGATTACACTTTTTTTGGTAAACCAAATGTGGAGTTCAAGTAAAACCTGATTTTTCCCCCCTTATTTTACACAGACATATTTAATTTTTTTCTAAGTATGCACTGAATTTATGCATAGATCTCGGCATTTTTAATTGTTAACCAAAGTCTGTACCGTTACTGTTGATGGGACGAAAGCGATGTAGAAGGGTATTTAAGAGGAGCTTCCTACACACAGATTTTTCTAGTCATTCTGTAAAGAAATTCTGCCTTTCCCCGTCTGATATTAGGACAATCCCCTGAGCTCCATGAGCTGTGAGTGCTGAAGGAGTGGGCTGTGAATGGAGAAGAAGCTGTTAATGGCTCCTTGCCCCAGCACAGCTCCGAGAAAACACTGAAAACCCTTCGCTTTCACACCCATTATTTCTTTGGGCTCCTCCTTTGTGCAAGTACTATGAAAGGTAGGATGAATAGAAGGAAACCTTAGGGCTTTCAGCTGCACTGACCAGTGGCTAGGAAAAGTAATTTCAGGCAGTAAAGTTTTGGGACTTTATCCCAGTCTTACGCCGTCTGCTGCCAGACTTAACCCTCTGGAGCAGACTGTGACAGCAGTGCTGCAGGGTTTTCATTTTAACCACAGTGTGACTCCATCTGGACAAAAAAATAGGTGACTGGGAGCAAAATGAAACTTTTCAAAGTGCAGTGATTACCAGGAAAAAGAGTTTCTTTTTTCCTATGTGATGTTCATCCCTGCCTCAAAGCTCACAATATGAAATGTACAGCTGGCGGTGTTAGAAAAAGAGACACCAAGGTTTTGGGAAGGGGAAGCTCAGAGATGTCGGTGTCATCATGTGAGGGCACTTCTGCATCTTGACAGCATTGCTCTTTGTTTCTTTGTTTTCTTTAAATCTTTTTTTTTTTTCCTTCTTCTATATATTATTTAAATAAGCACAAATTCTTCTCGTCATGGAAGAAGTCCATTTTACGAGATATTTAAGTGAGGGATAGGGTTTGGGCAGGTGTAACAGAGGGTCCCAAGTTACCCGTGAAAACATGTACTACTTCGAATTTCATACACTTTAGGCAGGAACGTCTTCAAATACCTGTCCCAGGTGAGGGTTTCCACTCCTTGTATCATCTCTCCAGTGTTGTTTATGCTTGTGCAGGTATTACTGAAGAGATCTTGTGGGACAACTAAATTTATGATTGTAAATGGACAAATGATGTTTTCCATGATAGAGTAAAGACACTGGCTGAACCTCCTCTTATCTCAGTTGTTTGCGGTCATGGGCAGCTCTGCACAAACCCATTTTTGGGTACTGGTGGGTAGGGCTGCAGCACGTGCCTGTCCTCTGCTTAAACTCTTACTGGTGACGTTAATCCTCTACAGATGGGATGAGAGACAGCTGAAGGCAATAATGCCTTAAACTGCCTCAGCAAGACTTTTGCAGAGCTGTGTTTATTAGGGTTTTTAATGGTAAGGAAATTGGTTGTAATTAAAAAAAGAAATCTGTATGCTGTGAGTAATGAAGTGTTATTAGGTCAAGAACAGAGTAGTCTGGGTTTCATCTGTGCCCTCAACAGGCCAACAGGATCTTCATATGAGAATTTTATTATAATCAGGCACTGCAGTTTTTATAGGGAGTTTTAACGCAACCGTATGTACATAAGGATTGTAAATAGTCATATAATGGCAAGGTTTCAGTGGCAGCTTTTTCTGCATTTCAGGGGCGTTGGGAGCACTTTGTAGCTCAAAGTTGGATAAGTTCTAAGTGTGTGCTGAAATTGACAAAGCCAAGACAGCAAACACAGGCTGTAAATGCAAGAATTATCTTGCATCCAAAATATCCAAGATGACTTTCCCTGGATATTTGGCATTGTCCAGGCAATTATATCATGTTGGCTTATGAAGATGCCGTACAGAAAAGAAAGAAAACTAACACATATAAGCAGAACTACATGCTGTCCTAATGAAATTATGTTCAAGATTTTTGATTTTCCAGCTCAGGACTGACATGTTTTCGGTGATCTCTTACTTTGGGAGCTCCTAACCAATTCATTATTTTCCTTTTCTGGCTGTGCTTTACTTGATCTTTACTTGTGCTTTTGGGTTTTTGAAGTTCAGTTTTAAATTTGAGTTTTCAATCCAATTTTGCTGTTTTGTAGCTGTGTTCTTCATTTGACTCATGTAAAACTTTTATGGAGTATTGGAAAGGTCATGTCCTTGAAGGGAACTACATCCAGTCTGAAATGTACTTAGGCTGCATTTCATTGTATCTGAAAGAAGTACTGCTGTACCTTGTTTACCAGATTTCAGGTGTCTTGGCAAGAGCCTCAGTGACAGATAACAAGTTCTCTAACATCCTCTCTTGGGCTGAAACATTTCCCTCTGATTTTGGTTGTGAATTTTGGTTGCTAACTAAAGAAACTATTTTGGTGGTGAAACAGTATTTTGGATTTTGGATGGGGTTTATGGAGATAATTTATCTGTCTTTTGTATTTCCTCTGGCTCTGATGGTGGCACAGGAAGGTTATTGCTTAAGTGCTGCTGGAAGTTCTGTCCACTTACCCCCCTTTTTTTGGGAAAAGAATGTCTGTGACGGTTGGTCATTGATACAATTGGACTTCAGTGATCATCTTATTTTATGAAATCCATTGCATTAGTAATGCCTGTAATTTGAAAATAAAAATCATAACGAAGTGCTCTTGTAATAATGGTATTGATTTTGTTTAAAAATAAATTCTATCAAGATGAAAATTCTTTACATTGGTATAAATACATTTGAGATGTTGTGTATGTGAGGAATACGTGCTGATAATTTGTTCTGGGAAAGATTTGGATTTCAAGGGGCAGATGAAATTCAAGAGATTAAATAGAAATATTAATTCTGAAGAAAAGCAGGTCTTGCTTTTCATACAATAATAAAATAAATTGAATCTGTTTCCTGTCAGGGGATTTTGAGTTTCTGTAAGTCACGTTACAGAGATGGTAGTTTAATGAGCTGTGGCTTACCAGAAAGTGTTGAGATATTAGTAATTATAAAAATAATTAAGAAGATTACTAGAAATCATCTCTACCATCACCGTGATGTGTCTGGACCTTGAATCCCAAATGTAACTAGTCCATGGTAGCACAGCTGGAAGGAATTCTGAGGAATGGCAAAGGAGCTCCTTTTCCCTAGGGGAGAGTTAAAGTCTCTAGGATTTTCTAACTTAGAAAAGAGGATTAAGGTACAGGGGAGTTTGAGAAATCTGTGAGGTTGGGATTGTCCTGGGGGAGAACTGGGTGTAATTACCCACTACGAAAACAAACTGTGTGTACAGTGAATGATGGGATACACTGACCAAAGACTCTCGGGGTGGTAAAAGCCGACATGAGTTAAAAATTCAGGCGAGTTTAGGAAGGAACAGTGTGTTAAATGCTCTCACCACACTTCTGACCCGAGAGTCCGTGTGCTGCAGAGTACCCGAGGCTGGGAGACTGTGGTGGGGGAGATCGTATGCCCTAGTGTGTCTGTCCTGTTCTTATCCTCATCCTCAGGCATCTCGTCCTAGTTGCTGTCCCAGCCAGGGCTGATGCCAGGGGTTACATTCCTGCTCTCTTCCCTCCATACATCCTTGTTGCTTCTCATTTACTCACTCTGGATATTTCTTTTCACATTTGGTCTGTCAGGAATAGAATGCCCAATTTACTTCAGCTGCTTTTTCTGAATAAAATTGTGAGTGCTATCTGTGGTTGTGTGTCTTTGTGTGTGCAAGGTGGCAGTGAGGGAAGTGTCAGGATGATCAATGTCTCCATCTTTTCGTGCTACAGAATCAAATTACCTTCTGGAAAAGCACCAACAAGCTGTTGTGAAGGGGACTATATTGCTAGTTCTGAGATCAAACATTTAGGGATAAACTTTTACTTAAAAAAAAAATAATTACAGTAGTTAAGAGCCAGCTATTTTACAGGCAGTCATAGCAGAAAGGGCTTTTTAGCCCTATCTAAATACCAGGATTTTTTAGAAGCCAAAGGAATGCTGCAAAGGCAGGGTTGCTGACACTCCACCTGGGTAAGTCGAGTACCCCAGTGTGCCAGTTTGGGCCAAATTCAGGGAAGCGTCCAAAAGGAACATCTCCTCAAAGGGAAGCAGATTACAGCCACCCCTACCCCACCAGGTTCGGGGAAAAAAAAAAGATTTTCCTCAGAGGAAAGTGAAGGGAAAAAATACTATTTATTTAGAAACACACAGGAAAAGGATAATAATGCTAAATAATAAAACCTCTCGCTGTGGAGAGAAACCTGGGAAGATTATTTAGAGTCCTTCTGTAGGTGTGCTCTCTCTCCTCTTTGGAGCTGAGTCGAGGTGGGCCCACCTCCAGGCCTTGGGGGAAAATTCTCTCAATGTGTTCTGATGTTGAAACAGTCCAGAAGAGAAGAAGGAAAAAAACCCCAAAGTTCCAAGAAAACAAGGTTCAACTCTCCGTCTCTCTCTCTCCAGAGAAAAGGAGCTGAAAAGCTGGCTGAAAAGCAAGAAGGTGCTTCCTCCCCTCTCGCTGCTGCAGCAGCAGCTAATCTCTGTGTCCTTGAAGCACAAACTGTTTTGAAAAGTTCGCTCAGTTTTTTTCTCTCTCTCTTGCACCCAGTTTTAAAGGCACAGAAAGGCTCAGGGTCATACCTGGGCATAGAGCGGTGATAGGGGATACAGCAGCATAAAGTCACCCCAAGACACCCAGCCATTCTGCAGTTGGTGCAGCAGAAGTCCAACAAGTCCTCCACTTCATCGTGCCACTGGAAAACTTGTTGTATGAAACCTACGGGATGAAAGAAAGGGGACTGCCATGTTGTATTCAAGAGGGAATAAAAAAATCCTTGATCAAATTTCTTTGCCCTGACAGCCTGTTGTGGCTGACGACACACAGTTTGCAGTTCCCAGCAACTAACTGGTGTTTTCTCAGGTTTCTGTGCTCCCCAAAGTTAATAATGAAGCAACAGCAAAGTTGAGGCAAGTACCTTAATGAGCTGTGATGAGGATCCAGCCCAACAACATTGTTCCACTCCTAATCAGCAGAACGTTATCTGTTTTCTGAAATAATGTGTTATCTATCGAGAAATAAAACCAGAACTCAAACTAGATCTGGAAAGAACTGTCACTGCTGTATTTATAGAATTGGAAACGGCTCTGCCTGTCAGCAAATCTCCAAAACTATATATCCTTGTTAGTTTTTTAGAGAGGAAGGCTGTTCCATCCTACTCCTTTCATTTTAAAATTGGATCAGTTAACATAGGTTAGACCCTAATAACATTTTGTCATTGCTTTTAAAACCGGTATTGATAGTTATGTTCTGTGAATAAAATGTGATTGTTTTTAAGGTGCATTCTTGGTCCATCCTTTGCTAGATTTGAGTGCCTAAATCCTGAAGTGGATTCTCTGTGCTCAAATTTGTTTTCCTGTGTGGCAGCTCCATGTACTCCTGCACCTTCAGGCTAGCTTGAATCGTCTTGCTCTTCTTCATGTTGTGGAAAAGATGGGAAAATGTCAGGCAAAATTGTAGTTTTGGATGTCAGTGTTTAAGTTATTTTGATGACTAAGTTTGTCCTTTTTCATTTTCTTAGAGCAGAATTTCTCATCATGCTTGCAGAAGCCAGCAAGACCATGAGTATTTCTGGTTTTTTCTTACAAAGTAATTATTATTTGAAAAGAAAAGTGCTTGTCCAGAAAAATTTGAAATTTCAGGTGGATATTTGGATTATACTGTAGAGTTCTTTTCTGTTACCATACTGGAAATATTGTTGTCACTGACAATTTAAAATACTGAAAAAGGAAGGTGTGGGCACTGGCAGGCACGTCTAATATGTCTCCTAACAATGTTGGCAGTCTAGAAATCATCAAGACTTGGCAATCTTTTTCTCCGAAGCATTTCTGCAGCTTTTAAGTATGATTGTATGTTAGTATTGTTAGTGATGTACATTTTAGTCCAACCCTTCATTCCTGCTGCAAGAAAATTCCCATTCCCTCAGGGTAACCCTGGAACTTTAAGGAAGTTTGACTCGGTTTTGCACTTTCAGCCTAACAGCGATATGGCAAGCCCTAAACTCCTGACTTTTCAGCAAAAAACTACACACACGACTCACTTGATCTCCTTCCCAGCAGCCCGGAGTGGAGCAGGAGCATTGCTAATGAAACAAATGTGCATCTGTGTTTGTGTGTTTGGCTGGAGACAATATGTTAACATCTGTACCAAAAAATCCCATTTCTCATCTCTGTTAAAAAATACTGCTAGAAAATGACAGACCATGTAAGAGGGAAGGGAGAGAGCACTTAGCTCTGGTTTGCTATGTTGCAGTTCACATTTTCGGTCTGTTTTTGGAATAAGCCACTTGAAGGCAGGATTCGAAAACAGCATTAGTTTTTCAGGCAGGTAAAAATGCTCCTTCTAGGAATATTGTGCTATGTTATTTCATATTAGTAAAAAACCCTTTTAAATATAGATTGTTGTGGTAAACACAGAACAGCTCAAATAATATCCTTGAGTAATTCTTTTAAAAACTTGGTGTCTCTACTTTGTATCTCCAAAGAATTTGGCTAAATTCTGTTTTAGTTTCTTTGTTAAGCCTTCCCTTTCCCCCTAACTGCATTGCTTAGATTTTTTTTTTAATTTAACAGGATATTGGCCATTTTTCCTTGAAGTGAAATATGACCATATGAATATAAAAGGCATTAAACCATTCCATGACTAGATGAAAGATTGAGATTTTATCTTGATTCAGTCTTACTTTTGTTGCTGTCATCTGTTACTGCCCAGATCGTCTGATGGACTGTTCGAAAAATCAGAATTAGAGTTGGAATCTCAACTGCTATAGGGAGTCTGTGGGAGACTTTTTATGAAAAACCTTCTTTTCTATTTATATGAGACTGTAATCTTAAAAAAGAAAAATGTTCTGTAACTGTTTTATGGTGTGTAGAACTTTTGTTAGATATTTGCTTCCTTGACTGCTGCTACAAGAAGCCTTTTTTCATTCTGTGAGAACCTTGTGCATAACAGAAGGTTGCTGGCCACACTTCAGTTTATTATTCTTCTGCCTTGATTGTCCACAACAAAATAACCTCACGCATTTAAGTCAAGTTCGGGTTGTGGCTTTTGCTGTTAGAACTGGACAGAATGATTTACCTTGATTCAGTCTCTTCACTTCTTTTGCTTCTTTGCAGCAGCATCTCTGGCAGTGTTTGAGTTGACCTGCTTTCTTATTAATCAGTTTCTTTCAAAATTAGGGCAATATTAGCATACATTGTGTTATATTTAGATTTAGTTCTTCTTGGAGTTCGATGAATTCATGGTTAGATTTAGAATGGGAATTCAGTATTTTGTGCCATGGAATTGTATCCCGGTTTGGTAACTATTCCAGTCTTTTAGGCCTGGTTCAGAAGGTTGGTAGCAAAATCATGGCTCTGAACCCTAATAAAAACACATATTCATAATATTTATAATTATTTTAGTTGTAACGTTTAGAAAAACGTAACTAACATTGAACGTAGACCCAGTTGTTTACTTCTCCTAACAGATGAGTAGTTTTGATAAACCAGCATGATTGAAAACTTGTTTTCACCACTGATAGAAACGGCACTTTTCTTCTTTTTGGTTTTGGTTTGATTGCTTGTTTTTAGAACAAGAAATATTGTTCAAATATATAGTGAAAGGCTGTAAAAATGGGCGATGTTCGATTAACACTCATTTCATTATTAGCTGGGAACTCACAGGAGGTAAATCTGTGTATAGGAAAAGGCACAAATCCATTCTGAGCTGGGGGTGAAGGAAAATGTCCTTCGTCCTCACCCTGTCACATGCAGAGATCCCATCTGGGAGCGTGGAATGGACTCCAGATTGGGACTGGAACTCATCCAGTCGGTGTTACCGAAACCTTGAAGCAAACAGATCAAAGCACAACCAGAGTCATCCTTTCACCAGCACTGACCCCTTCAATGACAAAATGGTTTTTAATGGGAGTGATACTGTAAAGCATTAATTCCCTTCAGTCAGTGGGGGAAGCTGTGGAAGGGTGCAAGTTTGAAGTGTGATCAGAATATTTTGCCTAAAACCTTCACCGTATTTGTGAGGGTGTTTCTTTGTGTTGTTATCAGATATTGGCTTCTGGAGCAATTGTTTTTTACACTTCTGATTAGTTAATTTATTTCTCTCAGGAGGGCAGAGCGTGAAAGAAAAGAGAAGCAACTTAGTTATATTCACCTTTACTGGGTTTGATTTCTATAATTTTCTTCTTTTTTTCCCTATGAAAATAATTTATTTAGACCTGTGAAGGGGAAGATTACTTAGAAAAGTTTGTTCCTTTTTTAATTCCTAAATTTTTATTAATTACTAAATTTTATTACTGTAAATTACTTAGGAAAAAAAAGATTGTGGGGGTTTTTTTGTGGTTTCAAATAGCCACTTTTTCTCCTGGTTGCCCATCATTATTTTTCTTTTGAAGAAGATACCTGATGATCCAAATTCGATCTGTTCTGGCACCTTCTCAGTCTCTAAGCTTATGTTCTCTTTATAGTGTTTAAACTTCAGCTAATATTTTTTCATATTTCAGGTATAAATTCTCCATCCAAGTGATATATCTGAGATAAATACACCTTCCCCTCCCTTCCTCTCCATTTATTAAGATGTGACCAATAGCCAATCCGGATGGGTTCTGATCAATTTTGCACTTCTTGATGCTTCTTGTTTGCCTCTCAGAGATTCCCTCCCTATTCCTGGCATATCAGTAACCTCACCGCTCCTCTTCCAAACCTCAGTATTATAAGGTAGATACTCACAGGGAAAGATCTTTAAATTTAAAGGTCATTCTCAAATGGCTGTTAGAGTGGCAATAAATAATCAAGAACAGATAGGATTTTTGGAGACAAAAATTGTATCTCATGGCTTTTAGAGCTTTGGATATTGTGATCTTTTTTGCGGTGTAGCAGAGATAGAACAGCACTTGGATACCTGGGGATTTAAAAGTAAAATTCCCAAACACTCAGTTGAAGCTCCTAAGTAGACCTGGCCTGATTTTTCAGGATTGCTGAGCAACCCAAAATCTCATACAGGTAACTCAACAACTGTGGATTTCTTCCTAAAACAAGTAAATAATCTTCACAGATAGTCTCTAAACTTATATTTTCTTCTAACTCATATGTTACATGGGGATCATTTTTGTAGCCAAGATAGGGATTACAGTTATTTAACCTAAATCTACTTTCTGATTGTTATGTTGTCTCCCTGGAACTGATGGTTACGCTACTGACAGAAATACCAGTATCAGTTAAATTTAATGGGTTGTTTTTACTCCTCCTATTTTTCATTCATTTAAATATATATTTTTAAATTCTGTTTATTTTGTCATTCTTCTCTTTTTCTAATTCTCCCTTTTCCATATAGTTGCAGCCAGGTTTTTTCAGGCTTTTCTAGCAAGCAGTGCTCTGTGTTCTCCTGAGAGCACTGTGGGTGGAAGCAGAATGAATGGCAGAGGAAGAGCTGTTCTTAGAGGGGACTGAAACCAGTGGAAGTTTGAATTCTTTTCAAAGGTGTGTTTAGGTGGTTCCTCCTAATAACAAGGTGTCAAATAGCACATTTTCTACTACTGCTTTTTAGTTTAAATTGGGAACTGCAAGTCTCCGTGGTATGAACAATTAATAGAAAGCAGTTGCAAACCAAGAAGGATTTTGATCAATAAAAACTGTTTCCAAGACTCAGAGTTCTGCTCCAAAAGAGAGATTTTTAGCTGGATAAAAAATATGGGTGAAAGGTTGAACAATATGTGGGTAAATGAAATCAAATGAAACAAAACCTGGAGCCTGTGTTTGCCGTTGCTTGCGCAGTGGTGGCACCCATTGCACCCTCATGGAGAGCTTGGTCTTGCTGGGCTGTGTTTCCATTAAAGTTATTTTTTAAGTTGGCTGTGCTCCTAAACTCAGCAGTCCCACTTTATCCAATGTCTGGGATGGCTGATAGGGTGGGTGACTTACACTGCTCTTCATCTGTTAGATACGAGACTGGTATAAGAAATAAAATAAGAGGTAACAAGTGGGTGGGAATAAATCACAATTCTGCTCGGTTGGAACAGACAGCAATTTTTTCTCCTCTCTCTTTCCTTCATCCAGTAGAGAATTTTTTTTAACTTCTTGTTAGTGTCAAAAGCAGACAACATCCATTCTTTCACTCTGTTTTTTTCCAGTTCCACCGTTTATGTAACAAAACAATTCTGTTAGAAATAAGAGTTTTCTCAGAAGCTGGTACTGTTACATTTGTATGTGCTATCTTGATTTGAGCAATAATAGCTGTAAAACAGGGCTAGAAAAGCATCCGCTGAAACAGTTGTTTGGGAACACTTTGTTTGCTAAGTCCCTGGAAATTCTTGGTGTGTGAGGCACTGGAGTGATCAGCAGCATCCCTTGTCTAAGGAATGAACCAATGCCTTTAGTGGGCCAGGTCTGTAACTGGGTTGAGATGAATGATGCATTTTAAAAAAATGATGTTTTAGAACTCCATTTCTTCATATTGTCCCCACCAGTCACACAATTCCAAGCTTTTATGGCACTGTGTGAAGAAGTCACAGTCACAGAACTGTTACTTATTTTCCTAGCTTGTAGGGAGCAGGGCAAGAGGACACAGGCTCAGGCTGAGCCAGGAGAAGTTCCGATTGGATATCAGAAGGTATTTTGTCACGGGAAGGGTGGTCAGGCATTGGAAGCGATGGCCCAGGTTGGTGGCGGAGTCCGCATCCCTGGAACTGTTCAAGGAGCAACTGGACGTGGCACTCAGTGCTCTGTGCCTGGGTGACAAGGTGGGGATGGTTCATAGGTTGGACTCGGTGATCTTGGAGGTCTTTTCCAACCTAATTGATTTTGTAATTCTGTGAAACTGAAAGCTTAGCAAAGGCTTTCTCAGGAAAGCTGTCAGTGCATTTCTCAGGATAACCAGACAGGCCACTTTTCAGAGTTTGGAAATTTTCCTCCTTAAAGTGTGAAGAAAACTTCTGCTTCTCATGAGACTGCATTTTCTACAGACCAACCCCAAAAATACCTTGCAACAAAAACCAGTCAGAAAAATCTTACACTGACATTAGTGGCAAGTTTGTCCCCATAAAAATAATTTGAAGAATCAGAAGAGTGGTATGAAATTTGTATTCTGGGGAGTCAGCATGCTTCAGAATGGGCCTTTGTAAATTTTGTGTAAAGCAAGCAAGTGTTGAGCAACTCCTTTTGTTACAGCCAGTGTTCTAAAATCTGCTGGATGCTGCAGCCTTTGGCAGAGGTAGCTGTGTGCTCTGTCTGAACCTAGTGTCATTCTGTTACTATTCAAGGAAGGCAGGAGCCTCCCTTGGAATGGAAAATGTAAGCCCCTTCCCTCCAAATTATTATAATTTTGAAATTAAGGGGCTTTCAGGCAAAGATATGAGAAATAGGAATAACAGTTCTTTACTAATATATATATATGTATATAAAACAAAGCAATAATACAGAAATACTACCTTAACCTGACAGAGTCAGGGTACGACCTGACACCCTGCCGGGCAGGGTGGTGGTAGCAGTCCGATCAGGTGGTGGCTGCAGTTCTCTTTGAAGTGGTTCTGTTGAAGCAGTGATCCTGCAGAGAGGTCTGGTCCTCCTCAGAACGTCCGGGGGGGTTGTGTGTGGACACTGAAAAGCTTCAGCAGAGAAATTTTGCAGTTTTCTGCAGCATTCTGTGAGAGCTCTGTGTTTCTCACAAAAGCTGTGAAAAGCACTGATACGGGTTTTTTGTAAATAATTCCTTTATCTTGCAGCTGTACAATGTTTTGCAATATTGTTATGTTTAGCTGCAGATTTGTTTTGAAATGGGTGTTGCAGGATTGAGCCAATCATCCTGAGAGGTGGATGGTCAAGGTACCAATCACCTGATGCCATTCAAGCGGCCTAGAGAATATAAACCAGTCTGTAAATAAATAATTAATCCTGCTTTTCCTGGATCCTGCCTGCCTCGTTTCTCTCCGACCCCAGTACAACAGCAACAGTTGTGTAGCTCTTATCCTCTGGGAACCCAGTAGGTAAAGCTGCGTGTGCTGTTCCAAAGCCCAGATTATATCCAGGTGGGAATGCTTGGCTCCTCCCCCTGGGCAAAGCATCTCACAATGGGCTGATGTAATTCTGTGAGTCATGAGGTGAGTCCTTGATTGCCCATTAAACAGAGATAGCCCCTGGAGGGAGTTATCAGGGGTGAGTCAGGGTAGGAGATAACGAGCACTGCCCCACCTGCTTTAACAGCTTGTGGAGGTGATAACAGAACACATACTTTTGGTTACATCTTTTATTCTGGCCTAGGACAACAGTGAAAAAGGAACTTTTTGATACCAACTTAACCACACTTCCCAGGCTTCCAATTACAGTTAGTTATTCATATTTATGGTGTTTCTAGGTGGATGAGAGGATGTGAATAATATCCAAGCTATATGGCCAGGGCAGTAGAACCCTAGTAAGAGTCTAGGTTGTCAGTGCAGGAAGTACTGGTTCACCGCTACATACAGCTTTCTAAAGCCTGAGTAAAACAGCAGGGTAATTCTAATACTGACATGGATGTGACTATGGAGGCTTAAATCACTGGTTTATAGGATTGTTGTAGCGTTGCTTATGGGAAGATTATATGAGCGATAAATTGTATTGATGGTGCGTTTATGGAGAACGTGGAGGGGATGAATTACTAACTGTTAATAAATATAAGGCTTTGAAGCCCTGTTTGTAGTGTAAGTCATGATGCGTTGTTCAAAACAGGGAGCTGAGAAAAGCCATTATTCCTGTGAATAGATCCGTCCTGACTGCTGTGGTGATGTTCCCCAGGCGCCTCGTGCCGCAGATAATGCCCATTATTGTTGATTATCACGTGCCTTTTGTTGTCTTCTGTCTAGGTGCAGAAGCAAAGGTCTCAGTCCTCCTGTCCTCCCCAAAAGAACAACTAAATACCTGAACTTATCAAGGAAAGAGCAGAATTAATTTGTTTTAATAATGATTAAAACACAGCTGACCCCAAAAGTAAAAAAAATTAAGGTACAAATGTATGGACAGGGGCGTAATTGTGGTTCCACGAAGAAATTGTGCTGTACGTTACTATGTGAGAACTAATTTCAATCTTAGAAAAGTAAGAAGAGTGAATGACATAGGAGAAATTGCTGCGAGAGCAACTTGCTCAGAGTTACCTAAATATCAAACAGAAATGCGTATACAACAATGCAGAAGAAAGTTTTGGCTAAAATTTAAAGACTGGTTTTTGTCATGGATTTTAACCTCCCAAGCTACTTCCATGCAAGCCCTCAGGACCAACCCCCCCAGAAATAAAAGGAAAAAAACACTGTAAATGTAGTGTTCCAGCTTCTGAGAAACACACGTGTGGGTTTTGGTAAGTAACTCGCTAGTTATTCACAGGTACAGCAAGTATTGTCTTTGCAATCAGTGCTGGGCAGGACAGATTTGTAGAGGCAAGGATTTAGTGAAAACAAAAATTTTGAAGTAATTTGTTTTCTTTTTCTGATCTACTGATCAGAAACAGGTTTTTTAACAACGTTAAAACAGGCAACGATTAAAAATGCCAGGTGCCTTTCCTGTATGTGCCAGTGAAAATCCCCTCCTGGCCGTGGGTATTGGAAGGACATACAAACGGAGAGGAAGCTGGAGTAGGTGGGAAAGATTCATTTCCATAAGAAATGAGGCTAAAAATACATTTTAATGCATCGCTAATAGTGATGTATTGGTGAGAGCAAGCTTCATGAAAAGCTGTCTTAGGCAGTTAGAGGATAACATTGTTCTGTAATTGGGCACTGAAAGCAGCCTTGGGATTTTTTGCTACAAATATGGGAGAACTGAAAAGATAAAGGAGAGGTCTCAGAGTGGCGGTGAAGCTTTTACAAACAGATTTGAAATAGAAACAATACCCATGAACACTTTTAATTACAAGAGGGTGTGTGAGTGGTGTCAGTGCCAACGTTTAGTCACGGCTATAAAGTTACTGAGACAGCATGTTTTCAGGGGGAAGGCAAAGTTTTGTAAAGCCTGCTCAGCTGATTCAACAACAAAAAACCTGGGAGATTAAAGAGAAGGGATAATAAATATATTGAAAGTGGAGTGTGTAATAGACTGCTTTTGTCTGAAGCGCTGTGTGAGGATTCCTCTGGACGTCGCTGTTCTTAGCTTTTGATGCAGCCGTTTGCAGTCCAGAACTTCAAATGACGTGGGACTGAAAGCAGAAGAGAGGGCACAGGCACAGCTTGAGTAGTCTGGTAGTTCCCCGTGTTGCCAGGTCCTGTTCAGGTTGTTCTTCTAGGAGGGAATAAGTGATAGGTCTGCAGGAGCTGTGATCCTGCCTCCCGTGTCACACTTGTCGTGTGTCTCTTTGCCCAAGGAGGCAGGTGATGGAGCCTCTGAGCTGTGCTGGGCACTTCTGCAGGAACATGGGTGTGACGTGGATGATGATGGCTGTAGATGGTTGTAGGCACCAGTTGGGATGCTCTCAGGCTACTGCTGAGGAGTCAAAGGGAAATAGAGGCTGTTTGCTTGCTGAAACCAAGGAGACTCCTTTCAGCAGAGACGTAATTTTCTTCAGGAGGGGCAGGAAAATTAAATTTATCAACTTGAGTTTACCTTACTTAATTTTATGACTTTATGTTAGTAATTATTTAAAGTAACTTCAGTTTTTCTGGGAATTTGTTTTGTAATTTACACCCTAAGAGTGTCAGTAGACTTGCAAATGTCTCATCTTCATTTCTTGTTACGAGCCATCTCCGCTGCTGGTGTACTGCATGGCAGCAGTGCTTCTCTACCTCTGTCACCTCCAGCAGAGTAGGTGCTCGTAGGCAGGAACCAATTAGGGAAAATTACCTCTTCTGAATGCCACTGTCTAAAAGAAAATAACCTTTATTCCTGCTAACATTGGTCATATTTAATGAACGTACTGCTGCCAAGAGATATAAGCACAGTTAAGTGGAAATGACACCTGTCTGCTTTAAGAAAGGTTTTAGCATAAAATGTTCCAAATCCACTGACAATGTATAATGTTCTGAATGCTGAGTGGAAATGTAGTGTGTAGTCATTTGTCTTAATTATGGTCAGTCATTTTCTCCTTACAAGTCAAATGTTAATATAGTTTTCCTTTTAATTTTTATACTGTTCAGATTCCTTTAGCATCTGACATATTATATATACATACACAATTTAAATCAAATGTCCCAATTGTTGCACAGATTTTAATAGTTATTATCATATTTCCCATTTATGTTAAGAACTTTAGTATTACTACATTCAGTTGCCTGCTGGTCTTGTTCTTTAATACATGGATCTCTCCAAAGTTTCGATTCCCCATCGTGCCAAGAGGCTTGGAAAATATTACACGATTATGTGGAAAACCAGTATTTTTTTCTTAGCAAAGCAGTTGTGTTTTGTGTTAAAATCAAGAACTAAAAGTAAAAACCAAGAGCAGTAATGATTTAGAGCACTGCTCAGCCTGACGGTTGGAAGAATAATGAAGGTAAAATGAGGATGTCTGAGTCACAGCTGAGGCAGAGTTGTGCTGCTCGCATGAAGCTGGGTAAAATGAGGCAGCAACCTCATTGCCATTAGTGTTAGTAATGGAAATAATGTGGGCTCTAGGTAGTATTTACTGGTGTGGGAGCTCTTTTATTAGTGAGATTGAGGATTTGCAGCCAAAAGGAGGAGTTTTCAGTGAGGCTGTTCAATAGGACAAGAAATATCCCACACATGGCAAGCAAGGAGGTTTGGGGGGATGTACTCCCTCAAACTGAATGTTTTTCAGTAGGTGCACAGAAACAGGCAAATGATGTCATCACAGTGCATATTTATAGAAAAAAATGGCTTGTTTGGTTACTGTTTGATGAAAGGAAGATTTTGAATCATTGTGGAAGTATATGCAAAAAGAACTCTAAATAATGCTGAATGCAATCGAGTTGAGTAGTTTTCTGTTCTGAAAAATTTCAGGTATTTTTTCAGTTTTCTAAACAAGGCCCATATTTTGTTGGTCACTGAACTTGCTCAGTTCCAGTACCCAACATGGGCCGTGGTGTTGCTGTTCTAACTTAGGTGTTTATGTCCAATTATTTGTTCTATTTTATATGAAAGATAAATTAAGTTACATCTGTATGAGTCATAGCAGACTCAGCTGGTTGGGTATATATATTGTGGCTCCCAGAGCGTACAGCTGCTAATAAAAGTAATTAATTTGCTTTCTGCAACTTCCTTACCAGCCCAGGCTCTTGCCTTACTCCTATTCCTTTATTTGGGTTTAGATGTTCTTCTATGTGTATTTGCTAAGAGGAATTGTTGGTAGGAGTTGAGGAAGAAGGTCTCAGGTGAGAGTTTCTCTTAAAACTAACCCTGGTTTTGTTTCTCTTCTAAAAATACCTTTTTCCTCCTTTTCACTGTTGTGAAAAATTAATTCAGTCCATTTGCCTGCCCTGTCTCTAGTGTGAAAGTGGGAAAAGTCTGTCTTGGCAGGATTTACCAGTGCTAATTCCATGTCCACAGTCCTTTGGACAGTGCTATTTTCTGCTTCTGCTATTAGATATTTCAAAAGAAATGTTCGGGATTTTTTTTATTTGCAGGACTTAAAAGCATTCTCCCTGCTGAAAAGTATTGGAGGGGATAAAAGCTAAATTTGTTCGTATACCCATTTCTTTAGGTGAAAACTGACTGTCTCAACATGTTACTTTGCTACATTTACATGCCAAACCAATTTTGGATATGATTGTATTATTAAAAACCAGAGGACTTGGAATCCACAAGGTCTGAGCATTTATTAAGGCCTTGATAATATTTGTATTTGGGGAGTTACAAATTAATAGTTACTGGATTTTGTTAAACACATCTGTATAGGATAATCAGGATTAAACACTGACTGATGGAGAACCTTGCTCATATCAACAGAGATGCTGTTCTTTGGGACAAATTATCCACCACTAGTTTTGTCTCTTTAATTTCAACAATTCCTAAATAATTACTGAAAAATTGCAGAACTTTGTCTACAGCTTTCAGTAAATGCTTTCATTTCATAAAATCTGTTCTTAACTAAACAGCGAAGTAGAAATATAAACAGATTATCTACTGTCTGCACATTATTTGTGTCTGTTGTCTCTGTTAATGTCAAAGAGATGTATCTTGTGGTATTAGCAGGCTGACATGGATTACTTTCGAGCGCATTCCCTTTCTCCTGATTCCCATCTCCTGGGCCTGAGCACTGACAGAATTACTGCTCTTCTCCTTGAAAAAAAGGAACCTACAAGCTCCTTCTTTTACAGCCCTGTGTTTTGGCCCCAGGATGTTATTTTCATGCACTTCAACGTGATTTGAAACGCTATTTTTATTTTTATTTTTTTCATTTTGTATTTCACTTCTTTCTCTTAAATACAAAATGTTACCTTTGTGTTTGATGCATATAATTTCTTTAAGACTTTCTGTGTTGGACTTGGAGATAGTGATTTATCTAAATTTGGAGTTGAAATACAGTGTATTGTACATACTATTGTCTTTTAATTGTAGGGAGTGCTGAGCAATTTTTAGTCCTTACAAAATTTAGTTCTTATTCTTCAAATGTGACCAATTATCCAATACAATTCGTTGTGGGTGTGGGTTGGTGTGGATGTGGCACAGCAAGCGGTGACATGCAATATCCTTTTTGAGGAGCGTGTATTGTGCTTCTAAAATACCTGCTGACAATAGCTGCCAAAATTAGGCAGAAAGCAGAGAGTAAAGAAGATATTTGAAGCAACAACTTAAAACTTTGCCACAGATTTGTACATGAGCGTCAGTTAAAATCTCAGCGTGGTGGACACCATTGTGCCTATCCTCTTTCCCCATCTTTAAGCTTGTTTCTGCTCTTGGTTTTTATTTCATATCATGAGGGCAGTGTGGCAATATTAAAAAGATGCCATGCACTCAGAGCTTTGGGGCACCCCCCAAGGCAGCACAGATGGATGCAGCAGTGCTGACGCATCACACTTCCCTGTGGGGAAAATGCAACTTCCCCTCGCTTTTGGTTACAAGTTCCGGCGTGGTTTACTGTCATTTCTATCTCCTGTAAAATCAAGGTGTAGTTTTCCATCGGGAGATGAGTAGGAATGTCTCAAGCCAGCATGGCTGAGGAATGGCAGAGCTCTGGCTCCTCTCTAGTGCCTCCCCGACAGTTTTTTTCTTGCCCTTCACAGCTGCAAGTCAGGTTCTGTTTTTCAGTATGGAATTAAAAGTAGAGTTGTTTAAATATTGTGTTAGACACTAAAAGCAGCACAAAAAATGAGGAAAAAATGTAATTGTACCTAGTAGTGAACTCCTAAGAGCTGCTCAGGACTACATGTCGTGAGTCTTTAATTACAGAAGTTAAAAGATTGGTACTTGTGATTTTCCAGATGATTGAAGGCATTCAGAGCTTTTCAAGTCCATACCACTTTTCAGCTCCCCTCCCACCTCTATTTGTTCATTCTCCTTTGGTCGCCTCAGTGTCTGAGTCAGGGAGAGATGAAAAGAAACAATTATCAAAGCAGAAGAACATAGAATGAACGAATTAGGCATTTAAAAAAAATATTGTCAGGATTTGAGCTATACTTAGCATGCCTTTAGTTTTCCAGAACAATGAAGGGTTCCATTATATTTCAAGTTAGCACATATGTGCAAGTTACACAATGCTAAGAATATTCCTAAAAAGCGTTTATTGCTTCAGCTCAAAATGTGTAAAAGAGAGAAGCCTTTCAAATCAAACAGCATGAATTTTTTATGGTTTGGGATCTTTGCTCCTTCTTTCTATTCTTCACCTTTTAAACTTGTGTTAATAGACTGTCTAGCAAGATTTGGATTTATTGAAAATAGTTTTTCATGGTAATAGATTGATATTTTTTTTCTCCCTCCTTTGTGCATCCTCTGACCCCCTCTTGCAATGATGGTCTGCTTTCTTTGAGTGTTTGAGAAAGAGCTTAGAGAGAGATGCCTTCAAACACTCACTGGAGAGGATACGGAAGAATTGGATTAAATTTTCCCCTTGATTTAAGAAGGATTTGAATAGATGTTTCTCATGTCTGAAGGTCCCAGCTTTGAGGCAGACAGTAGATGTGAAATGGATGTGCTCTGCCTCTCTTGGTGTGCTCAGCCATCAGGCATTAAAAGGGTGGTTTGGTCAGAAAAAAGCCCGTCCCAACGTGACTCCAAATCCTTGTTAGGACCTTGCCCAGAAAAGGAAATTTTTGGAAAACCTTTTGGCGCTAGTCCCAACTCATAGTGCTGCTTATGTGTGTTAGTCCGTGACAGTTCACTCATTTTTTTCCCTGCATCCCTAATTTTTGAGGTGTTTGATGTAAACACCGCGTTGGTGCTTGCTGGGCTGTGTCTCCTTACATTGTTAGGGGGCACCTTTTCCTTTTTTTCCAGCGGGCTGCTCTCCTGCCTTTTCTCAGTACCCAGGTGTACAGTTTCCCTGTCCATAGGATAGAATCCCAGAATAATTTAGACCGGAAAAGGCCTCCGAGGTCGTCAAGTCCAGCCTGTGACCGATCCTCGCCTTGTCACCCAGCCCAGAGCACTGAGTGCCGTGTCCAGTCGCTCCTTGGACACCTCCAGGGATGGGGACTCCACCACCTCCCTGGGCAGCCCCTGCCAAGGCCTGAGCACCCTTTCTGTGAAGAAATTCCTCCTGATGTCCAATCTGAACCTCCCCTGGCTGGGTTAAGGCCGTTTCTTCTCGTTCTGTCACTCGTTCCCTGGGAGCAGAGCCCGACCCCCACCTGGCCACAACCTCCTGTCAGGGAGTTGTGGAGAGCAGAGGTCCCCACTGAGCCTCTTTTTCTCCAGGTTAAACAACACGAGCTCCCTCAGCTGTTCTTCATGGGACTTTTTTTGTGGGTTTGTGGCTTTTTTCTTCTAAATTTCTCTCAACAGTTCAGTGTTGAAGATGGCTTCAGTGCTGGACACCTTTTATCCAGGGCCTCCAGGAAGGCTCATCTATCTAACTCAGAATATAGATTTATCTACGGTAAATAAGCTTGCTTACAAAATTGATAAGTTAATTGATAAGTAATTGATAAGTAAAACGGAAAGTTTTTAATCTCAATCATTATGATCTAATAAAAGAATTTAATAACCTTCCATTGCTTTTTGGCAAATATTACTATTTTAGTGGCAGATATTAACTCTGAAAGTGATGGTAAAAGAAGAAAAAGGTGTTTTCCTTGTTCATTTTCTCAAGGGATGTATAAAAAATGATACTGTATAAGTAATAATAAATGACACCGTGTCAATTTGTATTTTGCACTATTACAAGTTGTATTTCCACCACATAATAGTGAATCTTTTAATGACCACTCATCTCTGCTACTGAAGTGCTGAATCATTTCAGTGTATCCTTTTCTTCTGTAATTTGTGGGTGTTCAACTGAAAAGTTTAACCTGAGGTTGTGTCTGGAAGTTGCTGTTTTCAAATTGATTGGTGTGTAAATATCTTATGGTACTTCCTGCACAAATATATTAAAGGTTTATTTAGGATAGACCTGGATAAGAAGAGAAGAATAAAATCTGTGTTAAGTTAATGTAATTACAGAATCAGTGCTAGGGTTTAAAAATAGCTTGTCTCAGTTGGCATTTGATAAAGGTAATTAAAGCATGAAGAATAATGATAAAACCCTTTTGTTCTGCTACTCTCCCGTAGTGCTTCAGGCTTAGTATTTTACCAGCAAAACACTGCTTTCTGGCCTGGAAACCTCACTGGGATGGAAACTTCCTGTCTGATGCAGAAATGGAAAAAAATTTGTTAATCTCCTCTAAATATGGGGAAGGGAAGGGAAAGGAGAAGGGGGAAGGGAAGGGAAAGGAGAAGGGGGAAGGGAAGAGAAGGGAAGGGAAGGGAAGGGAAGGGAAGGGAAGGGAAGGGAAGGTCTTACACATGTGTACAAAAACCTGGTGACAGGGGCTGGTAAGGAAGTGAGGCAAACACGGTCATCCAGTGACAGGACAAAAGGCAGTGGTCACAGACTGAAATACAGAATATTCTGTTTAATGCTTAGAAAAAACTTGTTACTGTGACAATTGTGAAGTAAGGGAACAGGCAGCTGAGTCTCTGTCCCTGGAGTTACTCAAGCCCTGACTGGAAGTGGTCCTGAGCAGCCCTGCTGTGAGCAGAGCTTGGACTGGCCAATCTTCAGAGGTCCCTTCCAACCTCAACACCTCTGTGATTCTGTTTTAGTCCAAGAACTCTAAAATTGCAGATGAATTTGGCAGCTCATTTCTGTACTGATGAGAGTTTTTTTTAAGCTAGCTGATTATACCTCCAGGTTTTCAAGACTTACTATTTCTCTGTGCTGAGAAAAAAACTCATCTGTGCTTATTTTGCTTATTCAGGCAGGTGAATTTATCTTTTCGGGGATGAGATGAAAGTTAGACAAAGGATTCGTTTTATCCAATTTGGCAGTCTGAACATATAATTGAAACAAAATCGTTGATAGAGTCACTTAAGAGAAACTACAATTCTGCTGGCTGCCTAGAAAAGAGTCATGTTCCTATTTCACTGGCTGCACTGCTGGGGCGAATTCCCATGTGAAGCAAAAGTGGATATTTAAAGTGCCAAGAGTGTGCAAGTTGACAGTACGTGGGTTAGAGTACATTAGAGATTACCTTGTCAGAAAGATTATCTTGTGAAAAATACACGTGAATATTTGCTATCTCCTCCCGCTGACTTGCTCTGTAGGTACCAAAGTGACTTCTACTCGCTGGGTACCTCACTACTCACAAACCTTTGTGTGCAGGCAGGCGTGGTGTAGGCTCACGCAAAGGAAGTGGGGAAGGTTTGGAAGACCCTGGCTGCCATCAGGGGAAAAAGTACTGATCCCCAGCTGTCACCCTTCTGAAGCAGTGCCTCTGGTGAGGCCCTGGCACAGGTTGCCCAGGGAATTTGTGACTGCTGCATCCCTGGAAGTGTTCAAGGCCAGGTTAGATGGAGCTTGGAACACCCTGGTCTAGTGGAAGGTGCCCCTGCCCGTTGCAGGGAGTTGGATCGAGATGACCTGCAGGGTCCCTTCCAACCCAAACCATTCTGTGATTCTGTGAACTAGAGGGCTGAGCTGGAGCATGTTCTCAGCCCACACAGCAAGTGACTTCCGTTAGTTAGTCAAGTTAGTAGCATGATTCCCAAGTGGAATCTTCATTTACCAATTTCTTCTCTTCTCCAAGTCTTCTTGAAGAACTCTAGTATTTATAGCAGAGGTCCCAAATACGTGCAGAGACAGGACAAGCAGGATCCATCCAGCAGGCACAGCCAAAGATGGGGAAGGGGTGTCTAGAGGACATGCAGTTAGGCCTTTCCCTGGGAGCAGGACTGTTGGCTGTCACTAAATCAAGGCAGCTAGGAAAACCTGACAGACCTCTCGGGGGGTTCTGAATCTGCTCTGGGTAACGTGTGCTGGTGCACTGCCCTCCCAGTGTCCCATCACTGCACAGCACGAGTGTACACGTGTAGAGGACATCTCAGAGGAGAACAGCCCGGGGTGAATGAGGTTTTGTTATTCTCAGATCTCCTTCGTGAAGGGGAATGGCAGTTGTGTTAGTGTGACTGTGCTCACAAAGCTGGTGGTGTGAGGAGTGCGTGTGCTGGCAATTCACTGGCCCTTACCTGGCATTTCAAACCGAGCGCCGACGGGGCCGAAACTCCAACTCCCATGCTGCACCTGATTGATTTTATAGGTACAGGAAATAAGTATTTTCTTTAGAATTTGACAAACCCCCAAAAGCTGGAAGACTGCAGGCAAAATTAAGCTTATAATGCGTTATCATATAACAATGCAATTAGCATGATCTTTTAGGAAAACGTTAGGAACTGTTGCTTGATTTGGTGACAGAACACTCAGAGTAGGTTTGAGCACTGCTGGTGGCATTTATGTAGAGGCTATAAAATTACTCATTTATTCAGAGATACTGCTGTGGTAAACAAAAGGTTATCACTTGATGTTATTTTTTTCTAACTGAAAAGGCTTTGGGCAGTTTTGGTTCATGTCAAACCAGTTTTTGTATCAAAGTGATAGAAAATTAAAATTTCCTGTACTAAGAAGATACCAGTGTGCTGATACAAACCAGCTGTGTTCTAATTGCAGAAAAAAAGTGCTTGGCTTAAATGACTCCGAGATTTTATAAGGATAGAACATAGAGAATCACAGAAAGATGTTTCCCTCTGGATAGACTGTGGTTGGCTTGCACTTTGGCCTTCTCTTTCTCCGCTTAAACCAGGCAGTCCTGGCCTTTTCTTGTGTCATAGGCTTCAGCCTTCAGCCGTCCTGGTGGATCTCTGCTTCTACCTCTCCACTTTGTAATTACAAGAGATGTAACTGATGGGCCTGAGCAGGGCATGCAGTGTTCCATGTGCAGTACCACAGGTGCTGGGTACAGAAGAAGTACCCATGCCCATGATCTGCAATATGGGATGAACACAGGAGCAAGCAGAGAAACAAGAGATCTGTGTTTAAAGCATCAAGAACATTGGGGAACCCAATGCACTCAGAACCACACGGTTTAAAAAAATTAAGCAATGTGTGCTTTTTCTGAATCAGTCGATTGCAACTCTGCAAGGATAGATTTAGAAATATAAGAAACGTGTTGCTGAATTTTGTATAATTTCTGAATAATTATGTCAAAATCTTTATGTAGATATCACTTTTATTTATGAACAGTGTGGCCGTAGCATAGCTGAATCAGTAGCAGTTCTGCCTCTGGCCAGAGTGAGAACAGAATCAAGCCCTGAAGTATTTAATCAGGAAAAAAAAAGAGATCAAATACCATAGAACCATGGAATGGTTTGCTTTGGAAAGGACCTTGCAGCTCATCTGGTTCCAACCCCCTGCCATGGGCAGGGACACCTTCCACTAGACCAGTTTGTCCAACATGGCCTTGAACGCTTCCAATACGATGTTTTTTTCCCGAATTAGCAATGTTATTTGGCAGTGCCAGACGATATTCGTAGTCGGCTGCAGTGCAGTGCATTTCAGCAGTGAAATCTGCTGTTTCTCAGCCGTGGTGGTCACACGTGCTCACAGGGGTCACGTTGTTCCACGGGATAGGCATTACCTGAAGGATGTTGAACCGCAGACGTGCCAACAGCATGAGGCTTGCTTCTGGAATTCCGAGCTGTCTGGGTTACTCTGGAAGGGAAAAGATGCTTTCCTGTCATCTTTTGTCCTGCAGCAGCAGTAACAGGGTCTGCCCCAGTGTCTGTGCTGGTGTGGGGGTGGTGGACAGAGCGAAAGGGCAGGAGAGGGCAAACCCCGGTCTCTTCACTCACTCCAGTTTCTTGGTGCTGACTCATTCAGAACATTAGATTTGGCTCCCCAGCTGGATTATTTTTGGCTACTGCAGTTGATATTTGAGGTTTATTTTTACCTATTACTTATTTCTATGAAACTGAAAGCAAGGATGGTGTCATTGTGAGGAGCCGTGTCTGAACTCTACAGTAAGAGAAGCGCCTGCACACGCTGTACGCAGTATTATTAATTGTACTTTCACAGATTCGCTTAGCGTTCGTCCTGTTTCTATACAGTAATGACTACCAAAGCAGCAGTTAATTACACTGCTCCCGTTTTTGCTCCTCACCTCGTTGTCTGTGCCTCGCAGTGTGGTCCTGCAGGCCTGGCAAAAGGTCCGGCCGTCCGCTGGCAGCGCTGGTGGCACAGAGACAGTGTGGGATAGGGTGGCAGATGGCAGCAGCACTATTTATAGCTCCAGCCGGGCTGCCCGAGGTGAGTGCTGCCCAAAGAGTCTGTCAGGGTTGTTTTTAGCCATTAGGGCACCAGGAAGGCAATTTCAGATGGGGGAAAAAAGAAACAGAACTCAGAATTTGCATTCCTCGGAAGTCACCCTGGAAACGCCAAAGGCTCGCTTAATATCGATTCCTGCATTTTCTATCCAGTGGAAGCTATTTTTTCCTCGTAATCTCTGCCCTGTCTCCACTGGTTGCTCTGAAACGTTCCAAATCCAGCCTGCCTCCAGCTTTGTAGCCTTGGCCCTGGCTGAGCTGGAAGAATTTATTGTGCTACGGAAGTTGTGCTGCCATGGCAACTCAGGCACACGGAATTTTAATTGCGAGGCACAATATATATTTATGAAGATAATTAATAAAAATGCAAACGGGCTGTTTTTATTATATTAGCAGTAGCTTTTGTACTGTGCTTTTCACTCTTGTTTGCACAAAAGGAGTTAAGTGAGGCAGGGGGGCTTAAAATTACTAATTTTACTGTTTCCATCATGAATTTTAGGCTTGTGTTTGTTTTATTTTTTATTTAAAATCAGATCAGATGAACCATGGTTTTGTTCAGTGTTTAACCTATGTGCGTATGGTTGATTTGGGGTTTGATGGCACATTTATAAAAAGCTGTAAGAGTTATTTCATAGAACCATTTCATACCAAAGCAGTAGAGCTTGTGCAGTTGGATGCCTGCAGTCCTGCAGATCCTGGCTGATAGAAGCGTGTGAGGAGGAAGGATGAGGAGAGATTCCCTGAAGTCTTGTATTATCCAAGGAAACGTCCCTTACCTTCCAGCTCCTCCTGCCTTTTCAGTGCCGTGCAGGTGTTTGCCAGGTGCCGAGCTGGGTGCTGGTGCTGTTGTGCCAGAGCCTCCCTCTGCTCCCCTCGGTGCCTGGAGCAGCCCAGCCCTGTTTTCATGGAATAACGTGGAACTGGAGACACAGGGTTGTCGATGACTCAAAATGGAGGCATAATGCACTGTGCCTGATCTGTGCTGGAGATCTTCATCTTATTGACAGTTAAAGCCTATTGTATGGTTTTGTTACTGATTTTTTTTTTTTTTTACTGTAAGCCATGCACTAATTCTGTCTTCTTTTGAGTAATACTATTTGTTACGAAGTATTCTAGATTTTTATTTTGGAAAGAATTAAAGACAACCCAATTAAAATATAGATTTTTTTCATTTTGAATTGTATGCAGCACTGACATAGTGATCTAGATGGGGTAAGTCTGTTTAGTTATTCCAGGTTTTCCTCGTTTCTCTCTGACCCTCAAGCATGAAGATTTTAATTCTGTAGCTGCCAGCAAAGTGAAATGTCATCTAAGTCATTATCGTAGTTTTTCCCATGTACATGCAATATATGAATTTAAATGCTAATGAGGGTAATTTTTTTAAAGTGCATTGCCTTGCAAATTTTCCTTTAAAAATAACAAAACCGAACAAGACTTCTTCATTTAAAGATGAATGGTGCGATACCAATTGATCTTTATATTGGGACAGGAAAGTTACCTGCAATTCAATTCAATTATGTCTCTATATTTCATCATTTGCAAGAGACTTTCTCAGGTGTTCACAAAACACTACCTCTGTTATAATACATTGTGCATTTATTGTGCTGTCTAAATGATTTTATTGCTGTATGATAGCTTTAAAATGGATGGGAAAACAGAAATACATTCCTCTCGTTAAAGAGTTGTGTATCAAGTTCGACTTCATTAGTTTTGATTAGGACTGAGCCGGTGCCATCTGTGCTGTCAGTGTTGCACGTCTTTCACAGAAAAGATGAGAGATTGGGAATCCAATTCTCTGCTTGGTGTATTGCCCTCTTACTTGGTGGGGTTTTGTACAAAATTAACTTGGCTGGACTCCATTTCTTTGTAGCTGAGATTTTTATTTCTGGCTTCAGTTACCTGGCAGAGGAGTCTTTGGCCAAGTTTTGATCTTCTGTGCCTGACTGGTTACCATGTAAATTTTTTTTCTTTTAAAAGCTTCAAGTGTGTTGGTTTCAATGCGTTTTCAAGATTAAGAAATACCACAGTATGTTACTGCTGCACGTAGAAATACCTTAGAAATACCGCCTGTGATAGTACTGAAATCCACTGAAAACTAGTTAAGGGAGGAAAATAAAATAGTTTTGGCTGCTAGAGATGCAGATAACTCTCCTGAGTAGAGAGCTAAACTAGTAGTATGGGGAGCACTGTGTGAAGGTAGGAGGCACTTAAATCTCCAAGAGATGTTAATGAGCTCCCAATCAAGCAAAACCGGTCTCTTTGTTGATAACAGATGTCCATTCCTACACTGCTTCATCAGACAGAATTCTTTTTTTTTATTTTTATTTTTATTTTATTTTTATTTATACACATATTTAAATGGTAGAAGTAAGCACAGCAGGTACACAGGTAGTCTGGGAGAGTCTGTGTCACAGCTACTGATGAATCGTGCCAGCTCCTGCCTGAGCTCTTGTTTAGGGAAGCAGCTCCTGGGCCGTGTTCTTTCCAGAACTTCCAGTTGCAGAGGATCTTTAAACTTTGTCCTCCGTGAAAGATGAAGTGGCACAGAACTGCTGCTTTTGGTAAAGATGAGAGTGAGTTCCTTGAGAGCTCCAGCTGCTCTAAATTGGGGTGGCTGCAGTCCTGACCCCTGGCCTGCCCTGCTGACCGTTCCCACCTCCTCTGCTTTTCCACTGCCACTGTAGCTCATGTGAGCAGCTGGGAGGAGTCACCAGGGAGCTGACCTGGATGGAAATTAATGCTGTATTTTCCTCTGGGGTAGCTGTGGCCTAGATTAGCTCAGTGTGTGATCGGATAAGTGCTGGTCCTGGCTTGGGGGAGTGTGTGGGGTGCGTAGCCAAGGGGAGGGGCGGCACAATCCATGGACAGTGTGATGGCAGTGTGCTTGTCACAAGGCTGGGATGCAGGGTGTCAGAAGGGATGGCTGATTGAGGCAGAGGTTAATTTGCCCTTTGACTTGAAGTGATGCTCGGTATGTTTAATCCCCTTAAATTCCAATAGGATTATGATTTCTTTTAGGGTTAAATTGCCATCGCTTGGCCTCACAAAATCAGTTCTGAAGTATAAAACACAATTCTGCAAGTTATTGACTTTAGCTTTTGTGAGTGGCTATGCAGGTTGGAGCTGCACACTTTTCCACAATGGCAGTTTTATCCTTGGAAATTACAAGATTATTTTGTGTTACAGACACTCCTTGAGGTCTTGAAAAATTCCAGTAGTTTTGCTGACAAAAAGTAACAACGGAACCCAGGCGGCATCTTCAGTGATTTCAGTCATCCCTTGGTGCTTTCTCTAAAAACCCCTTAAAATGTGGATTTTAGGCAACTCCTGGATGCAGTTTTTTTTTGACTAGCTGGAATAAATCCCTTCCTTGGCTTTTTCCTTTCTCTTTGTAGTGATGTGTGGGAACCTCTGAGCAGCTTCATGTGTTCCCAGCGCTCAGGCTGTAATTGCAGCCTGCTGGTAAGAGATGCTCTTCTCCTCTCTCTGGGAGCCAGCTGGAAAATAAGTAGGAAGCCTAACGAAGCATGAAGAACTATTGGCCAGCAAATTAACAGTTAAATACTTAAGGGTCGGGGCTGTTGGTTTGAGGGGGTTTTTTTTGCAAACTTCTTGAAATAAGTTTGTTCTCTGAAAAAACAACTCTGCAACATCATTGACTATTCCTAGGTTATCCACTGGAAAATAGGTGTGAAAAATACATTTGCTTTGCACCTGCAGTGATAGTAATGCACTTTGGTCTGTATTTAAGGTGTGTTCAGTGTACTTTGAATGTAATATTTTTGTGTCAGTCATCACTTTTGTATTACTTCATGAAGATAGAGACTCCTGCCAACCCTAAACACCTGGTTTGGTGCTTCACCCTGACGGTCAGTGTCAGTGGTGAGTGGTGATGTGGGTTATCTTAACCCACATTAGTGTAGTTCATGAGCGTTTATTCCGTATTTTTCTTCCTTGTTCTTGTCCAGAGGTTTCCCAGCACTGTTTATTTCTGTCTTGCAAGGTTCCTCCTGTCATCCTTTATTGATGAGGTCTGCTCTTGGAGTACTTGTTTGTTATGAATAATTTCAAAGACAAATAAAAGACCCCTCTGCAAATTTAATGTATTGCCCTTTTGCAGTGTGTTACATTGCTTTCTTGGAACAGTGCACTGGGAAAAGCAATCCAAAGCAAAAGCTATTTTGTTTGAAGTTTTATGCATTATGTATATTTTTCTTCTATGAAGCTACAATATGTGACATATTTTGGATGACTAAGAATTATAGGAATTACGTGATTTGCAAGTGGGATAGCAAATACTTTGAAGTTAGTAATTTATCTATTAGTATTTTGGTTGTGTGTGTTAAAGGACATACAAGCCAAAGATCAGATGGATTGTTTGATTATATGATGGGCCTGCGAATTAGAAGAATTAGAGACAATCAGTGCTGTGAGTTGGTTTTTAACTCTTCATAGCCCAACCTAAAATGTGCTTTGTGGAGGAAGGGATTACCATTAGGTCAGCTGGGAAATAAGCAGAGTTAATGTCTCCTGGACATGGTGAAACTGCACTTTTTGTGTGTGTTACCAGAGGAAAGGTGGAGGCTCCATCTGCTCTATACTGAGTTTTAAGTCATCTTTGAGGTGAAAGCAGGAAATCTTACCTTTCTCCCCACCGCCTGATTTGTGATGAGCTCTTTAAACACTAGAGTTTATGAAGTAATAGAAGGCAACTTAAAAATTACAATCATCATATATTAGATATGAAAAATCCCTGGAGTTTTAAACCTGGAACCTTACCTCCTCCCCTTCCCCCCTCCCCCCCCCCCAATTTTCACATCACTTTAATATCCCATTTTTTGATATGTAACTGACACTGCTGCTCAGATTGGGAAGAACTTTTAAGTCATTTTTCTACCACTTGCTTTGAAACAGCAAATTTAGCTTCAGGAAAACTATAGAGACAATTTAAAAATCTGTCTCGAGACTGAATTTCTATATTTTGTCTTTTTTTCCTATCACACAAAGCAAGGCTGAACTAAAAATAACAGGCTGTGAATTTAAATGTTGTTAACTGCTGACTGAGCCACTGTGGCACTGCATTGGGTTTTACCCAACAATGTGCAGGGAGATTTAATGGGGTTAAAAAAACTTAGATAAAAGCCTTTTCAATTATAAAACTAGAATTATCTTTTAAATTTATAGCTCCCTACCTTACACTGAGACATACATAGTCATTTATTTATTTAAATTTTCATTATGAATAGAATATCCTATTTTTCTGTTAGATTTGTAAGAAATTGCACATCAAAGTCAAATACTTTTGGAATCTTTGGTGATAAAATATTTTCTGATTAAAAGAAAACTTGGGTAAATGAGCACTGTCATGTAGGAGAGCAGAAGGCTGAGATGCTCCAGGTGTTTCCTGGACACACATTTTTTGGTTTTCCTGTAAACAGAAACCTGTGTTTATGCTCACTGATTCTTTGCAGAAAAAGCTGCAGTACTTTATGGAAAACTTCATACTATTTTGTGTTTAGACTCAGATCTGGTTTTATCTAGTTTTGATGTTTTCCATCTTTTATAGTCTATCTTAGTAAGACATTTATATAATGGAACATTAATCTTTTCCCTCTGCTTAATCTCTCTGTGAAAAGCTGTAACCTACTTTCTGTAACAGCAAATTTATTTTTCTGTCTTGGTCTCGAGAAGGTGAAACTGCTGTTGAGACTCAACACTGCTAATGCCCTGATCAACGTTTGTTCTGTCTGTTAAGATAATGAGTCTGGTTTTTGTAGGAACAAAGTCATTTAGATGCATCATTAGACAAGATACACCTGCCTTTTGGGTCATAGTTATAAAACAGTTTGGGGAAGTTTACAATGCCAAAATGCACATTAAAGATGTTCACCATGATGCTGTCCCCTGGTAATTAGCATATCCAAAAAGCAATATGCTAATTTTGTCTTAATTTTTTTCCTAAGCAGGGGTCTGTTAAGTGACCCACTAAGCTGGGACCGTCCTTCTGAGTGTGCTCTGTGCTTGTATGGGCTGCGTGCCCTCAGAGAGTTTGCTGTGATCTGGAAGCCTCTGTGCTCTGCTGAAGGTATCACACAGGAGCTGTAAGATGAGAGGAGTGAGTGGAGGTGCACTGTATCTTTGAAGTTTTAGAACAAAATGAAATAAAGTGGTTTGGTTGGAAGGGACCTACAGCCGTCATCCAGTCCAACTAAATGCTTCAGGGCTGACCAGAGGTTAAGGTGTGTTATCAAGGGTGTTGTTCAAATGCTCTTTATACCCTGAAAAGCACAGGGTACATCCTCTGTGAGGTAGCCAAACAAGATGCCCATCACAATGGGTTCTGCAGCTTCATCATCCTGCTGCTCCAAAGACCAGGTTTTATTACAACGATGTAGTGGGATAGCTGTGTTGCAGTCCTTATGAAGAAGTAATACAAGTTTTTTAAGTTTTAAAAAAAATTTTTTTCACTGTTTCTTACACGTGAACTAAAGTTTCAGCAACTGCCAGCAGCACATGCAGCCAGTATTAAGTATGAGACCCCTTGAGTGAGGAGAGATTTCTCCCTGCACTGAGCTGAGCTGCTTGGCAGGGTTTTTTTCCTCCTGACCTGAAGTGAAGGCATTTCCAAGATGAGGTTTGGCCACTCTGCCACAGTCTGTGAGAGGAGACTCTCGATTTCACAGATTTGGTACATGGGGTTGTTTGTATCTTAATTTAGCTGCACATCGTATTTTAAGGAAAGGGTGTCAGCTCTCCTGCTTGTTGGTACTTTTTTTGGTTTTGATTAACTTGTTTGCATATGTCAGCAATAACAACAACTTTTGTAAAGTAGTTTTCTCCTTACTTTGCCATTGGGAACAGAATGTATTTGAGTATCATATGGTGTTCTTTGGGACTTAATCCTTTGGCCATGCTATGTGCTTCTTGAAAATGGTGATACACACACTCTTACAAACCTATCCTAGAACAGCCTGGTTTGGAAGGCACCCACAAATGCCGAGTCCTAATCCCCAAGCTCTAGCTGGGACCTTCCACTGCAAGGGGTATCGTGCTGCTGACTGACCACAGCATATGGCATTCAGTCTGAACAGAGTGCTAAATAATGAAAGAGAACACAGTAAATTGCTTTTTATGTTCTCGGTTGAACTTTTCATATTCGATGTTCTAAACCTTGTGTGGATCTCATTTCTATAAGCCAAGTGACCCAAAGTAATATAGTCTATTAGTCTGTAAATGCACAGATACTGAAAGGCTACTCACTTTGCCAGAGAGAACAGCCTCTGAAAACAGAATAAATATAAACTGCATGCGACTCAGAAATACTGCTCACATGGAAATGTGGTTGTTACGTGTAAGTGGATGGAAATGTATGTCTAAATGAATGTGTGATGTTACAGAAATGTGGATTCAGACGTACTAGAAAGCTGTCTTTATTTGTAGTTTTCCCTGATAGGCGTTCATACACTTCTAAGTGGCTCTTCCAATTAACATTTCCTTTGCTTTGTGAGGTAACCATTGTCCTTGGTGGTAAAAGTGGCAAATACTCCATTGAAGCCCTGTAAGGGAAGTGTGAGGGAGCGAAGGTCACACAGATGAGGAATTACACATTGGAACCAAATGAGATCTAAAAGAGTCAATTAAGAAACACGATGGGGAAGCGTGGTGCAAATACAGCAGTGCTTGTTGGAAACGGTGATGGAAGCATGACCCGGTGTTGGGTGTCTGTATTCGTTCAGGAATATCTGTAAGTGCCCAGATCAGAGCCTACTGCAGTGCACACAAGGCTTTCTTCAGCAGTTCTTTTTACTTTGATAATCAATTACAAGAAGTAAGCAGCAGTGTCCAAAAAAGTCAGTATCCACTTAAATAAGTACAAAGATAAACAACTTTGAAAAGTTTAAATTTTGATCTCCATCAGTTGTGTATTGTAGGATTTGAAGAATTCTTGAACCAGTAGGATTGCTTTAATAGTCTAGTATATGTAATGCTCAAAAGTAAAAGCCTTTTTACCTCTCCAGCTGTAACTAGATTTTATGAAGTTCTGTAGCTTGCATAGTGTAAAACCAAAACTGATTTTCATGGATTTAAGTGGAGATACTTGATTTATTCCTTTTATGAGTCAATGAGTACTAAATACAATCTATCTGGTACTTCCTTCATCTCCCGTCCTTTATCTTGTTTTATTTCTTCTTGGTCCTCTCCATTTCACCACCTCTTGTCTTCGTTTCTATCCCTTTCTTTTTAACTCTGTTTCCCTCTCTCCTGCCTTAGATTTTTCTCTGTCCTCTATTTCAGTCCCTGCTTGCTGCTCATTGCCCACTGACTCTTCTGCACAGTGAGAGTCACACAGAACCTTTTTCCCCTTTGCTGTTGACCATAATCATGTTCGTGAAGCACTTGAGGTGATTTAACCACAGATCGAAGCCTCTCCTTCACTTCAGGCATGCACATGGCCTACAGTAACAAAATTCCATGAGAAGTATTTTGTCTAGAAACCCAAAAGGGAAAAAAGAGGAGGAGGAGAAACGAGTCAAGATTTCACGTCTCAACAAATCAACCCCTCAGCGTAACCTTGTCTCTGTGTGTCATCGCTCATTACGCGGCGGAAGCGCTGCCCAGCTTGGGGGATGCGTTTGCAGGTAGCGGCTTACCTCGATCTCTCTTGATTTATGGGGAGTCATTTATTTTGGCAGTTTGGAGAAGGCCTCAGGAGTTTCAGGTTTCCTTCCAGCCAGCCCTGCTGAGCCACGTAGGAGGTCTCCTTTGTGCCTGTCCGGTTTCCTGTCATTCCTGATTACAGGGTGCCCTTTTTGTTACTACTTCTGCCTTCTGCCAGTAACATCTTAGGTGTTCCTGGAGGTGAGAAGGATACGGTGACGTGGAAGTTGCTAAGTCAGTTTAATTTCCTGCAGATCTTTTCCACGTGAGTTTTGGAAGTCTTTGCAGCACAGCCTGGTGCATGAGAATTAACTGGTGGTGGATACAACCTTATTTAACAAGTGGGGAAGGGATATTCTTTCTGCTAAATGTAATGACCTAGAAATACAGTAAACAAAACCCCCAAATCATAAAATTGCATTTAATTAATGGTGACCCTTGAAAAGTATTGTAGGAAAATACACTTCAATCTAGCTGTGGGGCTTTTCTTGGGTGGTAAACTTAATAAGTAAGTAAAGTTAATTTAGCTTTACTTAAAAGGTCCATGGTTGCTGGCTGTTAATGTAGACTTTAACATCCTGAATTACATAAATGAACCATGTTACGACTGCAAATGCATGGAAGGTGCTTCTGTAGAATTAAAAACAAGTGCTGTCTCATTGTGGTTTTTTTCCGAAATATCCTTTACGTGAAGGGATTAGTGTTTCTTTGTGGTTTGTTTTCGTTTTATTGTTATAACTTTGCTTTACTCTTCCTTGCCTGGAAGGCTTTATACTGAAATGAGTTAATTGCATCTTACAATGGTGAAAGCAGCTGGTTTTATATGTCTCATGGTTATTCCTTGTTTATTATGGGATGGGAAATCATTGATTTTCCCTTTTGTATTGCTCATTGGCAGAAATGTCGGAGGTGCCAAGGAGGCAGTGTTGGTTCACTTAGAATTAGCATATTTAAACAGATTCACTTTTTTTTTGTCATGGAGAGAGTTTGCGTAGACATCAACAGAAATTTTGTTCATGTCTTATTTTGAAAATGAAAGGAATCAGGAAGAGATTATTGTGAAGTAGCAGGATTATGTGTAAACCCAGATAACCTCCCCATTATAGTCAGAATAATTGGAATAATTAAACTTAATCCTTAAATAAGAGATGGACATAGGGTTCCTTGATTTCTGAGCAACAGAGGGAACTGCTGCAGTATCCCTAAACTCTAGTTTTTCCTATGCAGCACCTGTGTGAACTGCTTGAGAAATGTTCAAATACACTAAAAAGCAGTATATAGAAGACTGGTAACATTTGAAATTTATGTTTGGATTATTTTTGTGTACTGTGCTGTCTTTTCACTGTCTGGTCTTCATGGTTATGACCCATATGTGACCAGATAAATACTGTCTGATGACAGTGCTGTATTGATCTGAATCTGAGGAGGCAGTCGAAAGTGAATTCCAGTCTCCCAACTGTAGGAATAAACTGGATCAATATAAAAAAGCAAAAATGGAGTTTCTTGTGGTGATTCACACATTGCCCCCACAGGTCCCAATGACATGCAGAGGTCTACAGCACGGCCCTTCCTTTGTCCTGTTCTCTCCGCTGGGAAGAGTGGGGCTTTGGGAACTTGGGGAAGCTGGATTCAGAAATCTCTGTAGCCTGAACATGCTGGTTTGCGTGGGGGTTGGAGACACAGAATGAGCTGGTAGGCACTCTTAGAAACTCAAGGAGTCTAGCAAGGGCCGGTGAGCAGGGGGAGGTACTGGAACGTCTGTCCTGTGATGAAAGCTGAGACTGTCCAGCCTGGAGCAGAAAAGGCTCAAGGGGATCTTATCAATGTGTGTAGATACCTGGAGGGAGGCTGTAAAGAAGCCAGAGCCAGACTCTCCTCAGTGGTGCCCAGCGAGAGGCGCAGGGGCAGTGGGCACGCAGGAGGCCCCATCAGAACACACGGAGAAACTCCTTTCCTGGGGGGGTGAGCCAGGACAGGTTGCCCAGGGGGATTGTGGAGTCTTCACCGTTAGAGACGTTCAAAAGCTGCTTGGACACGGTCCAGGGCAACAAGCCCTGCCCTGCCAGGCAGGTCGGACCAGATGGCCTCAAGAGGTCCCTTCCCAGTCAAAGATTCATGATTCTTGTCCTTCCAGTATTTTTCTTCATTAGTTCCTCTAAAGTTGTCTTAAAGACTTCTAGCAATAAGCTCTGATACTGACAACTCATTGTAAGCCTAGGCAGCATCTGCTTAAAGCTACTTCTAGCTGTATGTAGCATCCCTGTGTGCTGCATTCCCTCTCCTTGGAGCGAGGAGAACACCTGAGGGAAGGGTTAAGGGCCATCTGTAGTCTCCTTGGATCAGCATCTCTAAATTGCTTATGCCCGTGCTTCATGTTGCAGCCGAGTGCGGAGATGCGCTCGCAGTACACATCGCCTGCTGCGGCAGCGCTGGTTGCTCAGCAGACACCTGGGTGGATGCAGGTTCAGCAGCTGTCTTCAGTGTCTCACACACTCTGAAGGATTCAGCTAGGAATTGTAGATGAATAGGACTTTTTAAAGTAAATTTGTGTAAGAATCAGGAATAAAACAGAATGAAGTTTTATGGGCGCTGATAAGCTGGCCTTATCTAACTTTTCCTTTTAGTGTAGTGTTAATGGCATCTTCATAATTACTTTCACATTCTGATTGAGGCAGGCACAAAACCCATGTGCTGCTCGTATTTTTCTCCTTTTCCCTAGCTGTCTGGCTGGCCTTCATCTTCTGCCATGCACTGTTTGCTCAGTCTGGAGTAAAGATTACATCTTGTTGAAAAGTGATTTTGATCTTTTATGCTCCCAAAGAGCCCGAGTCTTTGATCTGGTGGTCTGATGTCAATGCTGAGTGATGCAAAGGGCTCTCAAGCCAACAAACCCACTGGCTTTTGGATTTCTTATAAAGAGGATTGAGAAGATTACTCTGTAATGGAATCTTAATAGTCCTGGAAGATGAGTGGTTGCGAAAACGATGCACTTCCAAATAATGAAATTTCTTTGCAGCAAAGAAAAAGGTAAAGGTGATGTTGTCACAGCAAGTATAAAAATGAGGTGTCCAGGATATCAAAGGATGGCTGAATTACGGAGCTGTTGTCAGGGAGTGGCACTGGGATGTAACTGAGTTGGGATGTGAACATCACAGCTTGCGCTGGGCCTTGCTTAAGTGTTTCTGCCTGGATTATTGGAAGAACTCCATTGTTTAACAAAATGAGGAACAGGAGTTTCCTTTTTGAAGAAACAATCTGTGCACTTCGATGTCTGCAAGCTTAAGGAGCTTTTAGACAACAATATATTGGCAATTCTTTATCTGCATACTGCTGCAAGGCATTTCCTCCTTGTTAAAATCAGTGTCACTGAATTGGATGAACTTGCAGCATTTTCTCTTTTTATTAACATTTTGCTAGCAGCCAGCAATACCAGATGCCAAAGGTCAGGGTGTAGCTATGAGTTTGACTGGAATTCTTTCTTAGACCCAGCTTGTAAAGGACAAGTCAAGCAGCTCCAGAAAACGAGACTTGAACTGGTTGCATTGATCATGTTATCTTTTGATGGCAAAAGTAGGCCTAATTTCAGAATTTGCAAAAGTGTGTTGAAAGAAACGCTGACTAGACAGACATCTGCTTGGTCAGTAATGCTATAAGAAACTTATCTTCTAAGACCCAGGGTTTTCTTTTTAAATACTTTTTTAAAGAATTACTGTATTTCGGGGGTTTTATACTTCTTGTAGTGAAAATTTCTAGGCACTGGTTAAAAATCGTAGCAAGTTTTGGAGCACCATCAAGTGGGGTAGATAAGTAGGAGTCGAGGATCCAAATACACCGCTTTTTCCATTTCCTGTGAAGTTTCGCATGAATTTTCCACAACCATCTGATACTGGGGCAGTTAAGTATTGTTTGTCAGAAACAGGCCTTAACTTTCCTCTTGCTTCTGAAGATTACCCTGAGTTGGTGGTAGAGTCAGAAACACTTGAATGTCAAACTGCAGATTGATTACAAGAACATTTTTTCTGATCTTTACAAATACATTTGTGGCTTTACCAGAGGAGACATAATCAGAAACCTAACCTAAAAATCAGCAAACCAAAAGGAACTTGGACAAAATTACTTGCTGCATGGATAAAATCTGTTGGTTACCTTTTTACTGTTGGTCAGTTTTACAAATTATCTGTTTGTAAGATAGTGCCTATACGCATATCGGAGAAAAAGGTGATGAGTAAAGTGGGTAATATGGCTTTTACTTGGGCTCATCTATCCTCATGTCCTCCAGAGAGGAGTACGAGCCATTAAAAACCAGATCAAACCTCAGACAAAATCCGGTGCTTTAACAACTGTCTCCAGCATTTCACAAAAGAATGCTTGCTATCATACCTGCTAAAGATCACATGACCCAAATAAAGCCCCAAGCACAGTAAAATAGAAATTGAAATACTGTGGTATCTACAAACAGATGGGCAAACTATGCTTCATGTGGAGAAAAAACGTACCCAAACCCCGTCAGGTGGTGTCAGAGCGCCCCATCTCTTGTGGGAGATCAGGGAGCTTCCAAGCTCAGTGCTTAAGAGTAACTCTGAATTCATAGCATTCCATGCCAGTAGTAAAAAATCGAGCCTGGTCCATTCAGAAGTTGACCTCTTGCCCAGTAGCACAAATAATGTTTTTCTTCTGTCAACAACCTTCAAGGAGGATGTGGCAGAGTGAGGAGAATAAATTATGTATCAGTAGCATAGGAGAGTGTGTACAGAATGGGAGAGGGAGAAGGAAAACAAACCACAAAGATAGTAAAGGTCATGGATATCTTGTTTTTCAGAACAAGAGGGTTTATGCAGAATTGGTTTGTGTCTGATCTAATTTTGTTGTGATTTTTTTAGAGAAAAATGTCGTCTCCTCTGTTGCTGATTGATGGCTCAACCCTGCTGAGGGCTGAGCTGTTTCTGTCTTGCCTCTGTGACTGCTACAGTATAGATTCCCAGAATGGTTTGGGTTGGAAAAGACCTTAAAGACCATCTCATTCCACCCCCTGCCATGGGCAGGGACACCTTCCACTATCCCAGGTTGCTCCAGCATGGCCTTGGACACTTTTAGGGATGGTGCAAACACAGTTTCTCTGGGTGACCTGTGCCAGGGCCTCCCCGCCCTCACAGGGAGGAGTTTCTTCCTGATATTCCATCTAACCCTGCCCTATGTTAGTGTGAAGCCATTCCCCCTTGTCCTGCCACTTCAGTGCCTGAGGCAGAGTCCCTGTCCAGCTTCCTTGTAGTCCCTTCAGACACTGGAACATGCCGTGAGGTTTCCACACAACCTTCTCTTCTCCAGGCTGAACAGCCACAACTTTCTCAGCCTTTCTCCATAGGGCAGGAGCTCTAGTCCTCACATCAACTTCGTGGCATCCTCTGGACTTGATCCAACAGTTCCTTCTCCTTCTTAAGAAGGTCGTCACAACACATCACTTAGTTTTTTATTGCTGCCTACAGAATAGTATTGACATAGGTATTAGTATTATTCTCAGACTCCCTTTTCCTTCTACACAGTATTTAAAAACCATGGAATTGTCATTTTCTGTCACCCAGGTCTACCTTGTCCAGCATCTTGTAGCTAAAAACTATCAGCAGCAGCTTCTGAGAGGGTTAATATCCTCCCACTGGACAGGTGATCAATATGTCCTCTTCATCCTGTTCCCAAGTAGTTCTAAGATTGATTTAAATCTTGAGTAAAGCTGTCTGTCAGGATGACAGGAGATGGCTTCAGGTTGGGCTGGGGCAGGTTTAGATTACATATCAGGGAATTTTTTTTTGCTGAAGGGGTGATTAGGCATAGGAGCAGGCTGGCCAGAGCAGGGATGAAGTCGCCATCCTTGAAAGCGTTCAAGAAATGTATGGATGTGGCACTTGAGGACACGATTTAGTGGTGAACACAGCAATGCTGGGTTGTCAGTTGGACTCGATGATCGTTCTTAAAGGTTTCTCCCTTAAAGTTTTCTTCCAGTCTTAATGATCCTCTGTGATTCCGCGAAAAACTTTGACAGCCTTCCAAAGTGAGCAGCATGTCCCATTTCCTTGGCAGTCGTGTGGGTGATACAACAGTTCCTAACAAGCTCCTGGCTAGTGCAGTCCCACTGGTAATGTGTCTAAAAGCAGCAGAGTCCCATCCCACTGGCTTGTTAACGATGAGAGAACTGTCTGTGTAGAAGTGATAGGTATGTTTGCAGTCCTGGTCTAAAAAGAGGCATGTTGTAGATTGTTTCTGAGCATCCTGCCTTGGGAATTCTCAAAATCTGGCCACCACCTGGTCAAACACAGCTTGAGAAGAATGGGACATAATTTGATAAAAGAAGATATTTACTTCCTTTGGGCAGAGCTGTATTAGTAATCCAAAATGATGAGAGAAGAGAGGCTTTGATACTAAATCTAGCTCCAGGTGTGACCTGCCAGGGCTGCTCAGATATGAACTATTGATCTGGCCCGGTGTCCAGGAAGCCTTCTGTTCCTTCTGCTTGTGGAGAGCAGTTTTGTCCAAAGAGCAATAAATACAGCAGATAGCGAGCCAGAATCTGCAAAGTTCAGCTGACCAGGGTATTTACTGAATTAACCTAAATACTATGTTCACTTTCAGTATATTGATATGTAACTGTTAAGAAAAAAAAAGACTAAAGAATAATCCTCTGTTTTTTTCTCGGTTTGTTTCTCTGTTAATTGGTACTCTCTGAGTGTTAGATGCTCTCCGTTGAATAAAAGCTGATGTTGATTGAAAGAAAATCTATTTATAGACAAGAGCAGAACTACAAGGTGTGTGTTAAAAAAATGCTGCAGAAGAACAGAGAATAAGCCAGACATCATCTTTTATTCAGTGTCTTTAAATGGAAGAGCTATTGATTTTTATTTTTTTTTCCAAATACTGATTATTAGGGAACCTGGGATTTTCCTGGATCGCACATTCTGCTTGGAGGGTTACAATATGTATGGAAAACGAGGAGAGGAAAGGGACTGATGATGTGTATGAGATGGATTGGCACAACGTGCTGTCAGATTTCACTGAAATCAGGAATTTGGTAGGACATCAGTAATAACAGGGACCAGAGCTACGTGCTAGTTGTGCAGATCATTTCAAACCCAGGCTGACTGACCTCATCGCTGTTGTGTATTCTGTATTTTCTGCCTGTTTGTGATTGTGTGTTAGAGGGTTTAAAGTTATTATTCATATTCCCGTGTGCGTGTGTGTGGAACTGCACGGAACCACAGAGATCTTTAAGGAACAAAATAAAAAATATGCCAAAAATCTGTTCCTTCAGCAAACACTTGGGTACTGAAACAATGTCCTAATGTCAGTAACATGCAGCTGGCAAGTCAGTGTTTAAATTTATGGCTTTTCAGGATTAGGAGGTGGTTTATTTAGGGCACCTCCAACTCCAGATACCAGCAGAAGGTGTGTTTTCACATCCTGGCTAAACAAGTGATGAATGTCTGCGTTGGCCTAGGAAGTTTTACTTTCCATGCAACATGTAGAAAAGTTTCAGTATGTAATCCTTAAGAAGCACGACACACCAGATTTCCAGGGCATGGTAATTTTAGTTGGTGGAAGCCCATTTTGATTTTTTTTTTCCCTTTTCTTACTTTCCTTGGTACTCTGGATCTGGCTTTTTTTAGCTAGTGAGGGGATGAAGTACAGGCAGGACAATGTGATGCAAAATCAGCAGTTTCAGCCTCACCAGAGATGCAGACCTTTTAAATGGGCCAGTCAGGTGAACTTGAGCCGAGCCTCCAGCACGGAGAATCCCAGACTGGTTTGTGATGGAAGGCACCTTGAAGCTCATCTCATTCCAACCCCCTGCCACGGGTAGTGACACCTTCCACTAGAAAATGCAAATCATGTTTTTGTGTGTAAACACATGTGGTAAAACCCATCTTGAATGAGTTTAAGGTTAGAGATAAGCCTTTGGAAGTGAAGTACGGTATGAAAATTGCCTACTCACATACATAATGATATATTCTTGATCACACATAGGTCTGTCACTTCAGGCTGTTTTCTTCCTGGGATCTCTGCCTGGTTGTGTACGTGAGGAATAGTGCATCTCTCATGAGCTGCTGTATTTTTCTTTTTCTTTCCCCTTACTCTTTTTGCTTTGTGTAACCCTGTGCCTTACTAGACACCATTCAGATCCGGATTTGAGGCTGGAGTTAGTATTCCCCTATTTGGCATTTGTGCAGGACTCATCCCCACAGTATTTCAGTGCTTCAGCTGTTAATTGATTTTCATAGCACCCCACTGGGATGGGGAATTATTATGAACCAGGGAAATGGAGCACAAGGAGATTGAGGTCAGAAGTGCTGCTCAGTTCGAATGCCAGGTTTTTGAGACACCTGTTACCCGGGTTATCATTTATTTACTATTGACATTAAACCCTTGAATTCCTTTAATTGCAGCTGTAATTCTGCATCTCTCCATATTAAGTCAGAGGTTGTAATGCAGGCAGCTGTGCAGTAAGGAAAACTCGGCTGACTGCTTTTGGAATTTTTTTCATTAGGGATGTGCCTGTTTTCATAGAAGTAATTTTGGGCGAAAGTGGGGCAAGTATTGAGTCTCAACACAGCATTGAGATGTTGCGCCCCAAGAGATTTCTCTTTCTTAATAAATTCTTCTGGCTGATACAATGCTTATTCTCCAGTTCTTGGAACACAGGAGACAAGGCTCTACCTCCAGGAGTCTCTTCTGCTCCCTAATTGTAATTCATCACCAAAGTGGGTCCACTTGTGACAACAAATGAGTAGAGATTCTTTTTGGAGTGTGTGTGAGATGTTCTTAATTAAAAAACAATTCCTGCAGTACCTGCATAAAGACTGCCCTGTATTTCTTAATTGTGATTGCCTGTGTACCCTTAATTTTCTTCTAACATTTATTCAATATAAACAGTTTTCTGTTCTTTTCGTTTTATTTCTGTGTTGATCTTCTGGCATTGTTGCCTTTCCCTGGTCTTAAAATTAAAAGCCAGACACGGTTAAGGGGAAAAGGGGTTTCTACCTCGGTATTTATTCAAGGATCCTTAGGTGCACCACTGCGTCCAGGTGGAATGCGCCGAAATGCACACCGGCACGCACACACACGATAGGTCGTGTGTACAATTTATAGGCCTTGCAAATTAGCAGATCTAGCAAAGATTCCCCAGTGAGAGGCTCGAATGAACCCCCCATTCTGAGGAATCCCCCCCTGGATGGGCTGATCTTAGTTTACAAAATGTGTTCTAGAGAGGACCTTGGTTTCTAGGGCTTTCTGGCCTCGAACTGCGAGGCCTCCAGGATGTTTGGTCTCCTGGCTTAACAGAATATTGGGTCCAAGCTAAGTTATCAGACTTAAGGCATTACAAGTAGGTGGGCTAAAAGCACTGGGGATACATAAAAGCTGTATGAAAGGGTATAAAAAAGGGGTATCAAAGAAAAGGCAAAAAATCATCATGGCATCAGCATCAGCTGCCCGTATTCAGCAGCTTCTTGATAGCTGGGAATGGCAGGAGTGTCAAGGAGTTAGCATTCCAGTACAGTTGCTCCACTGCAGAAATTCAGCTGTTCTAGAAGAGAGACAACTCAAGGCAGGGCTTGTTCAGTAGCATGGCAGCTGTCATAGCATTGACATAGGAAGATAATTCTTTTCCTCAGTAGAATATTTTCTCAGAGTTGGCAGCACTGAAATGAATTTTAGAAGTAAGATCATTAGAACCCTGAATGCCTTGATAGCCATTTCACCTTAGCTTTTTTCCCTGATAAACTAACTAAGCATGACTTTCAGAAGAATAAAAATGGTCTGAAAACCTAAATTAAAGTGTCTGTAAATTCATGTGCTTTGGTACTTGAGAACAGTGCTATCAGCAAACTCTACCTGGAAAAAGATAGAAACTTAACTAAAATATTTTGATATATTTTTAGTTCTACACTGATCTTCTCTCTAGACTAATGACTTGGTTTTCTTCCATTATGGGTTTATCGTATTTCGAAGAGAGATTGTCTTTTGAGAAGGAGTTAATTCTTCAGTCTTTGCCTGTAAATCTGACTTTGGGCCCATTTAATTGTTTTCCTCTAGGTTTTTTAGAAGCATCTTCTGTTAATGGGGCTGAACGAAGACTGCTTCCTTTTAACTCAGCAGAAGTTACTGTGCATTTGGGCCTTTACACAAATATTTTTGGCCCTGCCTTGGGCATCCTCCTTGTCAACTTCTGTCTGCTCAGTTACGCGTTGGCTTCCTCGATCAAGACAAGAGATGTGCAGGGCAGTCAAGGACAATGTCTCAGCTTGGCTGGAAAACCTTGTGTGTGCTGGGTGTGGTGGGCTTCCTGGAACTTTCCCTGGATCTTCTCAAGTTGGTGCTGAAAAACGCATGTAACAGATTTCTGTGAGAGATCCTGTAACGTTGCCGGTAGATCTTAAATGCTGCCTAAGGCATTTTCTCACAATTTAACTCAGTGGTCAGGTGGATCTGGGAGGCAGACTGCGGTTACTCAGCCTCTCGGGTATTTGGAAGCCATGTGAATGAAAATAATCGTTAAAGAAGTCTGATTAGAAAACTGCTTGTTATAAAATTTTTGTTACGGGTCTGTGTTTTGGTGCTTGGCATTTAGACAGTGTGGTTAGCTTTGGTTGCTGATAGTTGCACGGTGCATAGATGTCCTGAGAATAATCGTGATAACACGGTGAAAGCATAAAAATGTGTTTATTTTCTCCAGTGGTACCAGTTGGCATGATAAAAACACCACCTTTCTTTGTAAGCTTTCCTTTTCATAGCACATAAAAATATGCCTGGCGTTTTAGAGGGCTGGAGCACCTCTCCTATGAGGAAAAGACAGATGAGAGAGCTGGGGGTGTTCAGCCTGGAGAAGAGAAGGTTCCAGGGAGACCTCAGAGCCCCTTGCAGTGCTTAAGGGGCTCCAGGAGAGCTGGAGAGGGACTTGGGACAAGGGCATGGAGTAAGAGAGGATAAGGGAGAATGGCTTCCCACTGCCAGAGGGCAGGGTCAGATGGAATATTAGGAAAAAGTCCTTTCCTATGAGGGCAGTGAGGCTCTGGCACAGGGTGCCAAGAGAAGCTCTGGCTGCCTCTGGATCCCTGCATCTCTGGAAGTGTTCAAGGCCAGGTTTGATGAGGCTTGGAGCGAGCTGATCTAGTGGGAGGTGTCCCTGCCCGTGGCAGGGGGTGGAATTGGATGAGCTTTAGGGTCCTTTCCAACCCAGACCATTCTGGGGTTCTAGGACTTTACAAAACACAGATCACGTTGCTTTCTGGTACTGGAGGTATTAATGTCAAGCTAAGGGAAAGCCACAGCTGAGATCACTGAACATTAGAATATTGTAATTGGATAAATTAATGATAGCCAAGAGTCAGAGAAGCCATCAGCTTTAGGGAGGAAACACAAAGTGATGTTTAAGCTTCTTTCATCCATTTCCTTAGCTGCCCTTAGGGGAATGGAGAAATGCAGCAGTGGGTTTGCGTCTCTGGGGCAGCCTGGTCTATCCTGGAGGGATTCCTTCGAGTGTTGGGCTACAGATGGATCCAACAGGATGGATCCCTGCAGCTGGGAACTGCTGTAGACTTCTGGCCTAGCCCACCAGACAGCTGCGTTACTGTGTGGCACAGGCTCACCACAGAGACTTTATGGAATTAGAAGACCACCTAAATTCGGGAGATTACCTGGTTGCTGACTCCAGCAGGTGTAAAAAAGCTTTTTTATGGAGAACCCTGGTTAACAAGACACAATCTGAGAGTTTAGAAGCTTCTCCATAACAGAAGAGGTTTCAAGGTAAAAGTTATTTGTAAGGGATTTATATTCCAAGTTACAGGAGAGGGTTTTGTTAGTTTTTCCTTTAGGACTGCAAAGGTAATGGAGAAAAGCACCATTTGATATTTGCCAACCTAAAGGTACAGCTCACTGGAACCTGAAGATAATTAACTGTTGTAGTTCCAGCTCTGACATTTTGATACAACTTCCTAATCCACACAGTGATGTTCCTCAGGTCTGTTTGCAGTGATTCCCATCTTCTTATAGAAATTCTTCATGAGTTTTTAATTAACACTTTTTATGGTAGATTCATACACATTTCAAATTAGTAGCTTTACGCTTGCAAGACAGAGACAGCCTAATTTTTTTATTTATTTTTTTTTTTACTGCCAGAGCAATACAGTCAGTACATGATCTGTGGTAAAAACACACCAACAATTAAATAACTAGTAATTTCCTCGGAGTTCTAAAGCTGAACCTTAAGCCTGCAGGACAGAAAACATGCCATGTTGCTCTTGTTAAACTGTCAAACTATAATTGCATGAGAGACTACAAAGGATTTTCAGTTTCTTCTCGGAGCATTTTTGGAGGGGAAGTCAGTAAAGCAGTTATCTAATTATCCATGTTGAGTACACATTGAATTTTCTATTATGTTACTTTTAATTATACTGTTACTGGGTTCACATGTCAGGATTTTTCTCTTTTCTTTACAGGATTCTGCTCAGGAGAGCGTCATTAAACGAGATATCCATCGTACATATCCAGCACATGATTATTTTAAGGATACAGAAGGCGACGGTCAGGAATCTCTGTACAAAATCTGTAAGGTACAGTCAGTACTCTGAATTTTAAAGCGTGTTCTGTATTTTGTGTGACTTTATTTTGCCCTGCTAACCCTGTTCTGGTCCAAGTTGCTAATCTATAAGATTTTAAAGCTCTGTTTAGACTGCATGTGGAGACTGTGGTGTTTCTGCACTACCTTTTACAGCCTTGCATTTGGTATCTCCTGAGGTGCAGGTGAGAAGAGGCTCACGCTGGCTTTGCTGAGGTGAGAGCTCCTCTTCAGTGGGAGCGTGGTGTAGGAGAACCTCTTTTGCTCTGAGGTGGAGAGATTTGCAGAGCAGGAGAAAACAAACCCTCGGAGCAAGCTGTGCTGTGAGGTTAAACAAGAATGTCTGTAGATATAATTACCTAGAGAACAAGTTTGCTGGCCGTTCCACCAGCAGGACGTGAGCAGAGCTCCTCACTCACAGCTGCCAGATCACCTCCAATGAAAAACACTCTTTAAGTTTTCCAATTTGCACATGGGAAAGTTGAGGTATTAAATCAATAGGTTTGTCCATCTTGTACAGACAGACTTCTGTTGTTTGAGAGAGATCCAGGAAGTAAAAACATTGCAGCCAAGCAGATGCTTTTCTGCCTGGCAGTTGTAGATTTTGCTGTGGTTTTGGCAGTCAGTTTTTGGGTTTTTTTCTAAAATTTTTCTAAATTCTAAAATTTCTAAATTTTTTTTCTACACGAAATTCCTGTAGAATATGATATAATGTAGAATTCATTCTATTCATGTAGAATGAATGATTGCCTTAGACAAAGCCATTTCCCTTTCCTTTCCCCTTCCTTGTTGCTGTTTCCACCTCCTGCTGATTTCTAGAAATGATGGAGTTGTCATAGCAAGCAGAAAAAGTGTTCTGCCTTTGGGGTATAATGAGACATGTTCCTGTTCCCCAGATAAATTCTGTGGTGGTACAAACTCCTATTCAAATAATAATTTGGATGACTGTTAAATATAGCTGCTTTGATATTGGAGTTGAGTATTGTGAGTAATTCACATTTTAAAAAGGTACAAAATTAGGGAACAGGGAGAACTTTGAACCAATGACAGTGATTTCTCCCTAATCTTGGAGGGCTCCAGAGGGCTACAGGAGACAGTTCCTGCACCAGTCTATGAAAAGAATAACCAGGACAATGCAGGTAATTGTGAGCTTGTCAACTTTGATACCAGTGAAGTGAAAAATGATGGAATAATTCAGTTTTTCAAGAACTAAATGTGAGAATTATGTTATAATGAGGCCCTGTGAGATTATTGAAAAGAGATCATGACAAGCTAACACAAAAACCCAGAAGTACAGCTTTCATTGGTGAGGTGTTCTGATTGAAATTCTGTAGCTCCTGTAGCCTGCCATGCTCGGAATGTAAAAATGCTGGACAAGTTAGAGCACGAACAAGACACACGTTAAGGAGTTAAGGACTGGCTAGCAGGTTCCTAAACATCAGCACTGGATTTCTGTCAAGGCATTATGAATGTCCCTTGTTCATTCCGTGTACTCTGGTTAGTCACCTGCAAGAAAGCAGGAAATCCTGTCTCATGAGGGTATCTTGGTGATACAGAGGAAAAGGAGATGGCAAGTAATGAGGTGTAAAGGGTGTGTAGATGGATGAACCTCATGTAGGAACAGTTTGACTTGAGCAACTCAATGTTTTGCAGCTGCTTTTAGTTACAGTGCCCAGAACTAAATACAACTATTCTACGTTGGAAAGAACCTGTAAAGTTCTGTGAGGATGATGAAAGAATTTGGGAACATTCTGTGGAAGGAAAAACTCTTTTTCATGAAGGCGTATCTCAATCTATTTTGTTTAATAAGAAACGAATAAAGGAGTGAATCTGTCTCAACTGGAAGCAGCTTAGAGGAATTATCTGTCCAGCAGGCAGCTTCAGAGGGGCACAGATCTCAGACCTTCCTGGGTCATTTCCTTTCTGCAGGAAATGTGAAGAATTCTGTGTGTTTTTTGAATCTGGGAGCTTCCCTTGCTCTCAAGGCCTCTACTGCTCCTGCAGAGAAAGTTGTTGTAGCTGTCGGTTCTCTTTTCTTGAACGATCTTGAAGCTCAGAGGTGGTGCATCCTTGACAAAGAGAAAGTCAGGGAAAAACGCCAGGAGGCCTGTACGGATGAACAAGATGCCCCTGGACACACTCACACACAAAAGGAAGTCTACAGAGGGTGGAAGCAAGGGCAGGTAGTCTGGTAGGAATACAGAGAAATTGTCCAAGCAGACAGGGGTCAGGTTTGGGAAGCTAAAGCCCTGATGGAATTAAATCTGGACGTGGATGTGAAGGACAAGAAAATACTCTATAGGTACGTCTGTGATTAAACTAAGACTGGAGAAAATGTGGGCCTGCTCTGGAAGGAAAGGGCAAACCTGCTAACTCGGGACGTGGAGAAGCCGAGGTACTCAGTGGCTTTTCTGCCTCTGTTTTCACTGGTGAGTGCTCCAGCATCACTGCTAAAGTCACAGGAGGCAAAGGCAGGGACAGGGAGAATGAAAAACTGCCCCGTGTAGGAGAAGATCAGGTTTGAGATGATCCAAGGAGCCTGAAGGGCCGTGGGACCTGATGAGATGCATCTGAGGGTCCTGAGGGAACTGGCAGATGAAGTTGCTAAGCCACTGTCCATCGTATTTGAGGTCATGGGCATCCTGTGAAGCTCCCGCTGAGTGAAAATGGGGAAATGTAACCCCTTTTTTAAAAGAGCAAGAAGGGAAGGCTCCAGGGAGACCTCAGAGCCCCTTCCAGTGCCTAAAGGGGCTCCAGGAAAGCTGGAGAGGGACTTTGGAAAAGGGCCTGGAGTAACAGGACAAGGGGGAATGGCTTGCCACTGCCAGAGGGTGGGGTCAGATGGGATATTAGGGAAAAATTCTTTTCCTATGAGGGCGGTGAGGCCTTGGCACAGGGTGCCCAGAGAAGTTGTAGCTGCCCCATCTCTGCATCTCTGGAAGTGTTCAAGGCCAGGTTTGATGAGGCTTGGAGCGAGCTGGTCTAGTGGGAGGTGTCCCTGCCCGTGGCAGGGGGTGGAATTGGATGAGCTTTAGGGTCTTTTCCAACCCAGACCGTTCTGGGATTCTGTGGTATTCGATCAGAGACCTTTCCCTGTGTCCATCAAGTTGAGGGCTGCTCTTCCTGTGAAGCATTTTGTATTTACCTGGAGTAGAGTGGCCTCTGTCACTTGGCCACTTTCTCTTGATAGAACATGTTCTGCATAGCAGCTTTGCAGTCAGTTTTTAATTCCCTGCTCCAAACAGCTTTGTCTCATCAGCAGTCTTTGTCACTGTGCTATTTTTATGTGTTCTTTAAGGTTTGTGAATATTTGCAGCACGTCTTTCTGCAGGGTTCTGTGAGTGACCTCACCTTCATTCTCTGGCTGAGAACTAACTGTTTATTCCTACCTTTTGCTTTCTCTCCTTTAATCAGTTATTTGAGTGTGTAAGGGGATGTTCTATACCAGCTCAGTTCCCTAAAAAGCCTTTGGGTAGAGATCTTGTTGAAGGGTTCATAAAAATCGTGTTAATCTTACTGACTCCCTCGTTCTTTTATGTGCTCCTTAGTTCAGAGAAGGATTTGGGAAGCATTGCTTTCTGATAGAACAGCCATATCCTGTCTCCAGCATGGAATTATGCATAAATTTACTGGTTACACTTAAGGGTTTATACCTACCTGCCAGTATTGAGATCAGACACAGCTGCTGTGGAGATTTCCAGGCAGTAACTTTTCCTTCATCCTCACACGGTTTTCTCAGATGACTGTGGCTGTGACAGATGTCTTTCTGGGTCTGACTGCACCTTGAGTTTATGATTGATAAACTGTTTTCTCTCCACTGTGTGAGTTTTTGAGAAATACTGTTCAAGCCTAATTAATTTGCTTATAAACTTGTCATTCCACTGGGAATTAAAAGGTATAATCTGTGTTGAAAGTAATAATGTGGCAGCTTTATATTACTCGAGTGACTTTTACCAGAGGTGCTGGGTACTCGTGCCCTCCTTCTAATGTGAAAGCAAGAAGTTTGAAGAATGGGATTATTGAATGTGGCTGGGAAAGGTCTGTCCTCAAGTGGGAGGGTAAAAAGCTGAAGAGCATTTTCTTCATTCCGCACTGAAATGAGAGATGATCTGAGCTGTCAGATAAAAAGGAAAATCATTAAAAGCTCACTGCCTTACTTTAACAGGTCTGTCAGTTTTTGTTCCATCTCTTAATCTCCTCTTCAGAACAGTAGGAAGTCGGGAAAGATGGAAACTTTTTCTGTTGCAGAACATTTATGTGACCAAGTATCTAAAAATAAACTTCAGGACTGACAGTGGTGATAAGGAATGAAAAGAGTTTCAGATTCTAGACTGGAGATTTCACTTGAGGACACCGCTTAAGCTGGATTTTCACAGAGCAAATTCTGGGGAATCTTTGGGAAAGCTGCTGCTTCTTGCATGCTTTCTGTTTAAATCCTCTGCAAATTCCAGCTCTATTTAAAGAGCTCGCTCAGTGTTACAATGCATAACTGAACAGTGCTCAGCTCCTGCTTCCCTGCCCCGTGTGTACTCACAGCTCCGTGCTCCAGGGAATCAGAGCGCTTGGCAGAATTAATCCTCTCGACTCTCTGGAGTGTGTGCCGTGTAGAATTTAACACGATACGTGTTTTCCCTAATTCTCTGATTAAAGTAACTCCTGTTCACCAAAAAACCACTGTGACTTTAATGGGGAAAAGGGAGCGTGGTGCAGGAAAATCAATCGGGTTAGCTCGGTGGGTGCTCGGACTGGGCACACTGGGAAAATAGACACAGTGCTCCCCTGTTTTGCAGAAAATGGTTGAATTATTACTTCTCAGAGATTCAGAGTTGGTGTTAGTGTTTCTCAGCCTTGAAACTAAGCCGAGGCCTTGCGGAAGGACAGGAATCATTTGTATCAGGACGTATTTTGTTACTAAATACTTCTCCCTTTGCGGATCAGATTTGTGGGTTTTTTCCCAATCCCGGTCTCACTTGCCCGAAGGTTTGAGGCGCAGGATCAGTGTGGCAGCTGGTTTGCTGTGAGACCAAACACTGTGTTTTAGTTCTTGTTGCAATGTCTGGTTTTTGGTACCCACATTGGCAGAGAGAATAACAAACTGCTTTCTAGCAGTGCTAACTCTGAGTGGGCTCCGTTATGGGGTGTTTTAGCTTTTGTTACTGTGTACTGAAATACGAACATGTCTTTGAGTTGCTCTTCTGTAAGCAGCAGCATCCATGCCCATGATAAACTGTGGATGATGGATTATGCTTCAGCAGAGCTGCTGCTTAGTGCTGGCCTGTAAGCTGAAAGTCTGATTTTCATACTTTTTTTGCATTTTCATTTCCATTTCATTGCAGCATGGCTTTGCAGATAGTCACCTCTTCTCACTATGCGTGTATTCTTCCATGTTTTTCAGTCCTTAGTGTCTCCTTAGATTTGAGAAGTTTCAGTGTTTGTCCAGGTGTAATTACTTGTCTGAGAGCAGATCTCTTTTTTCCCTGCAGAAATCTGTTTGCCAATTTTAGGATAAACACAATCAGCTAAGAATTGTTTTTCATCTATTTTTAGTTGTTTATTGTCTTTGCTCCTGGGTTGAAGAGCAGTGCTAGTAAATATTATTGTCTTGTTTCATGCAAAGGATTTTTAATGTTATCTTGTCTTCTTCCGTTTACATATTAGTAAGGATCCCTCCCTATGAATCTGTTTTCAGTTAATGCAGAAATTCCTTGTGTAACGTGATACATACTCAATGCTGCACCCATAGGAATATTATTACTTTCAGACTGTTGGCCTTATAATAAACTTAGGTGTGGAGTTTTCAATTGTACTATTACTGAAATAATTTAGGGACTGAGCTTGTAATAAAATACCTTGTTGAGTATAAAGTCTGCATCCAAGTATGGATGTTTTCCTGAGACTGATGCCTTGAGTGGCTACCTAGAAACAGAGACTAGACAGGAGTAAGGGAATAAAGGCAGGGATTTATTTGAAAGGCCTTCAGAGGCACACCCTGTGGAGCCAGAGGCTACATCCAAAAGTGGACCCCAAGATGGACAACGAGTCACGAGTTCTTCACACTTTTATAGGTTTGGTTCATTTGCATATCAGCATAAATTCACCAATTAAAACTTTAGCTAATGATGTAATTTCTTCAATTTCTCCACCTCTCTTGCGGCTCTAGTTTACACCTTTGGGCCTAGGACAGTCTGAGTGTCCTTGAATAGCAAGCTCGGAGAGGCTTTGTTGTGTCTGTCTGGCCTAAGAGAGCAGCTAACGAGCTACAAGAATTTAGAGTTTCACACTCGGCAATACAGGATTTGAAAAATATAAAAGTTAAAACCTAAGGCATCAAGGCGGTCTGAGTTTCAGACACCACGTGAGTCATTTAAATGTACTAAAGCAGACTTCAGCACAGAGCTCTGTCTGTATTAAACACTGAGTAGCTTCCCTTGGTCATTTCATAGAGATGATAGAGAGGCATAGCCTCTGCTCTTCCATATTTAAATCTGCTGGGACTCACAGGCAGCAGGTACAGAAATCCCAAATCTGAGTTTTAAATTCAGCCACCTTTCCCTTCGTCTTTTAAATGCTACATACTTGGAATTTTTCTGTCTACAGAAGATTCTGATCTTGGGAGATTTTCCTTTGGTAATTATTTTGCGGAACAATTTCTGCCCAGCCCTGGATTCTTGGTTCACTTTCCCGACGTGCAGGTGCTTCTCTGTCATGGCTTTGAGAAGCCTCTGCTTCCAAAGAATTCGCTTCCTAATGATGATGTACTAATAACTGCATAGTAGTTCTTCTCTTCAGAATACAGATAACTATTAAAAAGATGTCTGAATTCTGTGAGATCTTCATTTAGTTAAAATGAATGAAAATAGACTCCGAGTCAGAACCTTCATTAAATCCCATTTATGAGACAGAGAATATTTAACATCTCAGTTAACTGGGGAATTGTAATTGGAAGTTCCTCAAGAGCTTAGGAGAATAGTAAGTTAAAAGACTGTGACATCGCCACAGGTTGTCATGGGAAAAATCCCATCCTCTTGAAACTGCAAAGTTACAATGACTGCAGTGGAAATAGGGGATTTGGGATTTTGCCTTGTTTTTGTAATTCATGTGGAAAGAGAAAGTTAATGTTCCTCAGTTCCTTAGAAGCACAGATCTTAAATAGTTAATCTTAGATCTTTAGTTAATGAGGTGATATTATGGTGGTATCTGTAGGCAGCATCCTTATTTTTGAGGTTATTCTGGTTACTTACATCGTATTTCAGCACTATCAAATCCCATAGGTTGCTTAAAAATAAAATAGTATAATTGGAAATGTAATGTGTATTAAGCTGCCAGGGTCTCTTTGCATTGGGGACGTGCAATGAAATAATTAGATTTTAGAGACTCCATTAAGAACTAAACCGTTAGTTGTCAGGATTATCATGTTTTGACTTAAGAGCAGAATCTTTTCTTTGTTTGATGTAATTCTGATGCAGAACTGAAGTTTGTGTCCAAGTAGCTGATAAGAGCTGCTTGTCAGGATCAGATTTTGGGGAAGGACCTGGTGGAAATGAATTTCAAAAAGCAAGTGGATCAAGCAGTTAATTCTTTTTTTTATGGTTTTTGGTGGCTTCAAAGGTTTTTTAATGATTGCATCCTTTTACTGGGGCCCTTGGACATTCTTCTGCTATATAGGTAGTGTCCACTAAATAATTTCATATTTTTATTTAAACCAAATGATCCAATACTTGCTGATTTGTAGTTCTGTGAATCAACCTTTTTAGAAAAGCTTCAGGTTTTTTCATCTCTTCTGTTTTAATCAGGCAATTAGTGGTTTACCAGTTTATTTCCCCCCTCAAGCTTTTTGGGTGAATACCATCTATTCTTAAAAAATTTTCAGTAATTTTATTCCACTTAATTTATTATCTCTTCTGATACTCAGTTGGACACAGATCCTTCCACACATCCCCCGTTCGAAACGGTTCCAGCAGGATGACAAACCCTGTGACTCTTCTGTAATAAAACAAACACAAGGAAAGTTCATGGGGATTTTCTGCTGGAGCTTAAATACAACTTTCTTACATTGAGCATACATTTGCCAAGCAGAGACTTTGCCTTCCTGCTCTGAAAGTGTTTGAAATGGATTTATTACGAGCTCAAATGTGTTTAGGAAGTTGATAATGAGAAACTGCTGTTGTTCCTTCATATTTTTGTATTTAACTGCAGAGTGAGGATTTTTTTTTTGTACCCTCCTCACTTTCCCTGTTTTGCTGCGACTTCAGCTTCTTTCAGAATCTCAAAAGAAGTGTGGTTTTATTTCTTACAACTTTCTGTACTTTTCACTCGATCTCAGTTTTGGAAGCAGTGTGTTTTCTCCAGCGTGTTGGTTTCTCAATGCTTATTTCAAAATAACTCATTTGGATTAATTTATTGCTATTTTCAGCAAATTATTCACTGTAATGCTTCTCACAACAGAGAACCCCCAGGCATTGATAATTTGATGTTCATTTTTCAGCCTAGATTTTTTAAACTAAATTAGAAGTGTTTTTATATAGTATGAAGGAGTCCTAAATCAGATTTCTCATTTGTAATTCTGCACATCTGTTTCTAAGCAGAGCTGGCCTATCAAAACCAGGAGTAATACATCATTTAGGAAAGCTTCAGAGACGAGGTATTAGGCATCTCTAAACTGATAGATCTGGGGAACAAATAGGTAAAGACTCATGATGGTGATTAACCAGTGGATGATTCTAGTTAGTCATATAAAATATTAATTTAGGCGTTTAAAGTAATTTCTGTTAATTTAGTACTTAGTAGCTAATTAACTATTTTACAGAGAGCATCCTTTTTTCTTTTTTCTGGTTGAATTTTGTACACTTCTCAGGTTAGCTTTTATATTTGACTTTTGTGACTAGAGCTGTTCTAAACTGGTAAGCAGATTGTAGTGGTTCATTAAACGTTTTTCAGTGATTTCTGTGGCTTCTCGAATTTTCTTGTCCACTGAAACTGAGCAATGGGCTGGGATTATTTTCACTCAGCTCCTAACTAATCCCATCTAACAGCTTTCAAAGGAGTGGTGAGCAGAACAGACAAAGGGCAAGGAACTGCGAGTCCCAGGTCAGCTTTTCCCAAAGGAAATGTAGGGCTGAGCTGTTCAGAAACAGTGACCTTTAGTGGAGTGCTCAGGCTGTACTTACAGAGATCCTGTCTTCCAGAGTCATTTCAGAATTCCTCACTAATACTACATTCTCCCCATCAGAACGAAAAAGGGAAGTGATTTAAAGACTTTAACCATGGTTTGTTCTTCATTTCAGCATTTCTGCAGAATTAATTTGCAGTTTTGTTCATACTGTTGGCTGGAAAAGAGTCACATTTTTTGAGTTCCAGTTACTACCTTTTGGAGAGGCAGCATATCCACCTTGGGAATACCACGGAACAGCCCCAGTGTGGGTGGGTTTGGCTCCCCGGGACCCCTGACCATGCTTATTCCCATGTTTATGTATTTATTTCTTTGAGCTTTGAGTAAGTACGGTGTTCTGGGCAAGGTGGATCCTTGTGGCTCCTTTGTCCCCAGGGCTCTGCCCTTTGCTTTGGTTTCCCCTGGCTGTAACCTTAGTACCTCACTTACTCTCAGGATGTCTCTCCCTCTCATGACAGTCCTGCTGCTGCTGCTGCTTAGACTTCCTCAAGTTTCCTCAAATTCTTAACATCCTCTAACATCTCTTTAAAAACAGTATCTGTCTTCTCATCTCAGAAAAGTAAAGGGGAAGGAAAGATTAGTTATTTTAGTTTGGGGATTTTTTTAAGAGTAAGAAAAAGCATGTCTGTCATACCATAGGAAAATGAGTCTTGTTCATTCTTCAGCATAACAAGGGCACGGAAAAACTGTTTCTGATGAAATCTTCAGGCCAGAGTAGTTCTCGGCAGTTTTCTAACCTTCGGCCCTGTACTTCCACAGTGTCAGAACTTGTTTTTCCAAAAACAAACATTCGCTCTCCCCACAGCACAAACTACCCTGGTTTTCACGTTACATTTGTGGAGTTCTATCCTTACTCACCTGAGCAGAATTATCCTTGATTTAGGTGAAGGGAAATTGCATTCAACTCTTTCCGTGCTGATTGAAAAATAAAAATAATAATTTACAACGACAGCGGCTGTGGAGGGTTGAGAGTGACCTGGGAGTGCTTTTAGAAAAGCCCTGAAAGCACAAGAGTGGTTACAGTTTTACCCCCTTTATTATTTTAGCCTGAGTAGTTTTACATAGAGAATCATGGAATGTCTTGGGTTGGAAGAGACCTTGAAGTTCATTCCATTCCAACCTCCTGCCACGGGCAGGGACACCTTCCACTATCCCAGGTTGCTCCAAGCCCCGTCCAGCCTGGCCTTGGACACTTCCAGGGATCCAGGGGCAGCCACAGCTTCTCTGGGCACCCTGTGCCAGGGCCTCCCCACCCTCACAGGGAGGAATTTTGTCCCGGTATCCCATCTAGCCCTGCCCTCTGGCAGTGGGAAGCCACTTGTCCTGTCCCTCTGGTTCCTGATGGAACATATCTCTTTGACTTCCTTGCAGGCCCCTTCAGATCCTGGAGGGAAGTATCCTGAATAGCTCATTGATCAGAACGCACTTTGGTAATGCCTGTATGCATTTTAAAAACAGTTTGACTTTTCTTTTTTCTAGGCCTATTCTGTCTACGATGAAGACATTGGCTATTGCCAGGGACAGTCCTTCCTTGCAGCTGTGCTTCTACTTCATGTGAGTTAATTGCAAAATGAAAGCTTTCATATTTGAAACCAACGCAGCTGTAAAATCAATAGTGCTGCAGCCATGCTGTTTGACAGATATTTACTGTTATTTATTTGCCTGTATTAATTTTCCTCTTGTTGCTTTTTGGCTGTAGAGATTAATGGCTTCTGTCTTCATGAATGTAGATTTCCTTTATCTGGGAGAAATATGTTAAATTCTCAAGTACTTCTACGTCAAAACCTAAAACTGGTTTGTTACATATTAATATTTTCTTTTTATTTAGTTGTCACCTAAGTGAGCTTCCTTTGTGTGTACGGGGAATTTAGCTCCGGGAGACATTCTCAGAGCAGCTCATCAAAGCAAATAGTCTCACTAATTTTTTGGGAGACTTTTTCTTCTAGGGACATTTTATAATACCTTCTCAGGGAAAGCTGATTTTTAACCTTGATATTTTAGCCTGTAATCAAAAACTGCATAAACTTTGATCTGGGTATATGTCCAGATAGATAGATAAATACACAATTTTTACAGGTGCAAGATGCTTTACATCTGATGTCTCAGTGGAAAAGCAGCAGATTCAAGTAGTGTATTTATTGAGATAAATCTATCTGAATGAGCCATCCCAAAGCTCACCCACAGTTCTTACCCAGGCTCTTGCCTGCTTTTTCCTCTCAGGTTTTAATTAGTAAATTACCAGTCAGGATCGAAATACCTTTTGAAGTGTGGGTTTGAGACAGCTGCTGGTGGTATCTATGTTATACATGCACTTCCTAAGGCATTTGGAACTCAAATTCAGATTAGTTTAAATTGTAATTCCTCGCGAGGGCTGTGACTCCTTGAAGTTTCGAGAAACATGATGCAGATGGCAGTGTTGTAGAGAAGCTTCAGATCTTTTAAGAGTAAACCTGAATTTGTCCCATTATTGCAATCTAACATATACTGTAAAATAGCTTATCTGACAGTTATTTTGCAATTAATTTTTTACCCAAAGCAGGATTTTGAAGTTCCACTGGAAAAATTAGCCATTTTCAATACCAAAGGTGTTTAGAAAGGGGTGGGTGTCACATTCTTAACATTCGACTACTACTTCAGCTCCTCTGCCTTAGTTCTGTGCTGTCATTACTACAGAAAATCAGCTCTGTTTCTAGTGTTCTGGAGCTGGAAGAAATTGCCCTGTGCACAGGGAACACTAAATGGAAATTACACTCAGTTCAATATGCCCTTTATAACAGTGAGTTTCATCATAGGATATTAAAGTGAAATGCTCAGAGAAGGGGGGAAGCGGAGCAGTCTCAGTGAGCTCATGTAATTTGGGAGCTTCCTAGGACGTCCTCAAACTCTCGTTTTTCTCGAGTTCTCTGAGCAATCTGTATGCTGTGGATGCTTGTAAGACCCTATCTTGGCATGGATTTCTAGACCCCTTCCTTTCCCTTTTTTTTCTGGGACAGGTTATCCTTTCTCTTCAATGCAGATATGTTTCAGGGATGGGTGGTTAGCCTGAACCTCCATCCTCTATTTTTGTGATTTTGCTTCTTTGGTGAAATTCCCATCAAGGGTATGCAGGTAACTTCTAATCACAGGGGAACAGTGTTGCCAACTCTAATAATTGCACTGTAAGTCTCACAGTATTTGGCATTTTTTTCTTGTCTCTATTTTTCAGAGCCGTTTTCTGTGGGGAAAAAAAAACACCTAAAATTTCACTTGAAAAAATTACAAATTTCTGGCTTTTGTGATTTCAAAGAAAATACAGCAAAGGGCAAATGCTAAATGCTAAAAATCAGAATGGCAATGCTAAAAATTTGTGTTCTGCCTAAATTAAAAAAAGAAATGAAAATTCGATTTATGGTTGTGCCGGTTTGGCCAAAATCTAGTAATATAGCCCCTGAGAGAAAACCAGGCCGCAACCACCCTTCCCCCCACAGGGTTCGGGGAAAAAAGGAAATTTTTCCTCGAAGGAAAGTGAAAGAGATAAAAACTATTTATTTTAACAAGCACACAGGAAAAGGATAATGATGCTGAATAATGAATTAAAACCCCCGCTATAGAGAGAAACCTGGGAAGATTTCAGAGTCCTTCTGTAGGTGTGGTCTCTCTCCTCCTCGGAGCTGGTTGGTGAGGGCGTGGGCCCAGCCCCGGGCCTCGGGGAGAAAATTCTCCTGATGTGTTCTGATGCTGTTGAAACAGTTCAGAAGAGAAGAAGGGAAAAATCAAAATCCCAGGAAACAAAATTCAGCTCTCTGTCTCACGCCAAGAGGGGAAAAAACAGCTGGCTGAAGAAAAAGCAAGCAGGGTGCTCCCTTCGTGCCTTCTGCAGTCAGAAAAAAACACTGAGGAGTGTAATCTCTGTGTCCTTGAGAAGCTGCTTTGGAAAGTTCATCTGGGTTTTTTTTTCCAAGCTCAGTTTAAAGGCACAGAAAAGTCACAGTACTACTTTTTGGGCATAGAGCATGATAGGGGATACACATGATAGAGTCACCCCAAGACAATGGTTTTGAATCCTTGGGGTTGGCAATATCAGAGAACCTCTGTTCACTGAGAGCAAGGGCTTGGGGAGCTCTTTGGCCCAGTCCTGCCCTGTGTTCCATCTCCCTGTCTTGGGGAGGGACAGTTGTCAATGCACAAGTGTCTGACTGAGCATGTAGGGTAGATGTGCCTGTGCATGAGCACCTGTTGTTTCATTTGAAATAACTGGTTTTTACCAAAACCCCTGAAATTTGGATTTAATTGTCTTACAGAGCAGATTCAAGCCTTTTGGTCAGGATAAAATTATTTCTTCCCTTTACTTTGTTTGCAGGTTTTACATGCTGTCAGTGGGGATCATTCCTTTCAGATGAAATTGTGATTAAGAGCTTTGAAATTCGTAAGAATTTGTCTTGGGTAAATCAAGCCCAGACTGGCAGCCATGAGCCAATCTGACAATTCTTTGTGCTAACCACTTACTTTCCTTCATGGATGTCTGAAAATGAAAACGAAACTGTCTGCCCATGGTCCTGGAGACAGGCCCTAATCATGGGCTGAGCATAAAAGATGAAACCCTGAAGGGAAATATCAAGAGCCTGAAATTCTCTTTGAAGAAAATACTGAGCTTTTATCTGTAGCTGATATTTGATAAGGAGCTGGCAGTAGGCCAAATGAGTGAATGCGCTAAAAGGTCAAGAGTTGCTCTTGATTCTCAGTAATTGTTGTCATTTGTTACAATCTGGTGCTTCCAAAAGAAAGCACATTTTTAATGGGATTGAAAGGTTGATTTGGGTTCTGTTTGTGCCTGTCATCCTTGTGTTACCTGAAGGCAAGGGGAAGTTGGGAAGATTGTGTGGAGGTTTCGTGACACCAGTTCAGCATTCAGTACGCTCAGGCCAACAAAGACAAGTGTAGAGTGGCTCAGACAGCTCGTGTTAGTGCCACCTTCCAAACCACGGCTGGATGAGAAATTTTGGTCCGAGTGAAATAGAGATTATGGATGTAGGGATTCCGAAAAAGTCAGCATGTTAATAGATGGGATTGTGGGAAACCTGACTTCAGAGTTTGATGTCCTGGGGTTTGGATGAAAGTGGATGAGCACTGTTCTCTCTAGAGGTTGGTTGTACCTTAGTTCTCCCATTTAACCCATTTTTCCCATTTAATCAAGTCTCTCTCAGTAGACATCACTGTCACGTGTTGTTGCCTTTTTGTTTAATTTTCCTTCTTTTTTTTATTTTGAAATTGCTTTCATGTGCCTGAGAGTTGTGTACTGGTGGTTCTCATACCTATTTGACAGAAAGAATGCTGCTGACAGCTGTGCTGCTGGGATGTAGACGTACATGAACTTGTGATATGATCCCACATTTTCTTCAAAGAAGGCCTTACAGAGCCAAATCCAGGTGCTCATCCAGGAGAAAAGTCCTCTTGAGATTTTAGTTGGTTAAATTTGGCATTCACAGTACTTTGCTGAAAATGTTAATACATCCCTGGTTCTGAATTCATTGTGCATAAGGTGTTTAAGTGTGTGTATCTGCGTAAGGCATGTCCAGCCTTAGCTCTGTTATTAACCTTGTTTTTGTGTATTTTTCCAAACAGATGCCAGAGGAGCAGGCATTCTGTGTATTTGTGAAAATAATGTATGACTACGGCTTGAGGGACCTCTACAGAAATAACTTTGAAGATCTCCATTGCAAATTTTTCCAGCTGGAGAAGTTAATGCAGGTGGGGCCAGAGGAACAAATTCTCCTTTGATTTATTTCATAAATGGAAATACTGGTGTGAAGAAGAGATTAATGCTTTGCTTCCAAAAGCTATGGGACAATAAAACCCCTCTCCTTTTCAAGATGGAGTAAAAGCAAAGCAGGGAAGTTAAACAGCTAAATTCAAACATCATGAATCAGATTTGTTTCTAGTTTCTTTTGTCTTTGATACACCACTCCTGCTGCTGATCTTTGTATCCAAGCAGAGCAGGTATTTGGCTTTTTCCCCTCCTCTCTGCTTGCTCCCTCTCTTTCTGTTTCTGATGTTGCTTAGAGAGAATGTCTCTGTGCTATTGAGGCCAGTGTATCCCTTGGACTGCCTCCATCAGTGTCCTACTTTCCATGAATTATGTTGATGTTAAGAGGTCAGGCGAATCAGGGCATCCTGATGCTTGTGAAATACCAATCAGGTGTGGATCATTGGGCAGGTTTCACTGTCTCTTCCGAGACTCTGCTCTTGTTTCAGGTGGAATTACTTCATCGAGCAGTTTAGCAGAACTGAAGGGCTGCAGATTTTATACATTGTTGTTCTGACTAATAAGGGATTACTGACAGGTCATTAAGCCCTGCCCTTCTGTTGGCACAGTGAAAAGCTGGGTGCTGAAGTCAGTCCTCACAGATGCCCGTAGGTATCTCTGTGGGATATACTGAAACCAAACAAACCAGACTATTGTTAATTTAGTGGTATTTTTTCAGATGTCAAATTGTGCATATTTCATACTCAATGGAGTAGAATTGCTTACTAATTAATGTGATACTTCAGCATATGGTCTTCTTAATACTTACATACGTTCACAAAGATTTTTGTTACCAAACAAACCAGATTTTATTAACAAATACACTCCTAACAAAGATACTTTATTAAGGGACCATATCATCACTGTTCAGTAGGATTTTCAGTGCTTATTTTGTGTTCCTTGTATGTGCTCCTAGTTAGAGAAGTGGCCTGATGGAGTTGTGCTCTCTGTTGCTTTCAAGCTCTGCAAGGTGATCCGGTTCCAGTAGCTGTTGATTTTTGTGGCAGAAGCATTTATAGCAAGACACAGCAAAGGAATAACTTAAATATGCACACCATGACATAGATTTTACAACTGCTCTGCCTTTCAACTGTTGAAGATTTTGTAATTTCTCAGTATAATCTCAGTATGTTCTTTGATACTGTGATAGAATCCACTGTGTATATCTTACTAAAAACTGTAACCATGGGCACTGAAATTTATCAGGAAACATTTTCATTGCTCAGAAGAAGCCAGGCTTTCACTTTGTTGTGTTTTTTGGTATTTAGCAACCCTGGTCCTTAGTGGAAGTATGGATGAAGAACTCAGATTAATGAGTAATACTGAAACATTTATGTTTTTTCTTTATTCCAGGAGCAGTTACCAGACTTGCACAGCCATTTCTCAGACCTCAATTTGGAAGCTCATATGTATGCATCCCAGTGGTTCCTCACTCTTTTTACTGCCAAGTTTCCACTCTGCATGGTCTTCCACATCATTGACTTACTACTTTGTGAGGTAAAAAAAATACGGAATCAGAAAGGCCTTCCTCCACTCCATCAGTGTTTCTTCTTGGTTTTTTTTGTTTTGTTGAAGTCCTTTACCGCTTAATTATAAAATGTATGTAACTAAGTTCTGCAGAAACCGTGGGTATATTGAAGAGAAGAAAGATGTTCAGTGAAACACTGGTTTGGTTTTAAAGTTAGAACTGTGGATTGCCTCATTTTTTGCTGAGGGGTCTCATCAAGAATATCTGATGCACACGTCTGTTTTTCATTTAATTTGTTGAATGATTATTCAAAGTTAGGAATTGTAATTTCTTGAAGACACCTAGCGAGGAAAGCTCTCCAAATGGCCTGATTCAAGTGCCCACAGACAGAAATGGTGCCGTGTGTTGCTTTGGTGGCCTGATACTAAACAAAGATGAGAAGGGCCAAACACACCACTGAGTGAAGCTCCTTCCTTTTGTTTTTGCCCTTCTATTCCAACTAGGAACACACTACTCCAGATACAGAACGGTGTCTGTCTGTACTGTACATATATCTACACTTTCTTTTAAAAGCCAGTCAGAATAGGTTGATAATCTAGAATAATTATTTTGGTAAAATACCAGTCCTTCCTTTGGTAAATGGGAAGTCCGAGCATCCGTGGCATTACACCTGCTTTTAAAGCTGTCACTGATTGCCTCTCCAATTTCAAGAGGTCACAAACATGAAAATAAATAGATAGTTTAAATATTTGGTAATTTTAAATGGTGAAGGCTGCATGAAACACTGTCGATTCTGGTTCATTTTATTAATTTTTATTGTGAAGTATTTTCTCTGAGAATATTCAGGCTTGCTGCACGTGCCTTGGTAGGATTCAGTCCTAGTCAGACTATTTCTTATTCTGCATATTGGTGCTCACTTATCAAAACAAGGTAGAGTAATATTGGCAATGTTTATCTCGGCGTGTCTGAAGCAATTACAGTGGGAAAGAAGGTGAAATCCAAGGAGAATCCAAGGTGAAATCCAAGGAGAAAGAGAGAGAGTGCAACATAAGAACCTGCTAGGGAAAGGGAAACTTGTTAGTGTTTGTGGAGGGTAATCACACACAGCTAAAGGAGCCTCTTTTACGACAGCTAAAAATAAACCAGAAAGAGTAAGAAAATTTATTTCAAGTGAGAAGATACCCACAGACATCTTGAGAAACACTGGGGCAGCGTGGAGACAACGTCCTGAGGCACCAGTGTAGGCTGTCAGAAAAGTGCTCTTATGATTCAGGAGTCGACCACTCTCAAGTAACAGGCAGTTCTGAGAGTTTGTGGGAGGAGCATAGACTAAAGTCATATTTAAATAAAAATCTAGTTGGCCCCCATTGTAGACAGCAAGTCAGTTCTGAAGGCGTATGGCCAAAGGCAGAACCGGGAAGAAGCCGTTCCCTGACAGAGGACTGAAGCTGTGTGTCCAGTCAGCCTCTGGAAGGAGTTACAGGGGAAATCAAAACATAATATTTTCTGCATTAAATTGTTCCATGCTTTATCTCTGAACAACCAGCATGCTGATAATTCTGGCAACTGGAAGGAGAAAAAACAGTGGCAGCTGCTAACACTGAAACATATTCTGCAGAAAAAATCCCCAGAAAAGCAAGAAGCCTTTGAAGTGAACTGTGTTAAGTTTTTAAAAACAAGCTTCCAGCCTTCTCCTTAATTTGTCATAGATACAGATGAATTTTAAATACCCTTCAAGTTCCTGACTTGTGCTTTCTCCACATCCCTGTCCTGTCTGTCGTTACAAAATGTTCACATTCTATGCAACTCTTCTAGGAAAGAAAAAATTAGGGGAAGAAAACCATTTAAAACCATTGCTGAATGCATCCTGGCAACTAACAATTTTAAGGGAGCTTCTCTGATCCCCTTGAAAATATTTGAATTATGGGTGAACAATTTGTGCCTTGGAATAGCTGACCTCTGGAGGTCCCTTCCAACCCCAGCCATTCAGTGATTCCATGTCAAGCAAGAGGTTTTGTATTGGCTTGGGTTTTTCATTTCTGATTGTGGCTGGAAGAGTGAAATCGGTCCTTACAGATACTCAACTTTCAATCCAGAGAGGAAGAATACCTCTTGGAAGTCCTGGAGTTCCACAGCTAACCATGGAGGCACATTTTCTTCCCTTGCATGCACAGTGGAACAGTGGCACAAGCTGGGGATGGAACTCCTGGGCAGAAGCATAACTATGAGCAAGGGGCTGAATTTATGATGGGAATTAGGTTTTATGGAGGAATTTTTAAAATCCCATCAAAGCGAGTGTCACTACAGTCAAGGTCTGTCACTGCAGTCAAGGTCTTCTCATCATTCTCACATGAAATATTGCTCCAGAGCAGTTTTATGTAAATTTGCACAAATTTGGGACTTGCCACGGCTTCTGTGTGACTGAGTTATTTCATTCTGTTGTCTTCCTAGCACCCTTTTTTTAACTTATTTTTTTTTAAGTAGTCACCAGGCTGTTGAAGATGTGAACAAACCCTCCAAATCACTTAAATTTCCAGTGGTCTGTGAATATTGCCTGAGTAGTTCTGGGGCAGAATCTGTCACCCATCCTCATGTAGAAATGAAATATTTATTTTGGAATCCTTTGTCTTCCCTGTGACAGAAGCTTGAAGAGAATTTTGGGCTTCCAGGCAGGTACACCACCACAGTGCCGTGGGACATACTATAATGCTCGGCTGCTTGTAATAAACACACAACAACCCGGTTGATCTAGGTGAAAGTTTTTGTGTGACTACAGCAAACTGTGCGGGTTGGAGCCTGGAGATCCTTCTACAGCATTCTTTGTAGCTGCCTGTTGCAGCTGTTTCATTTGTCTTTTCCCCTTTGCTATTTCTTTTTGCGTTGAGGAACATTTTTGTTGATGAAACGCAGAGTTGTATTTGGTCTTGTCAGTCTTCTCTATCAATATGACATGATGTTATTGAACGCTTTGCAAGCCTGCTCTGTTTTGCTGTCTCTTTTTGTTCTATTTTAAATTATTTATTTAAAGTCACGCTCAGAAATAGCAATTCATGTAGGTAAAGCTCTTGTCACTCAGAGCTGTCCCCAGTGCAACAGCTGCACCTCGGCTGTGCTGCAGAATATCAAACAGTTGACATTTCACTTCATTTTGCATTTTAAAATGTTCAATTTAAAATGAAAATATTTGTTTTAAACACACTAAATAAATGACCTTCAGTAGGCATTTAGAAGAGAAAAACAACCCGAACCAGTTGGCAGATAACCTGTAAGCGTTTGTAAAATTGTCATGATTTTTTTTTCTGCTTAAAAAAGAAAATTCTTTAACCTTTTGTGATACATACAGTGCTGCCAAAACTAAAGGAGGTGCAGAGCTCAAGCTGTCATTCCATTATTAACTGAGAATTTTGAAACACTATGGGGAAACCTCCATTTTAAGTTGACCTGGCTATTTTTGTGTGCAGTTCTGGGGGATGTAAAATACTTAAGGGTGGTGCTTCTCTCCTTCCAGGGAATACGCAGAAACCTCTCCTGCCCTTCCTGGGCTGGCACAGGTAGTTGTTTATTTTAGTGTCATAATACATCATTTGACTATGTAGTTTGACTGCTAAGCTAACAGCTTGACTGCCTAGCTGCCATTCTGTCATCGTGGCTGGATACAAAGGGATGCAACTCATTATCAGTTTTGAATATGAAATTATTTAATGTTTTCTGATATAGCTAATAGCAAAGAAAGGAAAGTGCCTTCCACAGGACCACACAGCACAGTGCAAGGGGGAATTGAAAGCTGAGATACCATCACTCCTTGGCCTTTATATATCAACTGCTGCTTTCAGAATATTGTGTAAAACGTTTTTTATAATCGATTTTGAGAAATTGTCTGTTACAATGAAGGCTGACAGGTGTCTTTAAAAACCTTTTAAAATATGAACAACGTGGTGCTGGTAAGTGAACGCTTACTGACAGTTAGAACGTGGCACCACGTTGTGGAGACACGGTTATTGGGAGCACTCCTTCCTGATGAAACGCTGCAAGTCATAGCAGAATTACAAGTATTGACGCTGAAGGTTTGATTTCTGTCTTGTGTGTGTCTTGCTGGGGATGGATGTGCCAGGAAACGCCGTATGGTACCGCTCAGGGCTGGCCGGCACCGCGCTGCTGCTGACTGAGGAGGAGAGACCATAATAGCCTGCTATTTTTTATCTGTCACTGTCAGATACTTCTGTGATGCCTTCAACAGAGTTGAGAAAGAACAGATTAACATTTCAATTTATTAAACTTCCTCAGGAATTGAGTCAAGAACAAGCCCACTTCCTCTGTAAATCTGTGCCGAGATGAAATGTGAATTAAATAAAAGATTGCGCACAGTTGTTTATCTTTTGTAGATCTGTAGGGAAAGAAAAATGGAACTCTTTGGGATTACTTGTTATTGCCATGTTGTCTACGTTTGTGAACCCTTCCAGTTACGAATATTCTAAGAAATCTTACGAAACAGCAGAATGGACTTGCTAGAAAGAAAATCTCTCACAGTAACAGCATATTAAAAACTGGGCTTAAATTCTAAGTAGGCATCGATCTGTGCTGGAGCTGCCTGCGTTATTCCGGTACTATTTACCAAAGCAAAGTCAATGGCATACGTGTTGGTTGGAAAAGGCCAAGGAGGCCTGTGTTTGTTTTCCTTTTAGGAATACAGGCAAATAGATTGTGGCATTTAGACTGTGCCTTTCCTCCTGCCCAATCCCTTTGCATCAGGCCTGCTGGAGAGCTGAAGTCCTTATCAGCCACTGCTGTTTCATGTGCAGAGACTGGAAAGGATTTCTTTCCCAGACTGCTATAATTAGCTTTTAATTAATTGAAGAGGAAGGAGAATAGGTTTTCTCAGACTCCAGATGGATGACTAGAATTTGAATGTGGATGTCCAGTGGTAATGATGGTTTGCTGCATTCAAGCATCTGTTGACACGTCAGTCATCATAATCTTTTTTACTGCAGAAGTGGCAGGTCTGCAATGGAGATAACCTCAGCTTTGCTAGACCTGGATGTTTGGTTTTTATGTAGTGAGATGAGTTATTTAAATCCACAGGAAAAGTAATTTTAGCCTAATTCATGTGATGACTACAGCTGTAATCTACTGTGGGGGCTTTTCAGCACTAGAACAGAAATTAAAGTAAAAAGAAAGAAAGAAGGGTGTAGGATTTGATTATGTGTTTGCTGCATGAGGAACTTCTTAAAGCTTTTGGATGTGTGTGTTTAAAACATTCAGATTATAATGATAAACAATTTTAAGTTCTTTCCAAGGTGAAGGTTATAAGTAGTATAAGATGTTTGCATATAAAATTCAGTCAACAGCAGAAATACCGGAGGTGTGTAATACCATGCTCTGTATTGCCGTGGGGACCGGGGACACAAAACGTTCTAACAGAATTTATGATAATTCAGTCTTGGCCCAAGGAGAAGAGTGTTTTAATAGAGAGCATCTGAGAGGCTCTAGGAGAGCCACAGGGTTTAGCATAACCCTTTACTCAGGGTTGTCCAGCTGTTCCTGTGAGCATCCGTAATTTATGTATCTTCCAGTCATGGCTGCTGCTTGTTTATCCCCAAAATAACAAGGCTGATGATAAATGCTCAGCATGAGCAAAGAGAAAACAGTCTCACAACAGTCTGCAATCCAAGATAGCTTACGAGAACAGAAGGTACCTTTTGGGTGATGTTGATAAATTTTGCGGTCCTAAATGTTACGGCTGCTTCTGTTTCAGAAAATGTTCTGAGATCTGGGTGAAAAAGGTACCAAAGATGAGTGCCCAGTTTGAATGACCCAGTTTGGGCCTTAGAGAGGTGACACATCTAATGCCATGTTCACACCGTGTCTCTGAATTACTTTCCCTGTTGCTCATGAAATATTTTAGCCACCTGCCAGTTGATGTTCACTTGGTTGTTTTTTCTAGGAATACAGTAAATTTCCATAATGCTTACTTAACACTAGTGCCATCTGCTGTATTGGAATAGCAGCATATCCTAAACAGTCTTGGCAGTCTTCAAAAACACTTTAGAAATAACTGAAGGAAAGTATCACAAACGGGAGAGTGATATTCCGTGAACAAATCCAGGAAGCTGCGCTAATTTGGGAAATGTTTTTAAAGAAGAGGGTAGTGCAGTCTGCCCGTGCCAAAACACTTTCTGTTGCTTTGTGCTCAGAATCTGAGGCTGTTAATGAATTTTCTAAATACGTAAAATCAAAATGTGAACTTTTCATTTGACTCATTGTTGGAAAGGGAAGACCAGTGTCAGGGTTGAGAGAGACGAGGGCCAGGGCTGTGTCGTGGCAGGGAAAGGGAGAGGATGAGGAGTAAACTCTGGGAAGAAGATCAGACGGCGTGCAGGGGGGCAGACGTTGATTTAGTGTGGGCGTGTATTTGTCTTTGTGGTGTGTGAGCACAGGTAGAGGGGGAACGAGGCACAGCTCTCTGTCAAGAGATGTTCTGATCCCCTCACCTCATCTCCTCTCATGAAAACTGGGATCTGGAAGATTCCTTCTCCTCTGAGCACAGCCATTCCCTGTTTGCATACCAGAGCTGGAGGACCTGACTCGCCTAAAGAGATATGAGCCCTCTTTTTCTCTCCTTGTATGTGATAAGGCCCTTGGTGTCTAGTGTCGATTTAGGCCCCTTTCTTTGTCCCTGTATTAATCAGTTTTGGGAAAAGGGACAGAAATGTCTAAAACCTCTGCAATTTAAAGCTCTGCAAACCAGAACAGTAATGTTAGTGTATGGCTTGGTTAACAAATGCTGCTAACCCATAACCAGTTGCTGGTGAATTGGGAACGTGCCACTGCAGAAATACCACATGCGAGAGAGCAGTCTGATATGTGGAAAAGACTTAAAATTCTGTGGCTGTAATTTTTGTTCTTTGCAAACAGTCACAGAAGGTGGAGGGGAAAAAAATGTTAATTTCACAGCAGCCTCTACCTTCATTCGGCCATAGCAACATCTCAGCAGCAAATGACATGAAAACCACCCAAAACATGTAAATATTCACGCCTAAATCCCATTTATTTCTATTAAAAGCAACCAACCAAACAAAATTGCATTTGAAATCGTACTAATACAGCTTCATGGTTTCCTGGTATTTATTGTGTGCTGTTTTGTGCTGCAAAATTCAGAAAAGTGACACAAATCAATACGGAATCCCCTGGTGGTGTTTTTGCCATCTCCCTGGTACCTGCCTCTCTAATAATTCAGTCAGGTCATTTTAATTGGGTTTGTGTATTTTTCACAGAATCGTAGGATCAGGGAGGAGATTTCTGTGTTACCTTCTCTCCTGTGTTGTAGCATTTCCTGGTGTGAGTTACTGTACAGGCAATGGATATGGAGTCACTGGGGGAAGCCCAGGCTGAGAACTCGACTCTACTCCTACGTTAGCAGTAAGATCTCTTTGTTAATTTGTTTTTTGTTTGTTTTTTTCCTTTAGCAAGAAAGCTGTGTCTCTTGTTTACACAAGCCTGCTAGTTGGTGTTGTGCCTTATTTGAACAAGAGTTTTAACTTTTTTTCCTTTAGTCATCCCGTCACTGAGCTAGAATAAATGTGCAAGCTACACAAACTCTGCCTAAAAGATGTTAATTAACGTGCATGCCCCTGCAGAGTGTGTTCCAAGGCTGCCCTGCTTACCAAGGGGAGTTTGAGCTTCAGACCATATATTCGTGTTGTCACCAAAACAAAGACGTTTGTGACATTCCTGAAGTTTATTGTGTGCTCTCAACATATTTGAGTTGCCAAATAATTGTTTTGCTGGAACCCATCCAAAACATAAATAGAATTTTAATTCTCCTTTAGAGTCTGTAACCCCAATTACCCTCTGCAGCTCCTTTGAAAGACTGTGCAACTGAACACATAATTATGAAGCACTTTGGAATTATGAAACAATGTCAAGTTAACTGCAGTTGAATGGCTCTTCTCCCTTTAAAGAAGGGAAAATTCAGTTACTAGAAAGCTGGAAGAGGTTCGTGTCATGTGGGGCTTGAGGCTTCTCAGCCCTAAAGGAGGTGCTTAGTTGACTCTCGTATCTGTGTTTTTACCTGGTGCTGAACTTTAGGCAATATTTTATCAGTATCTTCACTGTTTCCTTTTGCATGTCATGCCTATCTAGGGAAAAAGCCCACAGATAAGGACACTGATGAATTAAATGTCCTTTTTTTTAAAAAAGAGATTCACTTCCTTTTGTTGGTGAAGATGCTGCCAAGGGTATTGCTGTGTAACCAGAGGAAGGTCTGTCAGGAGGTCTGGGTGGGAGAGGGAGAGATGCTGATATTGAATATAGCCTGTCTTCTCCTGAGGCTTCTGTCATTAAACAGAACCTTTAAAACAGGAGAGAAATTCCAAAGTTGTCCCCAGGGCAAATGTTGTCCAGATACACAGGGCTGAATTGTTTGGCCTCGCTCAGCTCTGTGCTTGGCTGTTGAATTTTGCTCGTAGCAAGTATTGGTTTGCTGCCCCTTGACTTCCTTTTTTCCGGCCTCTGGGCAGATTTGCTGGGTCAGATGAATAAATCTGCCTCCTCCCTTCAGCAGGAAGCCACAGGCAGCCTTTCTGTCACAGAGATCTCACTGAATGCAAACTGGGTCCCATAGAATCACATCTTTACCAGCCTCAGTTTGTTCTTTGTTCCCAGCCTTCTTTTCAGGCCTTTTCAAAAGTCATCTTGTTTCAGAGTGCACAGGGACTCAAAGGGAGGACTCCTCAAAGAGGCTTCTATCTGCAGGAGGAATCTTGGCTTCAGAGGGAGTTAGGAAACTGGGAAAACCTCTCACTAGACCAGAGTTAACATCCTAAGATTTCCATTTAATTGCAGCCAGTCTTAATTTCAGTGCACGTGTATAGTTTCGTTTTTACAGTCTCGTGAGAGAGTTTCACTGGTTTGCCCGTGGGAACATTGCCTCCAATTGTGGTTGGAAATTACAGGTTTTTTGACACACAGTTCAAAGAAGCAGATGTTTCCATGAAGCACAGTCTTTATGAATTAAATGGGGACTTCCTGGATGGTGAGTGTTCATCCCAGCACCAGTAGGTATGAAGGGCTCTTCTGCTAAATGATGCTCTTTCCTCTGGAGTAAGTGCTCCTGTAGAGCAGAGTGTGCCTATAAAGCAGGGGGTGGTCAGTGTGGCAGTCAGCAGGAGCCGTAACATTCTCCCTTTGCTGACCCTTGCCTTACCACGTTCATTTCTTTGAGTTGGGCTTGTTCCTTCTCCGAAGCTGCAGAGTTTCATGAGCTCTCTTAAAGTTCTCTAGGCCTCTACACAAGCTTAAGAGGGTCCTTAAATAATGTCGCTGTTGTACCGGGGATGGCGAGAAAATGACATCAATTCGGTCCAGGAACAAGTGGAATTATTTATTTATTTACAGACTCATTTATATATCTTAGTTCCCTTGAATGGCATGAGGTTATTGGTCCTTTGACCATCCACCTCCCATAATGACTGGTTAGACTCTACAAGACCCATTTCAAAATATTTCTTCAGTTAGTAACAACAATACTGCATAAACATCTTGCACCTGCAAAATAAAGGAATTAATTTACAAAAACCTCTAACTGTTTTCAGCCAGCATCCGTGTGAAAGCAAGGACTTTCACACGGATGCTGGCAGAAAGCTGGAAAATCTCCCTGCGACCAAGCTTTCAGCATCCACAAAATAACACCTGATTTTGTGATATGACATGATAATAAGCCCCTCACCATTCCTGTGCTCTTACAAGTTCTTGTTTGTAAGTGTATAATTTTACTTTTAACTCTTCTATATTTAAAAAAGTGTTAAGGTAATTAGGAACAACTTTCACGCACGCAAATCTTTTAAACCTCAAGATGAGATCTGCATAATATTATATTGTCTTGGTTTGAAGGAGCCAGTGACCATTCTGGACACAAAACAAAACCAAAAAAATGGTTATGGGATAAAAAACCATCCCCAAGACATACAGTATTTATTTCAAAATGCCTAGTTAAACATATGACCTTTGGTTTTAAAAAGTAATTATCAAAAGCTCATTTCATATGGGCTCCCTTCTCTTTCCCCCTTGTGGATGATTTGTATGTACTTCCATGTTTCCATTATAAAATTGCTGGAGGGATATTGCTACCAGTGATTTATATGTCTGGTGCTCTCTGGTATTCTCAGTCTTTCTTCTAAAATAGCTGAAGAAGTTTAAGCTGAAGCTTATAAATCACTGCGTGGTAAATTAAGTAGGGTTTTAAATAAGAGACTGTGGGAAAATGAGCTGAGCCTTCTTTTTCATAATCATAATCGTTAAACCTGGCTGTGGAAGAACAGTCTTGCGTGAATTAGGACAAATAACTCCAGCAGGCAGATCAGTGGTTATCGAGTGTGTTGTTCAAACGTGGGGTGAGATGTTTCACTGCTTTGAAATCTACAGCATCCACCTCCAGTCCGCTCAGCTGTCGGGGTGTGTTGGCCTTGCAAGGCCTCCCTGGTCAGCACCAAACTGCAGCAATTGATGCCTCAGCTCCAAAATGCTGCATTGATTCGGGACTTGCCTCTGCCTGGGAGGAGAGAGGAGGGTGCAGGTCTTTTGCTGTTGCTGAGAGCAGCGGAATGCTGCTCGGGACAGCTGGATAGGGAGGTTTTAAGTCCTTTCATGTTCAGATTTTAGGGTGCTTGAGCCTTGAACAAGTTACCTCAAGTAGCAGGTCTGTGAGCTGCCCCTTGCCTGGTGGGGCTAAAAAAGACGGGGAGATTCTCAAGGCAGGTAGAAACCTATTTCTGCTGCAATTGCTGTCCACGTGAAGAGTGATGGTATAAGAGGAGTACCAGGAGAGAGTTTGATTCATCTGAATTCAGGAACAGCGTTAGTTTCAGGCAGATCAGAAAAAAAATATTTAGAAAATAGATGAGAACTGGTGTACATTTCTTTATGGTTGTGCCAGAAAATACACAGGACACTAATTCCTCAGTAGTCCCACTATTAGACGTAGTGCTCTTACTCACAACATGACAAAATCTGATCAGTTTGTTAAGAACAAAACGTGGTGTTTGTGATGGTTTGTAGATACTCCTCTCATTTACAGATTGTATGTTCGTGTCCTCTCTGCTAGACAGTAAAAGTTGTGAAAGGCATGGCTGTGTGGAATTAACTGTTGACTTCAGGTTAATATTTGAAATAAACCTGAAAGTACTATGAACTTACTTTACTTCTGCTGGAGCTCTGGTATTATCAGTGTCATGACTGAAAGTCACAACCAGACTTCTATTTTTCTAAATTACGCGATTAAAAAGAAGTACATAAAGCCAGATAACTTGAAATAATTGTTATCCCGTTCGGAAGAAGGGTTTCCTAGTGATGAAGCAAGATTCAGTCCTGCTGCAATTGTGACCTCTAGTGGGAAAAACCGGTTTGTTATCACAGTGATAATGCAATGACTTGCAAAGTAATTCAGTGTTGCAATATTCATTATGTCTGATGCTGCACCATTTCCAGGACTCATTAATGGTACAATCCCTTCAAGGCACCATACTATCTACGTAAAAAATACAACTTATTCCCAAGAAAGCTTCTGTAAAGTCTCAGCACGTTCTTATAAAAGCTCATTTTTATAGAAACATGGTCTCAGGCTTTCAGGAAGAGGATTGGAAAGACACTCAACTGCGGAAGCAGAAATTGCTTGGAGAACGCTGCCTTGTCAAAAGTCTTGTTGTTATCCCACAACAATATAATATAATTGCAGTATTACTTGTGTGCAAATCTGTTGAAATGTTTCTAGATACCAGCTCTGGGAGCCATTGTAAGGAAAGATTTATCATGCCATTAAACAAGGCAAGAAGATTTGGGAAATATAATCGAGGAAAACAGTCTGAACACAAAGTACATGGTACAGCAAATGAGAACTGCATATAGTATTTTTCGTATTTGGATGAAGACAACGCTATTTATAATCTTAAATTATCAACATATGTGGGCTGCAGACTTCCTTTAATCTTCAAATAAATGCGTATTGTCCTTTGATGTCTCACTGAGTGCATTCCTCTACATTTGTATTTCCAGCTTTTGCAAACCAGCAAGCAGCCACTGGATAGAGACAACAGCTTGTTTAGCTTTGAAATAGTTTTGACTTCTGGCTAAACGCAGTAAAAAAAGGTGTCTTGTGTACTTGTGGGGTTGTCTTTGTTATATTTGGGGTTATTTTACAGTTTGAGTATGAAAGATTGTGCATGATAAATCATAGCTAAGCTTGATTACTTGACCAAAATCCTATCACCTAGAATATTGAGTACATTTTGTTGATGCCCTGCTCGTGACAATATCCTGCACTGTTCATGAAAGCCAGCACTGACAGGCACTGAGACAGCGGGAGGGACAGCCTGTCACATCCATAGCACCTGACTCACTGGGGGTTCCCAAAGCCCCAAAGAGCCGTCATCTCCCCCAGCATGGGAGCTTGGAAACGTGCCCCAAAGCTTTCATGAGGAACTTGGAAGTGTAGCAGGAAAAGGGAAGCATTCCCTAGGGACTTACAGCATTGAGTTTGGATGCCACATAATGATAAGTATGAAAAGAGGTTCCTATGCTGGCACTGATTGAAGTCTCTTTCTTCTTATTTTCAGGGTATGAACATAATCTTCCATGTGGCTTTGGCTCTTTTAAAGGTAAGTAATTTATTTAAAATTTACTTTCTTGTATTAAACTAAAATATTGAAATACTCTTTATCTTAATCTATCATGTATAAAGGAACAATAATAGTGGGACTTCTGGAGTAGGGAATGAAGGAGAAATATCCATTTGGGTAGACGTGTCTTCAAAATTGTACTTATGATGTTTTTATTAAACTTAATCGTATCATAAAGCTTGTGGAACAAGGGGTGCAGTCTAAAGATTTAAATGTCTCGTGTGATTACTATTAAGAAAACAATTCAGATTCATTTCACAGCATACCTGTTTTGTGTCTGGGTTCTTTTGTATAAAACGTGGTTGATCGGTATCAAATGGATTTGTGATATTGAGAGAGGAATAGAAATCTTCTCTAATACGGCGAAGTGCTGTCCTTGGCCTGGACACAGAATTTATCTAAACAAGTAAACCTGTAGGGAAAGCACTGGCCCTTTGGGTGCAGTGAGATGAGCTCAAAATTAACCTCTGCTGACCTCCACCAGTTGGCTCTAGTTCAAATCCAGCCCTCCTGCAAGCACACAGGATGCAATTTGAGATGCCCCCTTTGAGTTCAAATGATCGTCCCAGGAAGTAACTTAGGCTGAAGCTCAGGGTAGAACAACCTGTCACTCCTAACACAACCACCCCATAATGGGGATCCAGACCAGAACCACTGGACTGTTGCTGGTCCTCCAGTGGGATTTCCTTGTCATTTTCCTAGAAAGAGCAAACAGCTACTGATTGAGTTCTTCAGCAATGAGTAATTCTCAGAGATTCAGCTTCTATGGCACAAAATCCTGTGGCAGAAGTGCCCACACCAGGAATATACATCCATATGCTGCTGTGAACAGAGCAATTTGAAACTACCAAACATGTAAATTTTACAGAATCGTAAAATCTCCTGAGTTGGACGGGACCCAAAGCATCATCGAGTCCAACTTGAGGGCAGGTGCCTTCAGTGAAGTGCTGCAGTGTAGGCAGGAGATAGTGTATATCCTTATGGTGAGGAAATGTCCAAAATAACCTGTGCTTTACACTAACTCAGCTGATGTTGAAAACGGGGTTGTGACTCTCTCCTTGAGTGCAGGTATTTAATGAAGACTCCCATAATCAGGAGATGGGTTTAATATATGTTTCCAGGGAAGTGCTCCTACACAAATGCAAATTTGTAAAAAGGAGGGAGGGAAGTGTGTGCTCTTTTCTTCCCGTTTCATGTTTTATGTGCAGCTGTGGGGGCTTGTTAATATTCCAGTTTTCAAGGCCAGTATGAATAATGGGAAATCTGGTAGGTTATGGCATGATAGTGAGGAAGGGAAAGGGAGCACCCAGCCAACACCCAGCAGGTTGGCTGCCATCATAGTAAGAACAGGGTCTGGGAAGAGGCAGAGGTACCAACTTACAGCTCTTAAAACTACAGAGGAAAGAAGAGGAAGAGTACTTGCACGGAGCTGAAGATGGCTGACAGGGTTTTCAGGGAAGGAGAACTTAGTTCCATTTAGTTATGAAGGATGGCTTTGGGACCACCTGCTTTACACTTCCTGCTGCTGTGAGAGGCAAGGGTTGGACCAAGGTTAGCAGCAGAACAACTGTTTAGAAAATATAACTTTGGAAAGAATTCATGGGTGTCATACAGCAAATAAGGAATTTTCTTCCTGTTGAATAATTAGCCCAGTTTCTTTTAACCACAAGTGTTCAGTCTTTTCACTTTATATATACCCCATGACATGCTGCTTCTGCAGTTGAACATTTCTATTTGGATATTCCAGAGGAGGAAAATTCAATAAAGTAATTCTTATTTATAACTATTTTCTAAGTTTAGGAGTTGGGTTTAATTCTGCTTGTAGCATTTACAGCAGAATTAAATGCTGTACATGTGCATGCTGTAGCTGCCTGTTCTAGCAGCAATAGACACTAAATAAATGGTAAAGGAAGTGTTATCCTGAGAAAGTATTTCTATAGTGCAGCCAAAAGCAAGTGCAAAGAAAATCGAGGTAAGAAAGATAAGATTCTGTCAGAAACACTCACCTAAGAGCACAGTTCCATCGTGGCATGGGGATGGAGCTGGTGCTTACACCCAATTGAATTAGCATTATAACTTGCTTTCAGCAAGAAGTGCTCTTCTGTTAGGGAAGAAGATAGTTGAGAACTGAAGTAATTTTTTTCCTATTCAAATGTGTTCATAATCTCTGCTAATCATTAGGAGCAGAGTGGTTTGGTGTACTGCTCTTTTCATGTTACAGAACCTGAGTACGCTGCAGAAAAACTGCCTTAAAAACTGTGTTTTGAAGCTCTTGTTTGTCTCCGATTCTCAAGTGAATGAAAACAACTCCTAAGGATTTGTTCTTCGTTAGTGCAATTATTCTCTCATCCACAATCTCTTGGATTATTTTAAATTTGGATAAGGGAATCCTTCATCAGTGGAATACTGGAGTCTTTGTTGAATAAATGCCGTTTTCCTTGCTTCTAGTGAAGTGTGTGCATCCAAATCCCTCATTAAATAGCAGCGGAAGAGAAGCTTTTATCTGGAACTCTCTGGTGCTCAGTGCTGTGTCCCACAGCTGGTTCCAGCTGCTGGTGCTCACAGGGAATGCTTGTCAGTTTGGAAATGACAGTGCTGCTTCTGTGACCGATTACCTGTGAAACCTTGGTGCGGCCATGCTCGGAAAATAAACGTTTGAGACACGCAGGAATCCTCCCTCTTTCCTTCTCCCACATCCCGAGCATGCTTGTAGCAATGAACAGCTTGAGGATTAAAGCACTCTAGCTGTGAAAGCCATCGTCTGGGCATTAATCTGATTTCTTATCGAAGGAAAACAGGGTTTTTTCTGTAGCATCCCAATGTTGTGCTTCACGGCCTGCTCAGGGTCCCCAGCTGGTGGCACTGTTTTACGCTGGGAGGCATCGACTTGCATCACATAGGGACTGCATCTGAATTACCCTTCAGGAACCTGAGCTGGGAGAAAATCTAATTCCTCACCTCTCATTTTCTGAGCAGTGGAAAATGTAGTGAAGCACTGGCGTGTGGAAAGAACCCCAGTGTGGAAAAAGACAGCATAAAAATCTATGGTTTAAAACAACTCAACAAACAGAATTGATATTCTCATTTTAAGAAATTAAGATGATTAATTGAGAATGACAGGGGAAAATCTGCCATTCCAGCACCAGCATACTTCCTAATCCCTTGTGTCATCAAAGAGTTTGTTTCTTTGTTGGAAATTAAAAGCATTAAAATCTTCACATGTGCTAAGAAAAAGATATAAATTCTAAGCTTTCTTTCCTATTTTAGTATTTTATAGAATCACAGAATGTCCTGAACTGGAAGGGACCCCCAAGAACCATCAAAGTCCAACCCCTGGCCCTGCACGGACACCCCAACAACCCCACCCTGGGCATCCCTGGCAGCGCTGTCCAAACACTCCTGGAGCTCTGGCAGCCTCGGGGCCGTGCCCATTCCCTGGGGAGCCTGGGCAGTGCCCAGCACCCTCTGGGGGAAGACCCTTTCCCTGAGCTCCATCCCGACCCTCCACTGACACAGCTCCAGATGTTCCCTTGGGTCCTGTCCCTGGTCACCAGAGGGATTTCACTGATTAATTCTTAAATCTTTTGTTTATGATCTTCAACTTGGCAAAACTAGCTAAAGGCACATTTTATTTTGGAATTAGCAAACTGAGGCAAGAATTAAAATCTGCGATTGTGTAGAATTCAGGCTCTAGATTCACTGCTGTTGTGGCTGCTAATTCCTGAAAAGGCAGGGAAGAGCACATGGGCACCAGCAATGCAAGAGTGAACCAGAGGCTTTTATAATAGGTCCGTGTCCAAACCTTTCTTTTTGAGGGTTCATCTACTCATGGAGTGTGTGATTCATAACATTTAAGCTCAACATTTGGCTTATTGAGGTTTAATGTGTGTGACTGTTAAAAAATGTGTTGCTTAATGCTAGAGGAAAGCCATAGTTATGATCGGGAAGGTTTATAATACTGAAAAGAAAATGGGCAGGAAATAGTGAGAAAACTGTGTTTGTTACTGCTTGTGTTTTCCAGCCAGTGCTTTGGTACCTTACAGAGATTCACTTTGGTACCCATAATATCCTAAACCCAGCACTTTCATACGTCATTCCTTGAACTCAGGGCAATGTGAGCAGCATTTCCCACGGGAGTTCTGACACTCCTCCTCTCTGCACGTTATCAGGAGATAACTGAGGATTACATGAACAGGACAGTTGTGTTTCCTGGCTGTTTCTGCTGGCACCTTTCAGTCTCAAAGCTCTGTGTGTCAGTCAGGGTCCCAGACATCAGGGAGCAGCATCCCAATTACAACGGCAGGGATGGCGGATGTCGATTTTAAAAGAAAATGTGTCAAAATTACCTTGGAGGGTTATTTATTCCCTTTATTTCATTCTGTAGCTGGACTGAAAAGGACATCCTGGGCTGAAGAACTGCTCCTCTGCTCTCTTGTGCCATTATGTGACACAGCATCTATTTCAGAACCTGTAGCAGGAGCTTTCAGAATTGCTGGTGGAAGGCCAATTCTCTTAGTCCTGACTAAATTTATTACTGATCATTTTACCCTCAGCTACTCTTACATCAGCATTGTCCTTCAGCTTAAACAATCCCCTTCCAGCACCACTCACACGTGCCTTTATCACCTTGAAGTGTTTATAGATACCATTCACATGGTTTATTAAATAACCCAATGTTCTCAGTGTTCTTGAACTCCAGAGCATCTTAGCCATTCCCTTCTGCATCACCTCCAGGGGTGACTGGATCTCTAAGAGAGGTCACATCATGTTGTCTGCATTCATGTTTTGTTTTCTTATTTCTAAAGAATCTGTTTGTTCTGATAACTCTGTGTTGTGCTCTTATGTTTGTATGAAATATTATTCCTGACTGACCAGAGGGTTCCACAAACACTATTTCCCCACCTTAGAAGGGAATTGGTGTAAGAGCACAAATTTTGACTTCTGTATGCATTTACATTTCAATTCTTAAGGAACACATAATCAATTGTAGGTTTTCTTTTTTCACTTTGTCTTCCTTGAGCGGACATCTGACCTCACCCCTCTCAGATTCTGCCCCCATCACTTCTCTCCTGAATTACCACTTGCACCAGAACTTTAAAATCAGATCTGAAATTTTGTTCCTTGTTAAAAGCACAGGTCAAAAATTTCTGCTTGTGAGAAGCAGAGGTAGTCAGAGCAGTCACCTGTCTTTGGGCACCTTCGATCCTGCTGATCATGGAAAGGTTCTACTCATTCCCTCAGGGATGTGTGGCTGGCAGTGGAAACCGAAGTGACCAGGGTGACGTCCCTTGGGATTGTGCCTCCCTTTATCATCTGCTCCTGAAATTATCGCTTGCCACAATATGGCCTGGGGCATTCATATTTCAAAAGTAGTGTTGTCTTTCAAGGAAATGAAGAAGGAAAACCCCAAAGTGTTCAAGTCATCACAGCAAGTAAGGAAATCAGTTTTATCCATCATATGAAAGCAAGCAATGTAAGAAGAAGCTTAAGTTGAGCAATCAACTTCTTCAGTATCTTACAGAAATTTTGTATAACCTTATTGGCTAAACTTCTGCAGCCAGTGAAGGCTGCACAGGTGCTTGTTTTAGGTCAAACTTGCATCTTGCCAATGCAGATAATTAAAAAATGTCAGTTGTCTTTGAGCCAGGAATGAAATTGTGGCAATTGCTGTGATGTTTTGAGAAGTATCAGATGAAAAGTGCATTAAGACTGCAGGTAATGTGACTTGGGCCTTGTGTCAAAGAGTTAATGTGGTTGTGTGATTCTCACTCTGTTCTTTCTTTGCATTTGCAATGGCTCGAGGAGCCTGAACTGATTTTTAAGTCAGCTTTGCTTTAAGCCAGTAGCTGATGAAGTGACAAGCAGGGCTCCTTTCCAGCCAGAACTGGGTTTGGTTCTAGGTGAGCTGGTTCAGACCACTCTGTAATTGCATTACATTTTCAAAAGGCTCTTCTCAAGAAAAAAACAGAAATGTTCACATTAGAATCTGAGGCAAAATAGATGTCCTTTTTTTGTATACCCCCTTTTTTATAGCTTCTTCATGTAGCTGATCCCAGGGTAAGAGCTGACACCTTAGGAACAGAAGAGGATCCTGACTCTTTGGAGCTGGAGATCAGAACCATCTGTTCTCTTTTGAGGCCTTCTGCATTGACCAGAGCACAAGAAATTCAGGCTTTAAGAGGCTCTCAGATCACTGGTTTTGCATTTCTAGTTCCTAAATTTAAGATGTCCTTAAATTTTAAGTTTTGCTGGGCTAAATAATTCTTCCCCCAGACCCACTCCCCCTACTCCAAAAACCTGTCCTGGGTGACTTGTTGGAGATGCTCTCTTCAGAAAGAGAAATCTCTGCCTGAAAATGTCCAGAATCATTCAACTTCCAGACCACTGATTTTCCAGCCTTAATATAACCAATTTTCTATTTTTAAAAGTCCACATTTATTTGTGTGTTGAAAATCCATCCTGTCCTGATTAGTTACTCTCTTAGCCTATTTGATCTCCTCCTCACACCTGAAATCAGTTCTGTTCCTATCAGGTGAATGCTCACCATAAGTTTTGAACTTGAAGGGTGGACACAGGCTCTCTTTTCAAAAAGAACACTGATAGCAGGGAAAATAATGTGAAATTTGTTGACCTGAATTTTTTTAGCAGCACTGAACCCTGATTTAGATATTGATGACGACTCCTGTTATATCATGTGTTGGTAATTTCTAGATGTTGGAAAGTGAAGATGGTGTTTTAAGGGTCACATACAGTTCTGACTGAAATGATTGTTTTTATTATTATTTTTAATATCATTTAAATATAGTGTGTATATCTCATGTACCTAGCAAATCTTGCCATTCTGTGGGAAAATATTTTCTCCGAGTATTGAAGTGAATGAAAACATCCAAATTGTCATTCCAGACCAGGCTTGTACTGGCTTAGCTACCCCAGTGGCTCATTGCCAGCAGCAGATACAGGGGAAAGACTTTGAAGAACAGGACAACAATACTCTTTTCTTTTGCCTCTGGCAATTTATGTCTTGAAAACTCTTGAGAAAGAAGTGGTGTCTCATGTTTAATAATTCTGCACGGATTGTTATTCCGTGGCTTTTTTATTGGCTTTTTGAACACATGTAAGTGAGTAGCCCCAGAGATTTTCTCAGTTTAATGGTTATTTTGTTTGCTTTGGACCTGCCACCTGTGACTTTCACACGAGGTTCTGTGTCAGCAGGCATTTTGGGCACTTGGTATCTCTTCACTTTTCTCCACACCACTCAGGACTTTATAAGTCTACATATCCCTCACCAATTTCTATTTTCCAGGCTTAGTAATCATAATCTGGTTTTATCTCCTCCTCTGGAAGCTTCTGATTCTCTCTAAATACTTCTCCATCTCTATTATCTCCTTTTTGAGATGGGAGGACCAGAATAATGCATGATATTGGAGAAGAGTCACACATGAAGTTCCACTGAAAAATGCCATTCTCTGTTTAGATCTCTATTCTTTTCCTGTTAATTCCTACCATTTGATGCATTTTGTTGATCTGCACTGTGCACTCATCTGATATTTTCATAGAACCCTCCGCAGTGAGTCCCCAGATTCGTTCCTGAGTAGCAATTGTCAGCTCACAGTCTATCATTTATGTGGAAAATTTATGGTGTTCTCCGTGTACATCCATTTAGCTTTACCTGCATTGACTTTCCTTGGCTGTTCTTTTGCCCGGTCACTCAGTCTTTTCTGGCCCTTCTGCAGTTTTAATTGTAACCCCTGTCTTTAAACCCCTGAATAATTTAGGAGCATCTGCAGACACCGTCATCTCGTCCTTCACCCTCTTTCCAAGCCGTTTAAGAACAGCCCAACCAGCCTGGATCACTGCTGGCATCTGCCATGGAAATTAGTTGGTTCACTGTGTTCTCTCTAATGATGATCAAGGTGTAGCCTTTGCTAAATCCAGATTACACAGTTGTAATTAGCCCCGAACAACAGAAAGGACAAAGTAATTTCTGATAAGAGGTGAAGTTCTCACTGTGGCCATCGTGTCATTCACGTGGATTTTCAGAGCTGTTCTGGTGCTGAGTGTCTTATCCTTTTACAGGAGTAGACTTGAAAGATAACTTTTTCCTTTTTCTTCCCGTTTTAGTCTGTTTAGCTTTTCAAAGTCAGCCATTTTTGCCACTAAAATACAGAGATTTAATATTTTAAAAGACAGAGATTTATAATGGACTGCCCATCAAGATCCTTGGTATCTTGGTACAGAACATAGATAATTTCAAGTCATATTCTATATGGTTTTATTTACTTTGAGACTATTTTGGCATTAGTTTCTTCTGAGTTCAGTGGGCCTCAGCTGTGCAAGTCTGAGCAGCTCTGAACTGCATCAGAACCGTGTGAATGAACAGGCATTTCATGGATAGGAAGGCCAGAAACAGAATTTAACTGCACTTAAAGACCAGAGAGTCCATGACACGGAAGTCAAAGCACCAGTAATATGTGTTTATCCTCAGACATCTTAGTTACTGCCTCAGTTACTACCTTTTGGGTCATCTTTAGTTTTTAAGTTCGCTTCAGTCAGGCCCTTCTGAAGAATTTGGGACGGTAATCCAATGGCATATGTGAAGGAAAAATCACGATTCCTGGTCAGATGTGGATAAAAATAAGACATAGTGTTCAGTGAGAATATGGAAATAAATACGAATGGTAGGAAGTGTAAAAATCTGAATGATGGTTCGCGGTTAGACTGTGTGAAGGGAGTTCCTGAAGAACATGGAACAATGGGTTTCAGCTGATAATTAAGGAGATTTTTTGGTCAAACCTCGGAAGTTTTTGTATTTGAGACCTCTTTTTTAAAAAAAATCCAGGCCTGGTATAAAAAATATAATGATGGTAGTAGACTACATCTCTTGGGAAGCTAATCCTGTAGTTAATTTTCCTCATTCCTAAAAATTTGCACCTCATTTATAACCTGAATTCATCTGGTTTTAACTTCTAACTATTGGATCCTATTACAGATTTTTATGCTTACAGACTTTATTTAATAGTCAGTTAATTCCCTTTTTCATAAGCCCAGACCTTACCCAAAATGAACCAAACCTGAATGTCTGTAAGGATCAGAGCTATTAGCTGATTAAAGTCTGACTTACACAATAAAGAATTAAAGGCTTTTTACACTGTTGGTGCTCTGAATTCTCCATCCTCTTGCCTGTTTTGTCCCCAACTCACCGGTGACTCTGTGCCTGATCAGTTCTGTAACTTCCTTCCCAACACCCGCAGTTACAGTGCTCTTATTTCTTCCTTTTTAATGTTTTAAGCAAAGTTTTCATTCCCATACAGAAGTAGAACCCGACGTTTCTAGCATAGCACGCTTCCCAGCATGGGTTTAAAATAGAATTCAGAAACTTGCAGAGCTGCTTCCTTCCCTTCCAAGCCTTTCCCTACCAAGATGCAGTGTGGCGCTGTAAGGTGCGGCGGGCTGGGCACCGTGGTGCTACCGCTGTGCGCAGTCACGGCCTGAGTAACAAACCACAATCTCTGGAGCTGCACGCGGATGGAGTTAGGAAACAGTGGGAGCGTTCCCAGCACAGTCTCGACTACAGGGTTAAACTGGAATGAAATGTGTGCTGGTTGTGGCTTCTTTGTCCTGAAGAGAGTCGTGGATGGCTTCTGTCCACAAGGCCCTCAGTGGATTCCTTCATCTCAGCCTGGTGGAATTGCAGTAGCCTTTGCAGGTTTTCATCTGCAAAGCAATGGTTTGCAACCCGAGGGGTTTAAATCAGCTTTCAGAGCCCCGTCTGTGCTAGACAACCTCCTCACTACTGCACATTTGCAGGGGCCTTAGTTGAGTCAGTCCTGTATCATCATCCTTGAGGCCTCACTGGCATCTTCTGTTGCCTCTGACCTCTGACTTCTGCTTTAATGCTTTTCCCGACTCCTTCGTGTGCCACTTCAAGCCAACAATATGTCGGTGATTTTCATATTTTAGCTACTGATCAACATGTTTATTGTTTTAAATCAGTGACCCCATCCTACAGATACTTACTTTGTATTAGTATTTTAAGTAAATGTTTTTTTCTTGGCATGTTAGACAAATGATTTTTAGAGTTTAAATATACATTTACAGAAGTGTTTGCCATTAATGTGGTTTAGATTTTTAGAGCTACTCGCAATATTTTAAATTACGACCTTTGTGTTAGAAAGGCGGAATATTTCTGTCTGTTCCGCTTGGAAATGGGTGTCGTTCTGTTCCATACCCCATTTTATAACGAGGCAAATCAAAAACGGAGGAGCATAAAGACAGGCTTTCTAAAATGCAGACGTGTGACATGGAGCAGCACCTGCCTGGCTGCCTTCAGCAGACGGCAGAGGCACGTGGGCTGTTTCCTGCACAGGGCGATGGCCAGGCAATTCCAGCTGTGACATCACTGCATTTTCCTTACAAACGTGCGGTGGTTTTCTAGAATCCATTCAAACGCGTGTGCTGACATCATTCCCACTCTGCCCATCGGCTCCAGATTTAGCAACGCCTCCTGAGAGCGCAGCGCTGGAAACGATCGTTTTTAAATGCTTTAATTTCATGCAGCACGAGCTGGGCACAGACGGGCCGTGGCTTCCCAGGCTCTCCGGAGCCGTGCGCTGCTGCTCGCCGCCAGCGCATCCCGATAGCCTGGCCCCTCCGCGGTCGCCATTGGCGAGGGGAGGGTGTCCTGCCCTACCTACGCCGTGCCTCGTTTCATCATTCGGAAGCAGATTGAATGTACGGGTGATTGTATCGGCTGGGAGGCCGATCCCTCCCAGCTGTGCAGCGTAAGAGGGTGCAGCCGATGTGCTGCGAGCTGCGATTCAGCAGCCGAAGCCCAGCAGAGGCTGACGGAGGGCAGCGGGGTGGGAGCGCGGCTGTCCACGTTCACCATTGGTTTCTTATTACGGCATTCTCCCCCGAGAAGCTCCCGGTGCCCAGGCACCCCCTCCTCCTCCTCCTTTTTCTCCTCCTCCTCCTGCTCCCAGCCCCCTCTTTCCCACCCCTTCGTGCCTGATGCTCAGCGAGCGGCAGCGCTGGTCACGGAGCGGGGATTGCAATGAGCTCATCCTTTTCTCTGTGCAGCCTCACCGCTGCCCGGGCTGTGCTGCCCTTCGTGCCGCCGCACCCGGCTCCCGCACACCCCCTCGGGCACTGAGCCCCCGCAGCTCGCCCTCGCTTTGCTCCCAGCCCGGCTTCCCTGCGCTCATTCTCTGCCATTTTCCTGCTTTTTATGTGCATTTTTAGATCCATGATTTCTCTGGTTTGTTTTTCACATCTCCTTCGGACTCTGTCTGAGCCAGCACGGTGGATCATATTTTTCCTTGACTCTTAGCAAAAGATGCTTTTCTCCTCCTGAGAGGCTCAGGGGCGTTGCTGGCGCGGCCATCCAAGCCCATTCCAGAGACTGGAGGCTGGCTCTCCTAATCTTGCACTTTTGGAAATTGCCGTTCACAAAGCCCGTTCTTCTCACTCTGGATACTTACTACTTACTGCTCATGGAAGAGGGGGTACCTTGCAAAAGCCCAGCTGCCAAGCTCACCCCGCCTGCCAAGAAGTCCCAGGACATGCACGACGAGAGGAGCAAGCTGGTGAATGAATACGCGTGTCGGGTGCTGGAACTTCTGGGCATGGGGCATCGTCTCTTTGTGCCTCGGCTGCTTGCGGTGAGATCACCTTTTCATGAAATTAATTCGTTGGGAATTGGCCATTCTCCCTCCCAACCCTGCCTCTGCCCCCAGGAGGGATGAGAGGGCTCTTATTTTTTTCCTCTCAGCTTCTCATAATCCATCTCCTGAGTACCGAGTCCTTCTTTCTGATATTAGCTTGGGAAGGCTGGGCACTGGCCCTGCTAATGGGGACCAGTGCCACTCTTTAACTAGATTGGAGGATCCTCAACCAGGGCTGAATTATAAAAAACCATCTTTCCTACATCCTTGAGTGCTTTTGTTCTCAGTCCTGTAATGATTCCAGATAAGCAGTGTGCCCAGTCACCTTCTAGGTACTGACGCAAAGTACAGTAATGCTCAGCATTTCAGATTTTATACTTTTGACATCACAGGTTGGCTTTGAAGACTCATCAAAATCAAACTGTGTTGATGCATTGTGGCTTTCGGCTGTTTGTGTGTTTGATTTTGGAAAGGCAGTTGACAGGATGTAAAAAAGTTGAAAATACCTGTGTAGAATGATCTGGGAAATAAATTGTTACGGGTGTTTTCATCCATCATAGCAAGTGCTGTCTGTGTGGGGGGTGCCTGCAGTTGGCGTGCCGTGTTGTGGCACAGAGGACACGCTTTTATCGTTTCTCCTGCTGTACAAAGCAGCCTCAAACCCACAAAACGGTGGCAAATCCAGGAGTCAGTGCCTAGTCCTGGCTGGGTCTGCTCAGGGTGTTGTAACCACGCCTGGCTGCAGCTCAGAGCGTCGCTCGCTGCGTGGCCTGGCATTTTTGTGTGATCCATGGGAAGACAGTCCTTTCCTGCGGCGCCTTTCCTTCATTCCCATACCTGAATCCTGGGTACACCCAGTGACCTGTCCAGTGTTTTCGTACTGCTGAGCCCATCTCGGAGCTCCGCAGTATTCCCAGAAATCCATGTGCTCTGCGTGTTACAGCCTGCTCAGTGGTACAGACAGCGTGGGGGGTCGGACCTCCCTGTCCCTGCACTGGGAGATGCCAAATAAAAATCAAAAATCACAAACTCCTCGATTGCTCCGGTGCAGCTGCATTTGGGGATCTACAGTCACTTGTAGAATTGAGTCTAGTCCCTGATGATGCGTGGTTTGAGCTGTTGGGTGTGTTATCATTATTCCAGTTATCTCCCAGTGTACCAAAACACTCCTCCTGCTGCTGGTTTCTTGGGCAAGGGCTGCCAGATCGCTCTGAATTGTGATGTGATGAGCTGTAAGGAAAGCAGAGACAAAACCACCGAGCTCTTTTTCCCGTGACTTAATCAGGCTTTGTATCTGGCCCTGCAGATGGAGAACGCTGGGCAGTTTCACATCCCTTATCTTCCAGGCAGTTTGGCTTTGCCAACTGGCATAGTATTGTTTATTAAAAAAGAAAGAGTGTGAAAAAGGCAAAATAATACAAATAGTGCTTTGTGTTATGAGAGAGACTTGACTTGTGGAGTCAGTGTGATTCCCTGTCAGGTTTTATCAGCTAAATATACCTCTCCTGATATACATCCCTTTGGACACACACCCTTTTCAGAAAGGAGAGACTGTGTTCTGATAATATGTTAAAAATGAGAAGTCACTGAAGACCAAGAATTTGTACTTTAATCAGAACTGAAGATCCTATCAGTGTTTCATAAAATTGAGATTTTTAAAATTTTTTTTTTAATGTGCATAGCTTCTGCCTTTGCTGTGGTTTTGGGGATAAATGCCTGCGATGGGTAGAGTGTGTGTCATCACAGTGTTGTGTGATAAATACAATCTAGAACCTTTATGCCAGTCTTAGAAAAATTGTGATCACCTCCTCACCTGAGCTCGCTTTTGGGCAGGTAGAACAGCGCCCGTTCTGGGGGGGTTTACTCCCTTTGGGGTGACCCAGAGTGAGTGAAGCCAGGAGGTTTTCTTACCCACCTGCGTCAGTTCTTTATGTGGCAGAATGAACTTTGCCGTGTAAGTTTGGAGCTCCATGGAAAGGCAGGGGTGAGGTGTTGAGCAGAGGGATGTCACTGAGCCTGCACAAGATGCGTGCCGTGTTTGTGGATCCCACCTCTCTGCCCACAAACCCAGAGGTGTTTTCTTTTGCACAGCATTTTTGTACCAGTGCGTTACAGAGAGCGCGGATTTTATTTAGGAAAAGAAGTGTTTGATAACACAGCTGGACATAAGAGATGCCAGCAAAGGAGTTGTTTGATGTTGCCCTAGAAGTGTGTTCTGATGTTACTGCAGCAGCAGAGTTTTGTCCACCAAACTTCCCCAGGCCTGGAGCCCGAGTTTATCCAGCACAGAAGGTCAGGATCGTCCTCTGCGAGTCACTGAGCAGCTGCCAGGTCTGTGGCTCACCTTAAAGGGCAGCACAGAGCAAAGCTGTGCAACATGCAGCCCTGCAGTCTTGGGCTGGAAATAAACAGCTTGTGTACCTTGATTTTACACTGCCTACCTTTCCTGAGAAGTTAAAACCACATCTGTGTGTTACAGGCATTAAACAGAAATACATTCTTTTATATTATATATATATTTATGTATATAAATACTGTGTTCTGAAAAATTGGAGGATACTTACAAGCATTTTGAATTTTCCAGGGGCAAATTCAGTAGTAAAGCATGGCCAGGTTCTTTTCAGTCTTCAACTTCTCGGTCTCATTTCTGACATGTTCATTAAAGTGTAAAACAGGTGGTTTATGCTCACTGACGTTCTACAGAAATCTAAATATATACCTAAAATTGTGTGGAAATTAGTAATTTTTATCTGTTTGTATGAAGGAGGAAGAACTAAATTAAGGAAGTGCAGTGTGGTTCATCCAGAATTTCTTCTGCTGTGTTAGTTCCCAGGTGGGAATAGGAGTTTTGGTTGATAGAGTCAGTAATAAATGAGGCTGCAGAATTAATAACTGAAGACAGAGAAATTAAATTAAAGAAAGAAACCAAGGCTTTTCCCTTTATCTCAATCACAGTTTCCTAAATATTTTGGGGAAAGTAGTAGTAACATTATTTACTAAAAAAAAATGAGCATCATTTAAGTCTCTCAAACTCTGTTCTTGCCTTTTGAACATCTGCTAGTTTTCCAAACTTTACCTTTAGATTTGAAAGCTTTGCTAATACTTTTGGGAAGGGCTTGTCCTTATTTTCAACTCATCCATTTAAGATAATTTTATGACTGTATTGAAATACTTAACTCATGTGGGAAGGACATTTGAGAACATCCTTAGTCAAACCCTAGAAGGCAAACTGAGCCTTTGGGTCATAGTTCTGACTGAGTTTCCTTGTTTGCCTGGGTTTAAAAATCGATTTTAATCAAAAATATGTTTATTTAAAAATAACATCTAGAATAATAAAAACTTTCCTGAAGTTCCCAAATGCGCAGAAATGCAGTGCACCTGCCAAACTTTAATGATCAGCTCGTTAAACTTACAGATGGTTTACTAAGAGAAACCAGCTGTTTACAAATCAGCTGTTGGTGAGTTTCAGGAGTTGAGTGACTTCAACCAAGGATTTACAAATCTCTGCCTCTCAAACAGCTGCCAGAAGTTTCCAGAGGTGTCTTTATGATTTATTGGTTAAAGTCACCAAATGTCAAGGAATGTGAATCTTGGGATGCCAAAATTTCTATTTTTCACTTTTTTCTTGTGATTTTAATAGTGAAACTAGTATTTTGATGAACAGATGCTTTTAATGAAAATATTCAGTGAAGTAGAAGGAGCTGACGAGCCTGGGCTCTATCACTCATTTAACCAACCTGTACAGTGGGATGGTTTGCACTTTTCGTAACTATATAATCTTAGTTCAGCAAACTCTGTTAGAGAAGTTCTTTATTTCCATGATCTTAGGGGATTTTCATTGACTACAGATTTTTCAGCATTGAGAACTTGAAGTTGTCAGTAGTTACAGTTCAGTAAGTGTAATTTGTTGGGGACTGTTAAAAATAGTACTATAACAAAGATTCAAGCAGAAGCCTAGGAAAATTAAATCTGATTTAAAATGTTTTACATAGAATTGCCATTTTCTAATGTATTTCTCTCTGTCTTTGTTTTGCTTATTTCTTTGCTTATTTTTAAATGTGCTACAGAAATAAAGGGTAGGTGCATCAGCATCTACAGGGTTATTTAATGGTTGATTATTACCTTTTTTGAAGGTTTTTTCTCCTTTGATTTCTGAAAAGAATTCCAAAAGTCTCAATGCGTTATGTTAATTTAAGAAAAATAGATTAAATGCAAAGTTTAAAAAAAAAAAGGCTAGTTAGGATCTCTTGGAACAATCCATACTTCACATTTGGATAGCAATTTGTTACTGCATATCGGATAGCAAATTGTTAGGATGCAAAATCTGTCGCCCTGAGTTTTGCAGTCTTTGATCCAGATGTCGTACTCGGACACAAGAGGAACCACACAGACCCAGCTCAGTCAGGTAGAAGCCGAAACCACCAAAAGAGGCCTCGTTGTTTATTTCACATCATACAAATCTGCTTCTGGGAATGACCATGGATTGGAGGATGAAGTTACCACCTCTCCAACCACACTGGTCAAAGGAAAAGACCATCAAACTTTCTCCGCCTCAGGAGAAAGAATGACAACAAAAGAGAACGTTAGGTAAACATAACTTATGTTTACAGAAAGTGCATGAGACCTTAACTGTATTTACAGAAAGTGTGTGAGAACTCCGTCCCAGAAATGACAACGTCAGAAGACTGCAAAACTCAGGGCGACACACAATCCTAAAAAAACGCTCAGACTTCGGCAGAAAGTATATTTGGTGTTTGTTTTGTGCTGGGAGCAGCTGTCCAGGAGTGTGGATTGCAAACACTTGCTGGAAGCAGGCACCCTCCAGCCAGGCTTGGGGCACGCCCAGCTCTGGCACGGTGGAAGCTGAGCACCCCAGGGGAACACGGGGGCTTCCCTGGCACGCGGGCTCCGTGCTGTGCTGGGGCCTCGGTTCAAAGGAGTCTGGGAGAGGCTGTCACAGCCCAGGGAAGAGGAGGGGACTGCGTGTGCAGGAGTATCCCGGGAAGGCAAAGCGGCAGCATAACTGGGAGATCTGTTTGAATTGTGTAGTGATGGCAGATACCAACACGGCTGAGAAGGAAGGAAGAGAGATCCATTTCTGTGAGCTGGCTATCAAAATTGAATCTTTTCCTAATATCCGTTAGATTTGATATTAGTAAAAATTTCTTCAATGAAAAGGTGATCAGGTATTGCAGCAGGCTGCCCGGGGAGGTGGTGGGGTCACCATCTCTGAAAGAATTTGGAAGATGTGCAGTGTGGCACTTAGGAACATGGTTTAGCAGTTCTGGGTAAATGGTTGGGCTCGATCTTAGAGGGCTTTTCCAGCCTTGGGGATTCTATGATCCTACGAAACCTTTCCTGCTTTCCCACCACCGTTACCCACGAACTTCCCCAGAAGCACTTGGTTTCCAGCACGGGTTGGGCAGTGGTGCTGGGCGTGAGCGGCTGCTCCCGCCGCGCTCGGCACCTTCCAACAACCAGCCCACTGCGGGTATGAAACAGCGATCTGGCCTCAGGTGTGGCAAGAGCATTCCTAACCTCAGGGAAACTCATCCAGGAGAAGTGTGATGTTGGCCACAGTGGATCTAATTCATTGGATACCAACTGCCCCGGCGTTCTGTCAACACCCTGGCCTCGTCTGATGGAGCCTCAGCCAAGTTGCGTGGCTGCCAAATGATTGTGGACAGGATCAGATGTGATGGTTTGTAAAACTGAACATTTCTGGTCAGCATCCCCAAGGCAGCTTTTCCTGTGTCTCTGCAGTGATGACCCAGCAGCTTCTTTGGCAGTGAATGAAGGGAGGATCAAATAGATCTTGGGTGAACTCAGTAAGGAAAGAAAAGAAGAGAGCTAGACATGGACTTTGGAAAAGGGCCTGGAGTGACAGGATAAGGGGGAATGGCTTCCCATGGACAGAGGACAGGGTTAGATCAGATATTAGGAAGAAATTCTTCCCTGTGAGGGTGGGGAGGCCCTGGCACAGGGTGCCCAGAGAGGCTGTGGCTGCCCCATCTGTGGAAGTGTCCAAGGCCAGGTTGGAGGATGGAGCTTGGAACAACCTGGGATAGTAGAAGGTGTCCCTGCCCATGGCAGGGGGGTGGAATGAGGGGGCCTTTAAGGGCCCTTCCAACCCAAGCCATTGTGGGATTCTCTGGATTCGAGTGGATAACAACATAGTTAAGAATCAAACTTTGAACCGATGTGTATGTAATGTACCCACTGTGTGTAATGAGGCAAAAAATGACACTGGGTGTTTTTTACTCGTGAGAAGGCAGAGGATGCCCACATGGAAATGGTGGTGGTGGTACTTGAGCAATTAATTCAGCAATTAACCTTAACCAAAAGCACCTATGCTGCTCCCGAGGTATTGGCAGTTGTACACATTACACAGTGTAGATCTCCACCATACAAGTACCTACGTTAACAGACTTTTGTTTACTCTTTTCTGGATTAAAACCCTTGAAATTCACATTTTTGAGATGATGTCCTGAATGTCTTGTCAGGACCTTCAGGTTCTGTGAACCATTTAAAGGAACTATCCCGAGGCTTGGGATTTGGTACCTTCTGAATCTCTTGGTGCAGGTCTGAGTAACCTGGAGGATGAATACATTTGTCCCTGTGAATCACATTGCTCCGTCAGTGGCAGGAGTGGATTAATGCTGAATGTGTAACATCTTCTGACCTGTTAGAGTTGATACCACTAAGAGGTCCGGGAGCGTGGGAGATGCAGAAATAAGCATGTAGAACATTTGCTGGCACGGTGTTCTTTGAGAAGCCGTGTCACAGACTTCAGCACATTGACTTGCTGATGCCTCGTATGAATCATGTGCTTCTGCTCTTCATGTCTGTGACTATATATACATTAAATATATATATACTCTGTCTTTCTAAGGCAGTACCATGAAAACCAGCAATGGTCTAATGCACAAGCTTTCCAGGAAATATTATAATTTCTCCTAGGTTTTTGTTGTCTGCCTGGGTTTTGTTTTTCTCCTCGCTGACATCTTGACAGGCTGAGCCAGAATACCTTTCTTGCCTGGCAGGTACAGAAGGATAAAATCCATTCCCATGTTGCAGTCCTCTGTACTGCCCTGCCTAGGATTCCTCGGATGGGCTTTAGCCTCTGTTTGTTTTATGAAGCAGAGTTAAGAGACCTGATTTCAAGGAGGATGATTTTGAGCTACTGTGAATGTTGGTGGTCTGGAATGCATCCAGTAAATGACATACCAAGTAGAAGAGCATGACTGCATGTTCCCAGGGTTTACTGTAGTTGCCTGTGTTTAATTGCAGACCTCCAAAGAGGACCTTCTACAAGCTGATTTTGAAGGAGCTTTAAAATTCTTCAGGGTTCAGCTGCCCAAGAGGTACAGAGCTGAGGAGAACGCCCGGAGACTCATGGAACAAGCTTGCAATATTAAGGTAAGGATGGACTTTGTTGCTTCTCATTCACCCGGGAGTTTGTACAGGAAGAGTAAAATGCAACGTTAAGAATGGCAGTAGCGTGTGGCAAGTAAAGGAATTAAATCATTAGTTTATTGCTTTTTATATACCTTTGTAAAATTACACGCACACCTTCTGTCTTTAAAGAAAGTGAATCTGTGACCTTTTCTCTCTTTGTCTGCTTGGGTGCAAGCTAATAATTAAAACAGAGAAATGGTGCATTATCAACAAACAATTAGCAGAACCCACTAATTCGTTATTTGTTTTATAAACAGTGATTGCACTAAACCAATTAATCACTGTATGATAATCATGCAAACAAAGTTCAGATATTATTTGTTTTGCTCAGAAGCTGTGTGTCTGCTCAGTGCTGCGTATAATACATTTGAATTGGGGTAGAAATTAGTTTTGTTTGTACATCAAGCTTACCAAGACAGAATATGTTTTTATATTCTACCCTACCCAAGATTCTGCTGTCAGAAGTCAGGCTGCTCTGAACATATTGACTACAAGTGTTGGACTTAAACCAAATTAGAGAAGTATGACTGTAAGCTGGTGAGGATGGAAATCTGTTTAAAATGGCTGCAGAGGTTCCTAAAGCGGTCATTTGGAAGGTCTGGGATTTTTTTTTTGTTGGAATATGTACCACTGTGGAGGGGCTTAACGTTTGATCTTAGAGAAAAAGTGTTTTCGTCATTTCTTGGAATGTGAGCTGTGATGGGAAGTGCATGTTTGGTGTGGCCCAGTGATGCATGGAGAACATCCCACCAGGAAGAATGTTCCTCCAGCACTCTGCCTCTTTTTCTCTCTCTCAGTGTATTTGTTAGTTTCCCTTGTGCTGCTTAATTTCATCATTTGTTAAGCAAGGGCTTTTTCCCTTCTGGTTAAAACACTGATCTTTGTGAAGGAATAGGTCTTGCCATCCAAATGTTTATTCCAGCCAGGGAAAAGAAGATCTGTGCAAACGTTTTAGTAAAACTGGACTTGAATTTCAACTGTGCTGCTGAAAGAGACTATTTGTGAGTACAAGGCTGCAGTTTGATGATTAGTATTTATTCCTCTGCTTGGTTGTTGAAAATGAGTAATTTAAGGACTTAGCAAGTAGAGGAGAATTATCTGTGTGCTATTTACTCAGTGTGTATTTTCTGATGGGAGGTTGAAGTCCTCGTGGTACTTGTTGGAAGAGATATTTGTCGATTTTTCTCGTGCCTTTCTCCTTTTCTTGTGCAGTATATTGTGTGGCACATGATGTTATTTGTCATTAGTTTTTCATTTAGTACTGGATGTACGGGTATGTGATGTGCTTTGCTGGGGAGGTATTTTGAAATGCACCTGAGGCAGATGCTCAGTGCTTAGGGTTCAGCACCCGGGGCCAGTTATAAGCAGAGTATGACACTCTGAGCTGTTTGTTGACATGAAGGGGAAGGGTTTGACAGTGAATTCACTGCATACACAGGATTTCACACGCTGTGGATTCTGGGGAAGAGAAAAGCACGGGTGAGTGTAGCAAACATGGAGTCAAGTCACTCCCTTGTGTGTTAGACAAGTGTGTGAGGATTAGTAGGAATTATTGAAAAGGAGGGAGAGTTCAGAGCCCAGACCTGGGGTTATCAGAGGTGGGAAAAAGTAGAAGGTTGAAATCACCTTCTGCTGTGCCAATAACAGCCTGCTCTTGTATAATTAGAGAGTTGGGCTCTTAGCTCCCTGAATATACAACCCACCCTGTAAAGGACTTCAGGAACTTCATGTGAGGAAACTCAGTGCAAGATCCTGTTGGAGGGAGGGTGAAACTTGTATTAAATGAGTCTGTGTCCACTCACTTGTGCCCTTGTCACAGGTGCCACTCGTCCTCATGCTCACGTTGCTCCCTGGCACCGGAGCGTCTGTCTGGCCGTGGTCACTGCTGTGGGATGAGGATGAGGGGCAGTGGCTGTGGAGTCCTCAGTGTGTCCTGGGATCCTCTTAACTGATGACAATAAACTGGCTTTTGGACATGTTCTTTGTACTCTCTAGGAGGGACAGAAACATGTTGGCCGAGGAGGTTCTGGCATCTCCATCTGTGGAGATACTCGAAACACAGATAGCCCTGAGTGAGCTTCTGTGGGTCACCCTCCTTCAAAGGGGTGGTTCAGACAAGATGTTCTCCAGAGATCACTTCCAACCTAAACTAGTCCATGATTCTGTAATTATTTGTTATAATCATTGTATTTATTTACCAGTAGGTGCTAATAATTGCAGGAGCTGACATGCTCAAACAGGAAATTACAGTCTTGATCGTCCTCAGTGGTAGAGTCCCAGGGAATGCAGAGGTTGTATGAAGAGCTGTTGTGTGTCTTGTTGAATGCAGCAAAACTTGTTCTGTTAAGAAAAAGGCCAGACCAGATCCTTAAACGTGCTTTTTTGTGCTGTGTGAAAGAGGCACTGTGTGTCTTTCCACTGCTTGTGGGCTGTATTAGTACTTGGAGACTAAACTAGAGATAGTTGTAGAGCAAGTATCACACAGTAAGTGAATGGAGAATTTTCAGATTTCTCAGCTAATTACAGAGGCATAAAAACCTAAAAACCACTGTGCTGTGGCCAGGCTTCATAGTGAGTTATATCTTTTCCAGTGTTTCTTTTAATTTTGTTCCCACATTACTGCAAAACAAAACAGGAGTTTAACATGTAATGAAAAATCCATCTCTCCTTGCTTGCTTTTTTCTTTAGCTTTAGCTGAGCTAGTTCTAGTCCTACAGAAGAAAAATTTAAAACTAATTGGTGTTTTTTCTCCTTAATTTCCCAACTTTTCAGTTGAGTTCGGGATGTAACCCTTGGATTTTGAAGGTGCTGTATTTGAAACAGTTTTATCGTACTGCTCTTAAAACAAAAAGGATTAGTGCCTGTCTTTCAAGAGTAGATCTGCAAATACAAAGAAAAAAGTTGCTATTAAATGAAATTTCTCTGTAGAATGTGCTAGAGAATGTCTTTTTCAGTTAAGAATTATTTTTGGTAGTTATTCATCAGGTCTGAATTTCGATCATTTACCAGTAAGGAAATCACTGGGAATGTCAGTGGAATTACAGTTAACAGCAGTGTTTTCGTACAGAGCTTGCTGGGTCATATTCCATTGTTAAAGAGCATTTTGAACTAATTCATACTGTGAAATAATATGGCCTAAGAAATAATATAGCCTGGACGTGTAATCATAGAAGGATTTTTATGCTTAAATTTTGAGGAGGGGATTTTTTTACTTTCCTCCTTTTTCTGTCTTTACATGAGGTTTCAGAAGTTTTTCTGTCTCTCTGGAAGCTGAATTTGATAAATGAATGAATGAAGTAAGACCCTCTTCTAGGTTTCATGAAGGTTAATCCTAATGGTGCTATTCTATGAAAACATCTGGCAAATTCTTCATACTCACATCTGCCTCAGATGCCTTTTGCACCTTGCAATGCAGTTTCTCTTGTACAGATCCGTGTGTGTTCTAAAGAAGTGGTAATTACCTTGGGTTTTAATAGAGGAGTCCTACCACCTCTGTTCTTACACCTGACTTCAGGCAGGTGAGGTGTGGAACAGGGGAAAGTCTCGCTGGGAGATTGACTCCATACCAAAATTTCCTGGATTGTCAGTTTTTGGGTGAATTCAGGGAGCTGTGCCCGTTTCTCCATGACTGTCCAGTGGCATTTGGAAATGGAGCAGAGCTGACCTTCAGAATGTGTTCCACTGCAGCTCTGGAAGTGCCGTGAGGTTGAGTGTACCAGATGGATAGGTGGGGACATCCTGGGAATTACGTGTGGGATGTCACCCCTTGTGCTCGGGAAAGGTGAGGCGAACACGTGGGATGAGATACACAGGAACCTGCAGGGAAGGGTGTTCCATTGTGGGGCAGCATCTGTAATGACAGCTTCTTCTACCTGCCTCGGGCACTCCAGTGACTCCTGGTCTCGTCTTTCACCATCCTCAGCAGCAGGAAGGATCTCAAATACTGAACTTCTTCTGAGAGAAGCTTCTCCCTAACCATGTCAGTCTCCCCTCTGGATGATGTTGGGCCCCCCAGCAGCATTACGAGGCTGCTGCTCTCAGCACCTTCCATGAGAGGAGCAAACGGCCCTGAATAAAAACGGTGCCTTTCCCAGTGCAGAGCAAACACGCACGTTTTTGTCACGCCTCACTGTACTGACAGGGCTGTCGATCCCACCTGGGTGCACCCACAGCTGGAGCTGGCACCAGGGCCATGGATAATAGCAGAGTCCAGGAGAACTGGCTACAGTAGCAGGAGCTGTGCTAAGCTTGTTCTCATTTCAGAATTGTTCCTTTGTGACATTTAAAGCAGGTTTACTTTATAATATTGCCATTTAAATGTTTTCAGTTCAAAGTGGCGATTTGAAGCTCACACCTTACTGATGTGGATGACTGACTTGCTTCACACCTCTGCTGATCTTCTGTCTGGAAGTGATTTTTTACAGGCATGGTTTAACTCACGTACTGATTTATGTGAATTTCAATGGATAAGATTAAAAATAGGTGGTTTGCTCTCTCTCTTCTCTCTAGAGCATTCTCATTCTCTGTGCTTATCTCTGCATGTGTGCATTTATCCAGATACTTGGGGATATTGCTATCGTGGTAAGACAATACAAATGCAATGGAATAGCAAAGGAGGTAACTGCAGAAAGGCCCTGAAACTGCACAAGCGTTGGTTCTACCAGTGTTGTACGTATTTAATCTTCCAGTATAAAGGACAGGTTAAAAATTGCTCATTTATCAACTTCTTCTTAAGAAAAGGCCAAACCAAATTGAAAAGGATTTGGTTTAGATCTATAGAAAACCCTGCCATGCTTGTGTGCAATTTCTTATTAAAAGCCACTGATCAATTCCCCTTATTATGTCTGCGCTGTTATCTCTGAAGTGCAGATCCAGTTGTCCTGGTCATGTTTTTTAATGCCTGTCCTGTTTGCAGCTCCAGCTTCCTTCTTCCTGCTCAGCTTTGTGGTGTGGGGCACCGCAGTGAGCTGGCACCTGGAAATCAGATGGAGTTGGAGGTGGACATTAAGTGTGATTGTAATCTTGGTAAAAAGTGTTAACACCATAGAAAGGAATGTTGTTAATTTAGAACAACAGTTTCAACTTGAAATGTTTATTTATTTTAACTTGTAATACTTACTTAAAATTCCAGTGAGCAGGCATGTTGCCCAGTAGCGAGGCTGTATTTTCATGGTGTTTAAGCATTAATAAAACTGTTCAGTTATTTTATGTTGTTTGCTTGGTTTGTTTTTTTTTTTCATTTGCACTGAGTTGGTATTGTAAGGGACATCGGGCATGTCTTTAATTCTTTATCAATAGGAAAGGAATAGATTTTTATTATTATAGTTAAGTATAATCACATTTTAACAATCTAAAGTAGCTCTGCAACCTGACTGAGTACAAATATTTTGGTGTCTTTGTATCAGTCACTAGCTGACATATGTACTTGTGAGCAGTGGCATCAACCACAGCAGCGTTGCAGGTAAGGGTCTTCGAAGAACTGTAAAGGTTTGAGGTGCAAAAGGTGATAGAAGCATTTATTGTCTCTATCCCCAGCAGCTGTATCGCTGTGCCCAGATTATCAGTGGTTTCATTCAGCAAGGTAAGGGAGGCGTCTGAAAGCTCCCCCATGGTTCAGCAGACCACCTGAACCCGATTTGTTCACCTTGGTGCCATCAGGAGTCAGGAGCTTTCAGTATGACAGCAGCTGCTTCCGTTCCGAATGGAAGCAGAGAAGCATCCTCAGAAGGCCTTTTGGCTTGAACTTCTTGAATCTGGCGCTCTCCCCCTGGATGAATAACAGCTGCTTTCCATCCTTGATTCTGAAAATAGTACAGAGAGCAAGAGAGGAAGGTGGCAAGGAGTCACACTGTTTGACAGCTCTGTCTTCTGGCATCTTTGCCAGAATGTGTCTAAAATAACTCAGCTCCAGGAGTAAGAGGAAGTGAACCTTTTTCCCCAGCTGAACTTGAATCCCAGGTGCAGGTTGGCTGGAGCATTGACTCACCCCCTGTGAGGTGACGCATTAAAATACCTTATAAAAAGTTTTCTACCTGCAGTGGTCTGTGTGTTGAGCAGTAGCAGTGTCTGGAGTTCCTATTGCCAGCACAGAGCTCATCGTAGTTTTTTAGAGGAGAAGGTCTCAGCTCTCTCTTCCTGTGGAGGAAACAAACCCAGTCACTGATTTTCCCGAAGAACGCCTTGAGTTTGGCTATGAAGAAAGCCTGTGATGATGGTGCCTGGCAGGTTTGCAGCACCTGCTCTTCTCCCAGTAAGATGGTGTCCTTTTTGAAGACACTTCTGTGATGCAAAAGAGGCTGTAGAGGAAGAAGAAATGTATCCCAGGATCAGCACTTACAACCATAATTACAAGTAACAAACCCACAGGATTTCTTATTTTATGGAGAAAGGGATGTAGGTAAAAGTACAGATGCAGAAATGCCTGGAAACAAGCTCTGTGCCCCATATTTATGCTGGCAAAGAAGTGTTCCTTGATAGTGACTTAAGCATCAGCAAAACTGTTGAGACTTAAAATGGAGAAATCTCCCTGGAGGTGGAAATTCCTTTGTGCTTCTCTTGGATATCTCTCAGGCAGTCTGGTCTGAGGGAGCAGGTAGCAGCTTGGCAGTAATCAGCGTAGTAATTCTGAGGAAATGTGTTTCTTCGTGTGCAAAAGACACTGGGGCCAAGGCACGACCCTTGCCAGCCAAAGTTTTGGTGTTGTCTGTGACCCTGAAAAATATTGTATCTTTATTTTTTAGAACTCAACTCCTGTGACTTGAGAAACTCTGTATTCTCTCCTCTGAACAGCAGAGGAAGCAGCTCTGTTTTCTACTGGGAGTTCAGGGCACCCACAGAGAATTATCTTTTGTTCCTTAAGTCTGGAAATCTTAGAATACGTGCATTGGGAAGTGATTGCATTTAGGCACAAAAATTCAAGCTGCCTTTTGTCTTTTTTGATCAGCCTTTATGGTATGTGTCCCTCTCAGAAATGCTGTGGTTATTTTATTCCTGCAGATATTACAGAATAAAAAAAATTAAGTTTTTGGAAACAGTCAGGAGTGCGGTTTGGTATGGCTGCCCAGAGCAGCTGTGGCTGCCCCATCCCTGGAAGTGTTCAAGGCCAGGCTGGACAGGGCTTGGAGCAACCTGGGATAGTGGAAGGTGTCCCTGCCCGTGACAGAGGGGTGGAACAAGGTGAGATTTAAGGTCCCTCGCAACCCAAACCGTTCTGTGATTCTATTCTCTGATTCTCTGTTGCAGAAAGCTCCGGTAATCCAGAGCTAATGGCTAATGCACGCAGTGACTTGGTGGAAAAAGCAGTGATTCACTCTCAGCGTAGCACGGAGAAGAGCTGGGATGGGACTTTGGTTTCATTTCATTTGTGTTTTGACAAACCAAATGAGGTGACAAATTCTGAAGCACTGTGCTGTGCTGAGACCTAGAGCTAAACTTGTAAAAATAATTGGGAGGAGAAGAAAAAGAAAAGGCAAAGCCTAACAGTTTTCCCTTATTTCCCCCAGGGCTCTTGCAAATAAACAGCAGAGGCACTGGGGGCAGTGTCTTCATGCATTTTTGCTGGTGTTTGATTTCTCAGACACCTGCACTTGGATTTATTTCTCTGCTTTGAAAATGAGGGAACAAACAAAACCAAGTATAGAAGACGGTGTCTGCGTTTCATAAACACAGAGCTCTGCAGGGACAGCAGCTTTTAGAGCTGAAGGTCTTATTAATAACTTGCCATTACAAACCCCAGGCATTGTTTTTGGCATTATTGACACTGTTGGAAATTAAATTCAGCAAGTAGTTACTTGGCTGTTCTCTAAGGAATGTGTAGCTACTGGAGCAGGACTGTAGCTGGGTGCTTTGTAAGGGCAATATTCACATTTTTTGGATCTCCTGATTGCTTTGCTTCGGGAGTCTCTGGTTTCCTGCAGTTAATTGCTTTTATTTTCAGCATATCATAGCTTTGTTTCTCTTGTGGAGATTCAGTAATGTGGCAAACATCGTGTTACATTGTTTATATTGTTACATTTGGTTATGTTTGGGCAAAAGTAGATTACGTCTGGCTGATAAACAGAGGTGAGGAGCTGTATGTCAGAGGCTTTGGAGAATCCAGGTGAAGTGCTATAGAGAAACATCACAGACAGTTTATCTCCATTTGTAGAGGTGTTCCATTCTGTTAAAGAACAGCAGTGTGCTAGTTTACTCTTCCACAGATACTTAAATAGTAGTGCGGTGTTTGGCTGTCTCATATTGCTGAAACCCTAAATAATTCCTCTGTAAATGATTATTTTTCATGCAATGCAGTGAACACCTGGGCAGGGAGGTGCTAACCAATTACTTCACCAGGCTGCAGAAGTTGCGTGCTGTTGCAGCTGTCTCAGGGGTGCACCCTGATGCAGCCCTCAGGTGAACTGATGAGTTGTGGTAACCGGGGCGCAGGGGCATGGCAGATTCCTTCTCCTCTTTGCTCTCGCTTTCCCACCTTCCTCATATCCACTACAAAAACTCAAAGGATGGGAAGAAGTTCAAAGCATTGTTATGGGTCTGTTCACTGGGGGGCCGTGACCAGGTGCCTCACTGTTCTATCCCATTGTTCAAGCAGCAGATGAAGATCAGACCTCGTTGTGTTGCTCCATCTGTCTGTTATTCTTTCAACTTCCTTTGCTTAATTAATTAATGCAATTTCCTGGACAATAATTTTTAACCAAAATTTGATTCTGCAAGTTAGTCAAAAGCCATGAAAAAACAGAAGATCTCATCTCCAAGTTATTAATCAGCATAATAATTAGTATAGATGCAGAAATGCAGAGAGGAACTGTTTACAAGGGCATGGAGTTACAGGACAAGAGGCAATGGCTTCAAACTGAGAGTAGATTTAAATTAGATATTGGAAATGAATTCGTCCCTGTGAGGGTGGTGAGGCCCTGGCACAGGGTGCCCAGAGAAGCTGTGGATGCCCGCTTCCTGGAAGTGTCCAAGGCCAGGCTGGATGGGGCTTGGAGCACCCTGGGATAGTGGAAGGGGTCCCTGCCCATGGCACCGGATTGAAACAAGATGGGCTTTAAGTCCCTTCCAGCCCAAACCATTTTGTGATTCTGTGTTAATAAATAATCTCTTAAATCTGGAAGTATAGGCATGAATTCGGTGTGCACACATGGCTTGGGGCCAGAGTGTCAGCTGAAAATCACTCAGTTACTGTGACAACAGAGCTGCAAAATCTTCAGCTTCAGCAGTCCCCCCCAGCCCTGCAGCTGCACGTGGCACCGCCCTGGAGGGTCCTCCTCACTCCTTCCCCATGTATAAATTACAGGTGTGCTTTCACTAACACACACAGAGACACACTGGGGCTGACATAACTTGAAGAGGGAGGCTCAGAGCTTAATGCCTCAACCTCTGGGGAAAAAAAAGTTGAACTATAGCTGAAGTTCTTCACAGAGTCAAGTGGTTGTCTGAGCAGCTCCTTTTTAATCTCAGCAATCCTTTGGTTAGCCCATATCTTAGAGCACAAGATCAATGACCTTATCGTGCATCCTTGTGAGGAACAGTTTCATGGCAGTGTGAGTAAGCCACCTGATGGTGCCACCTGGGACGCCTCCCTCTTTACACAGCAGGGAGAATTGATTCTGTTTTGGCTTGTCAAGAGCAGTGGAAAGGACTGGAAAAGGGATCAGGGCTTTGCTTCCCCACTGCCTAATGAGGGTGCCATATTCCACTTGCTCCTGCCTGCCCCAAGGCACCTGTTGCCAGCAGCTGGATTGAATGATGCTTTCACTGTCTGAGAAACTGCTTCCCCTACCTCGGGCTCCTTTCTTTTCCCACTGTCAATGACGCACAAAAACTTTATTGTCACGCTGTTCCTTTTGATGATTTCGCAATCTACCAGACCTGTCAGAAATGGGGGAAAAAATTCCATCGCCTTGTCACCACTGCATTACTTTCACATGTTAAATAGTCCTGAAAACAGTGAGTGTGATGTCTTTCCTCATGAGGCAGCAGTGAAAGGGAGTTCTCTCGCTGAAAGGAGCTGTATTTGGTGCCAGGCAATACAGATCCCAGCACACAGTTTTCTTCATTCCAGCTGCTTGTCCAGACCGTCATGCTCATGTAAGCTGGTATGGACACAAATCCTGTTGCTTTAAGTAGCAGCAGGAAGCTCTGAGGCAAATTTGGCCCTCGTTTTGCTTGTAATGCAAAGTGAAAGGTAGGTTTGTGTTGTAATGAACCTCCTTCAAGAGAACTTGCTTAGTTTTTCCCTTTTCTAAGCACAGTGTGAAGCAGGGCATATTCCTTTTGCAGGAGGCAGGACACGCGGTAGGACAGGAGCATCTTCCTTGGCACAGTCTGTGTTTCCCAGAATTCTTACGAGGGGTTCTGCAAAGGCCGTGACTCTCTAGCCCAGGGGGATCTGTTTTAGCCGTATGCTTTTTTCTTTTGTCCCAGTATGCACCAGAGCCATCTTCTCCGGCCAACATGACAAATCCAAGTGCTTCACAACTTGATAATAACACTCCTGGTCAGGGCCGGGGGTGTAAAGGGGAAGAAGGCTCTGCCTGGGCTTGGTGCCCCTGGAAAGCCTCCACCCCGCTCTCTGACAGCAGAGGAACTCACAGCCTGAAGTGTAAGTGCTCATCCCAGGTTCAGCACTAATTGCTGAGGGGAATAGGGAGCAAGGCTGGCTGTGGGCCGTGCCAGAGCCCATCTCGTGTTCCCACTGCTCTCATCCATCTCTCTCCATCAGGCAGCGTCTCCTCTGGTGGCTGAGTCTCTAATGGAAAGGAGCAGCACATTTATAGATCCAGCACTGGGCTGGGAGCTCACACAGGGGCTTGTTGGGAACCCAGGCTCCCCTGGGAATACCCAAGAGTCCCTTTCTATTTTCCTTTAATCCTTCTTTATTGTGACATCCACAAAATGTCAGTAATGATCCTGTCTGGCAGAAAGACTGTGCCACGCAGTGTTAGCAGGGTCTCTGTTTAAACAGCAGAACTATTTACGTATATGACTTGTGGATTTTCAACCTTTGATCCATCATGCAGGAATATTATACAAGGTTATATACTGTCACAGGAATTTGGGGAAAAACTGCTGGAAAGGTGGAAAACCCAGAAATGTTCAAGTCCCTGATGTAAGGGGTTTCACACGTCCGTACTCACTGAGGAGGGCTCGAGTGAAACAAGCACCTTTTGTAAGGTTACGTGGGTCTGGGGTTTGTATTTGTTTCCTTTTTGTTGCTGTTATGGTATGAAGTGAATTGTAAGGATTAGGAAGAGAACAAAGACATCTATGCTCTGGTAGGCTTCTCAGAAAGATCAGATTGTGGCTCTTAATTTTTTAATGTGCCTTACCTTGCACTAATGGATTTAAACCAGCATTTTATGCTGAAGGCAAATTTGTTGCCATTAGAAAAGGAGGCTTGTCTGCTCCAGGAGTGTAAGAACATAGAGCACCTGTAATGGAGGAAAGTACTAAGCTTTTACTTTTGTGACCTTGTCCAAATAGGATGTAATTACAATATAATTCAATTGTGACAGTCTGGAAACCATGGCAGTTGACATAAAGTGACGTTTCAGGAGAAACAGGCATGTGTTTTAGTACATCTTCTCTTTCAGGCTCCTCAGCATTATTGATGCTATCTGTTCTTCCTGCTTCCCTTGCTCCACTCTTGATACGCACTCAGAATGCAAGATTCTGGAAAATGTGCAACAGTGGATCATAGTTAACCTTGTAAACACAATCCGGTGTGGTGGAGAGCGATGTGAGCTGGTTGCTGTATGCCCGGGATGTTTGTGTTTAATATAGCAGTATTTTTTAATCTCCTTGGAGAGATTTAAATCTTGGCATGCACACCTTCAAGGACTCATTTAGGAAAGCAGAGAATAAAATTCTGTTTGAATTTTGATATGGTCTTTGGTTCTTGTGACCTAAACCAAGGCTCTCCTCCTTCAGTCACGGATTTTGCTCAGGCTCAGGAAGCACTGACAGGTCCACCAGATGCTTGACTCTGCAAACACCCCAGAACGGATGTGTCACGGCAGGATTTTGTCATCCCTCGTTCGGAGGAGGAAAAGCTGGAGCTGTGAGCTCAGGCACAGACAACTCCAGCCTGCAAAACGGAAAAGTGCATCTTTTCCATCTGTGTGCTTCTCTAGCACCGGAATCACATCATTCCCAATTAACTCTTGTAGCATATAGGTTGCTTCGTGTGCACTAGGAATATCTCAGTGCAGTCAGTTATCTCTGTGTGTCTCTCCTCTGAGACTGCTCGTTACACCTTTGATGAGTCACTTAATAGGCTCATTAAGGAAATGGAGGGTATCTCATCTCAGTGTTCACTCACTGAGCCACAGTCGCCTTCCTTTCAACCCCAGACAAAGAGGGAAACAAAACATTGCCAAATGCATCTCTGTGTGCAGCTCCCAAGGACACAGAAATCATTTCTAAAATTGTAAGGATTGAAAGCAGCCATCCTGCTCTATGCTATGTAATTTCCTGCCTAAGGAACTGGGGCTGGCTTCTAAACCATCCATCCCAGTCACAGGAAGGATTAAGTGCTGTGATGGGCCACTAAGGAGGATAAAATGCAGGTGAGAAGTTTCCCTGCTCCAAGTAAATTTGGGTCACTCGTAGTCCCCAGATGGTTTTCACTGTTGCTGAAGTGCCACACAAATACAAGTTATCTGTAAATAAGGAGTAAAATGAGTTATCACTGCTTTGTGTGTGCATAAAGCAGGGGGCAAGGCCACTGTGTTTTCCCTTTGCTCCTCTGTTGGATTCGTGGACGAGCCACTTCGCCCATCTGCTGACCTGACCGCCATCCCGCACCACCTTTAAATGGGTTCTGTGCCACACAGGCCCCTGCTTGTGCCTTGCTGCCAGGATCCAGCTGCCTTCAGCAGTGGAAAACAATTAACTGGTACACTCCAGCCCCAGCTGAGGTGACCCAGAAAAATCTTTCATTCAGAACTCTCATTTAAGTCTTCCATGAAATGTCCACATGTTGTTCTCGCTGCTCTCGTATCTCAGCTCTCTCTAACAGCTGCTGTCTATATAATGATCTTCTGTGTCCACACAAGGTTGTTCCAGAAGGCTGGAGAAGCAGTCGGGTTGAGAGGACTGGCCAGAATGTGGATTTGTACTGCTGAGATTCAGTTACTTAAAGATTCACAGGGTGCACATTCCTTTAGTGAACGCAGAGATGACATGGAGATCAAACCTGAGCCTGCAGTGTAGGGGCAGTGTGTTAGGTAACTGCCACTGCAAACGTGCCCTATGGTCAGCTGGCACTGCCATAGCCAGGGGAGTCCGACAGAACTGGGTTTGAGCTATTTAAGGTCATTAATAAGTAGTTAACCCAGGAGGTGACTGTAACAGACATCATTTTAATCAAGATTGAATTATTGGTTTCCCAGGCATGCTCTGGAATTTATCCGTTTGCTGGCAGGACGAAGCCTCTCAGCCACATTAATTAACAATCCCTGCACTCAGGAACCCCTCCAAAAGGATGCCCACAGGATCAGATTCACCAGTTACTTCTTTCCTCGCTGCTGCCAGGAAAAAGCCACCTCCCCACATTTCCATTCAATTTGTCTTTTGCTGAAAAGATGCTGATTTCATGCTCTTTTACCCTGCAGCAGCTAGCCTGTTGCTAAGCGATCTGCAAGATACTGAAGAGGCCAGGGCCTGGGTGCTTTTCTTCAGCCCACTCCTATTCTTATTTATTTATGCATCTTATTTACATAGCTAAACAGATTCCTTCCCTGCAGCAGGAGCAGAGCCACAAGCCTCCAGGTTGCACCAGAGTGCCTTGACTGGCATAGCTGCCTGTCTTCCCTCCAGCACCATCCTCTGCCCTGTTTTTCCCTGATGTTCCTGTTCATCAACTGAGCAAACCTCTCAGGGTATTTGTTGAGCTGCAGTGGCATCCAGGAGTGCACGTTTTAAAGGCGTAGCTGGCCGTGAACTGCTTACCCGGTGTTTGGTCACAGCAATCCTTGATGGAAATAAAAAGGGTCAGAACAGAGATGGCTTTAAGCCATTTTTCTGCTAACTTTATTTGTGGCCACTTTAAGTTTCAGCAGTGTTTGCATTCCAGGCTTCTTGTAGCCTGACCAGCTCTGCCGAGAGTGAGGAGATGGTTATCCTTCCCTGCCCAGCAGTGCTGGGAAGAGCCCTGCTGTACAGGCGGTTCTGCAGGACCAGCTGCATTTTTGTAGGGTGGCGTTGGGATCCCAGCCAGGGCACAGCTTTGTCTGAAATCGTATCCACAGCAGGAGCAGGTTGCTGATGGAGCGTGCAGTGCACAGATAAACGGGCAGAGCATGTGTAGTGGCTACACGAGGAGAGCGGAGGAGAGCAGAGGTGTAATGAAGGTGTTACTGTGCCATTTGTTCTACGTGTGCTCCCAAAACCAGAGAGGCTGGAAGTGCTTGGTGTGCTCTGTTACATCCCACATTGCCCAGGTAACCTCCTTGCCAAGCAAAAACTCATTAGCACTGATAGGAGTCGCTTCTCACGAGCAGGAAAGCATTAAGCAGGAGTACTGTGCCATAGCCTGGCTGAGTTTGTCCTGTTTGTCTTGCTTTGGTGAAAGAACTGCCACACTCCTCAGTAAAAACTTCAGAGACAATTCAGAGCCTCTCAGAAGCTCCAGTATTTTGCACCTCCCGCACAATACTGTAGCTTGAGACAGAGGGGAGTGAATCCTGTAGAGACTGATTTGGAACAAACAGGGACCGAACTGTTCTTTCCCCCGTCTTTCTTTTTTGTTTCAGGAAGCAGAGCCAACATTCATGAGCTGAGTCTCTGGACTATACTTCTTCCACAGATGTTGCCTTTTGGGCCTCTCCTTAACAGCCTTTGGCTGCACTGACAGCTTCTCTGTGTAACTGCTGTAGTTTTCAGTGTGGAATCCTTTTTGCTAAAAAAATCATTTTTCTGCTTTGATGATCCAGCCATTACCTGACTCTCTCTGGAGAAGAACAGAGAGAAGGACATGAACACTTGGGTTTGTACATACAGTCCTGCAGAACAGGGCTTGTGCGCAAGGCCAGATGTAATTTTTTTTACATCAAAGTGAGATGAGGAATGTAATGTTCTAAGTCCAGATTGAATTTTCCTGTTATTTACTTCAAGCATTCAATTACCCATTTGGAAAGCTAAAGTATATCTGAGTGGCTTGGCATGCTCATGATGTATTCTCGTTTTTCAAAATACTCTTGGTCTTGTTATTTATGAGACGTCTGTCACTGGGGTGTGCACTTCTTTACAGCCAGAGGGGTGCTGGTTGTAAAACCTTTGCTGCCCAGCAGCTCTGTGTACTTTTTTAATACAGTTGAGGTTTCACAAGCCCAGCTGCGCTGTTTGTGTCAGGTGTAGGTTTTGGTGCTGTTGTTCACCCAGAGCTCAGGTGCTCCGGCAGGTGGGGAAGTCACCTCATGTATTCTCTCAGCTGAGGTGTGAACAAAGCACAGGAGACTTGGTACCAGCCTGAATGCCCAGGAATAACTTCTACTGGTATGAGAGGGTTTTTCAGGTACATTTGAAAAGATGAGCCAACAGATCTTCATTTCCTTAGTTGAAGATAGGAAGGAAAGGATCTTTCCTATGGGGAGATGTGTGACATTTAGGGAACAGGAGATGATGTTTAACATCTTGATTTACACCCAGAAGCAGACAAGTGGCTGGCATGGGTGAGGATCTCTGCATTTCTCATTCTGGCTCTTCCCACCTGATGTGCTCAGATGTCACTCTTGAACTTTCAGAGCTCTGGCAAAGTATGGAGTGGTGTGCAGTGCTGAAGAAGGGCAGAGTGAACCTGAGCTGGCACGGGCATTGCGGGAGACACGGCTGCCCTGTGCCTGTGGTGATCACTGATCTGTGTTGCTGACTCTCGTTCTCTCTTTGGTGGTAGTGAGCCCAGCCAGCTCTCTACGCCCTGAAGTCCTGTAACTCTGAAAGATTCAAGAAGAGCACAGGAATGCAAACAACACTGATAAGCAGAGCACCAGCTGTGCATTCTTAATGGAAAAGTGAAAAAAAAAAAGAATAAAATAGTATTGCCCAACAAAATAACCTGAATGTTTTGCAATGCACTGCTGATAAGGGATGGCCAAAGGCACCGAGAGACCGAGTTAGGGTGCTCCATCTCCAGCTCACAGTGGGCTTTTTCTCTTGCTGCTGTTACATATAATTAGGAGAGATAAGAAAAATGACTCAGACCTATTTCTGGTCTTTCTCAATTTCATAGTTCTAACGAGCACCAAGGAGATTACCCTTTTGGTTTTATTTTTTCCCTGTGAGATCCCTTTGCCCTCATGTCAGTACCGAGCAGTGTCAGGGATGTGCTGTATCACAAGTGTCACCAGTGTGACTCATTTGTTTCGCTCTCCTTAAACCTAGGGGTGTCCAGGTAATGTCCTGATACATCAGTTGCCAGTCCCCAGGCCAGTCCCAGGAGTGTTGCTAAGTCCATGTGTATTTCTCAGGGTTAAAGTTCTGCAGTGAGAAATATCTATAGAAGAAAGTTACTGTGTGGCATTCCAAGAAACAACCATGTATTTTTCATATATTTTTCATCTATGATTCTGTGTCTGAGAAAGGTGATCAAATCCTTCACTGCTTTCAAAGAGTAATTATTTTTAAAGATGTCCCTGCTCATTGCAACAGGGTTGGACAAGATGACCTTTAAAAGTCCTTTCCAAACCATTCTGTGATAAAGAGTAATTGGAAACAGAGTTATTCTGTCACAAATGAGAGGAGGACATCTATAACCTTTCAAACCATTATGTAAGAACCTGGACTTATATTGCATGTGATACTCACTGTGGACAGCAACACAGAAATAGTGTGGCCAGCAGGAGCAGGGAAGTCATTCTTCCCCTCTGCTCGGCACTGGTGAGGCCACACCTCAAGTGCTGTGTCCAGTTCTGGGCCCCTCAGTTCAGGAAGGATGTGGGGACACATGAAAGGAGGACAACAAGGCTGGTGAGGGGCTTGGAACACAAGCCCTGTGAAGAATGGCTGAGGGAGCTGGGGTTGTTTAGCCTGGAGAAAAGGAGACTCAGAGGTGACCTTATCACTCTCTACATCTCCCTGAAAGGTGGTCATGGGCAGGTGAGGGTCGGTCTCTTTTTCCAGGCAACAACTGACAGAATGAGAGGACACAGTCTCAAGCTGCGCCAAGGGAAATTTAGGTCGGATGTTAGGAAAAAGTTTTTTACTGAAAGAAAGATAAAGTTCTGGAATCGTCTGTGTGGGGAGGTGGTGGAGTCACCATCCCTGGATGTGTTTAAGAGATTGGATGTGGTGCTCAGTGCCGTGGTTTAGTTGAGGTGGTGTTAGGGCATGGGTTGGACTCAGTGATCTTGGAGGTCTCTTCCAACCCGGTGATTCTGTGATAGCTTTTCTTTTTCATGTTAGTTCTTACTTTCTTGTGAGTTGATTTTGCTTCACTGACTTTCCAAACAGTGAAAATAATGATGGTAATCATATAAAACACGTACTTTGGAAATACATTAAGGCATTTTATGGCCATAGAAACCTCTTTTTAAAAACTTTTTTTGCAAATTGTTCTAAATTCTATTCCATCCTTTGTTTTTCTTTGTTTGATGGGGTTTTATTCTTTCAGATCAAGCAGAAACTAGCTCTCACTCATTACAGGCACTTCCCTTGCATTTCTTGCAGAAGGAATTTTGCACAAACACTTCCCCTACATGAAAGACATATTAAAAAGTGCAGTACAGATTAGAAGCTATGGCTCAATTTTGTCTCAAAATACAGGCCTTTAGCTGGACGTTGAGAGGAGTCAACAGGAGCACTGGGAGTGAGGGAGCTTCCAAGGGAGCTCAGCCCTTACACTTGACCTCAGCTTGAGCAACACCTTGTGCCCAGCCTGAGCACGTGGATACGAGGAGAAAATGTTCTCTTGCTCTGTGGACATCTGTGCTGAGCTGGGCCAGTTCCTTTCGTTGTTACTTTTTTAGCGAGTGTCTCATCTCTTTCAGCTGTGTTGGTATCGTAGTAAGTCATACAAGACCTATAGTCAAGATTTTAAATAAAAGACAAGCTTGGAATAAGACGAATGGGGAGGGTAGAAGAATATATGGAAATAGCTCTGGTCTCTGGTTTCTGAAGAAATACCCGATTATCCTGTAGAGCTCTTTGATAACTGGTAGCAGCACTTGCCTTCTCTGCCCCTCCATACATACCATTTGAGATCTTAAAATAAGCTTATTAACAGTCAAATCAAGACAGGGTAATCTTTAAATCACATGTAAATACAGAAGCTTTTCTCTTTGTGGTATATTGAAGCATTAAATGTAGATGCAGATTTTCCCAGTGGGAAACTAGATCAGCACAGTTAAGTATTGGAATAGTTTGTCTCCCAAATCATCTTGTGAGAACAGAACTTCCCTTTCACTGTACTGGATGATGATGAATAGGGATTTAGGGGCAGAGGATTATGTGGAGTATAGATTACTGGATACTGCTGGTAGTCTTACACAGCTGATAAGCTTGCGTGGTCCTGATCTTCTTTTCTCCCCTGGAGCTGACCTGTGCAAATTCCCAGGGAATTTGTCCAGGGGAGAACAGAGATTTAGCAGCTTTCTGCCTTTCCTAGCAAATGGGTCTCGGGTCAAATGCCTTCTCTGTGTCAGCTGGCTGTTTGTTAGCTTTGCTACCAGCATCTACCAGCACGTGCTGTTCGCTGGACTCTTTTGGGCTGCATTCAGTCCTCCGAATTAATGCCTTGATTTTTAACTCCAGCACTGAGGGACATGCCACTCTCCTGGAAAATGTCAAGAGTTTGTACTTTTAATGCAAAATGCATGAAATGATCTCATTTCAGAGTCACCAGGCGTGCCTCAGTCTAGACTGTGCCTCACAGTCACACTGACTGCTGAACCTCGGGGAAGGTGCCCGGACTGGTGTGTCTGGTTTAGGCCAGTTTGGCTGGCACCGTGTGCCATTTCCTGCTCACCCACATCACTTCAGTCTTAATTACTCGTTATCTCATCTTTCAAGCAATCATACGGCAGATTTATTTTTTGGCTTGGGAATACACCATTACTACTGTGCTGTTTCCATATGGAAGTGTCTCACCTTTCCCATGAGGCTCCTGTCAGGGTGTCAGTGGGGTTCCAGCACAGCCAAGGGTGTTGTGGTGGGTTTGTGCATGGCCAGCTCCTGTGGGTTTGATGAGCAGAGGATGTGCTGTGGTCTTTCCTTTTTCTTTCTGTTACTTAACTACAAGAATTTCTCTCGGCATCTGGCTCTCCAGCCTTTCATTCTTTCCCCTTTTTTTCTTGTCCCGAGCTGAAGGTCAGGTGCAAAGTGATAGTCAGTAAAGATACTAAAATCTGACATGAAACAGGGCACTTCAGGTCATCTAGGTAAACATGTCATTGTGCTCTCCCTGTGATGGGAGATGCTGCTCTCCCAGCATGGCTGGTTCAGCACTGGAGCAAACTTGACAGCCAGCATCAGTAATAGCACTCCTTACAGTTTTGCATTTTCCATTAATTTTACCTTTATTGGTCTTCCTTAGGGACGTAGATAAGGACCATTAACCCCTCTTTGGGGAGGAAATGAAAAATATGGAGAGATGTATCTACCTGGAGAAAGAAAGTCAAGTGTGGGTTTAGAACGAGAAGGAATCCTGGGCCCTGTGTGAGTCTCTCCATGTGACAGATGTTGCTATTTAATGTGCTGATTAATGTTAATTAGTATCTTTTGTTTGCTGACCATGTGCTGTAAGTGAAAAGTCACTGGGCTGTTTGGGTGAAATCCCTGGATCAACCTGTTCTGAAACCAGGCCAGAAATCCATGTAAATCACTGGAATCCCTTTACAACTCCTCTGCTAATTTTCTTGGATAATACGCTTGACCCATTTTTTTTCTTTTCAATACCAAGTGAAGTGATAAATGCAACAGGTTTAAAATACATTTCACAGATAGTGTTGAGTTTATTATGGAATTTAGCTCTAAATGACATTTGTGTGATCTAAATGCCATATGAGCATTATTGAGTTCTTGGATTAGGAGCCCCAGGGAATATATATCAGAGACACTTGTCATGGCAAACAGGTTGTCGGTGTTTGTCCATCCAGCAGCCGGGGGACCTGTAGAGGGACCTGTTGGTAGTGATTTGGCTCGGAGGGCACAGGTTCAGGAGACACTGGCCATGGCTGTGGGACAGGTGTGGGAAGGTCTCTGGTACCTGGCCCTGCTCTGGAGCTGTCACCACTTCCCTGAGTTGTGGAGTTGTGATGTCTGCTGTCATGGAACTGGAAGGAGATAAAAAGGGGACACGGGAGGCAGGTGGCAGAAGCCTGCTGTGTTTCAGGAAATACGCTCCAAGGCGGATCAGGAATTTCTGCCCGTTCCTCCTGCATAGTTTCTGTAGTGTTCGCTCTGGTCCAAACTAGCCTGGCCCACTCAGAGGGCATTAGGCTGGAGGAGTGTTTGTCTGTTGGGGAGCTCACTGGTACCACCTCTTGCTTTTCCAAACATGAAACAAAAATACCCTATTTTGCCAAAACAAAAGGACGGGGAAAGAGGAAATATGCTCAGCTCAGTTGGTTATATTAGGTAAATACAAATTATGCCCCGAATATCCTGTAAAATCTGTTTTTTCAACAGCCAAAGGTTGGGATTGTCAAAAACTCACACTAAGATTGAATATTTCTTTACTTGATATCGATACTGGCTCAGGGACGTCTGGTTCTTTCCTTGTTCCTTTGTCACCTATCACACCACAGCTCTTTGTGGGGCCAAGCAATAAAATGCACTGATGGTTCAATTGGAGTCCTCTGCTGCCTTTGCCACTGGGAAAACATGAACAAGCAAAAAGTCAACGCAACTCTAACCCAGATTCTCAGCAGGCAAGAAGGAAGTTCGTGAAGCAAAGTATTTCTGGCAGACCAGTCACATCTGAAGGAGGCCTAGCAGGAGAGAGGAAATAACTTCTATTGCCCCTAGAAAGTGATAGTGGCAGGATAGGGAAGATGTATGGAAACATAAAGTAAAAATGTGAATTTAATAAATTAAAAACCAGAATAGGTTCATGAGTTCATTGAAAAAGCTTTGAAATAATCTGGAATGGACTGAGCTGAATAATGAGCACGTACCTGTAGGCTGGTGTCCCAGCTATGCTGCCATTTAATCTTGTTCATGTTTGTGTGTTTTTAGAAATCAAAATGGGCAGATTTTTTTTGGGCATGCCTTATTTAGCTGTAGTTCTAAGTTATGTAAAACTTGAAATGAAGAGCAGACTTGACCCAAACCCTTAAAATTTCAAGTGCTAGTAACCACCTCAGTGAGGAACAGAGCAAAGACAGAACAGAGTTAGCTGAGAATGTGCTTACAGATATCCAGGGAGTGAGCTTCAGTAGGCTGGGGAGTGATCGGCTGGGCTGCTCTTCCCCCTTTGGAGCTTTAGGGTGGGGCTGATACAGAAAGTTTTACTTTTTTTCTTTAGAGATCATCTGTAGGAACACTGTGAAAGAAAATCCTTAGGCAGCAGTTGTTGCATGGAAGCATGAGTAGCTTTTTATGTGGCATGCAGTGGATTTGGGGAGGCTGGGAGAGGGGAGTTTGGGTATTTGGCACCATAAAATGAAGATTCTCAAGTCCTCAGCTCTTGCCTGTGGTGGGCTACACAGTTCCATTGAGGGGGGAGTGCATCACCGGTGTGTCAGCAGGAATGCCTCAGCAATTCCAGCCACGCTGACCTCTGCCGCCACTGGGAGAGCACATTCCCTCTCTCCAGTGGGATGGCTTTGCCAGCTTTAATCTGCAAAAATGAGTTTACAATTGTGCCTGCTTTCAAACCAGGAGCAAGCTGATAGGGAGGATTTACCCCTGTAACTATATGTGCTAAAGCGCATCAAGCCCAGATTTTTCCACACATTTGGAGGATTATTTTAGGAGAAACACAGGTGCATACACCCACTTCTTTTGGGGAAAAAAAAAATAGGCCATGCTAATTTGACATTTTAAATAATAAAAATAAATCTTGGAGAAGCAATCGCCGATCATTTAGAGCCTGGCAACTGCACTTCTGGAATGGTGTGGGTCATTCCTGCGAGCCATGGTGACTTCGCATTCCAGTCTCACGTGGAATCCAGAAACAGATCTAAAACTGGAACAGAGTTCCAGTTTCTGCTGCTCTCTGATGGTTGGCAAGCCCTTTGTGGGTGAGGAGAGAACAGAACTGTGTGTGATCCACAGTGTTTGACTTGTAACCAGGTGGTTTTTGCTTGCTGGTTGTGTCTGAAAAAGCCCTTGCTGTGGGTACAGAATTACAAGAAGAGCTGATACTATCGTTATTCATTCCCACTGGGGGAAAAAGACATGTAAACTTACCTTGAAGACTGCCAAATGGCGTTCCAAGTGCTCTGAAAGGAGTTTTATATTTCCTTCTCTGAAGACGGCTGTGATCTTCCCGGATTCATTAATGCATGAGAGGCAAATCACAGAAAAGGCCTTTGTGTTCGTGGAGCCGGTGGCAGGAAGGGAGCGCTTACCAAGGAGCTGCACATACCTCACTTCCCTGTCTGTCAGAAGATCCTATCCCTGTCAGATAGCAGCAAGACATTCCTGGGGGTGGAGTGAGAATGAATTTATCTTGGGAGTGAGCAGGATTTTGCTTTGCTAGGAGAGCTGGTTTGCTCAATTCAGGAATTTTCCATTCACCTCTATTAACCACCGGCATATAAATCCCAACAACTGCAATTAGGGCTACTTGGCTTAATAAGTTAACAGCTTTCTGCAGCTCACCTGTCCTTCTGCTGGCTCTCCTCTGTCTCCTGACCGCTCGGTTGCACCGCTTCTCCAGAAATTCCTGCTTTAGAGGTAGGCTTTCAGAGCTGTGTCGTGGAGGGGACTGCGTTCCTGTTCTGGAGGAAGGCTGCTGCAAGGTAGATGTGGTGTTAGACAGAGAAGCGCTCTTTGCTGTAAGGAAATGTGAACATTCTACATGGTTTTTGTTGTCTTTTGGTAGATTATTTATCACTTTAGCACCCAAAAACCCCAGCAGAGGGGAAGGCTCTGCATGGAAGGGCTGGGAGGAGTGTGTAGTGTGGCCTGAGGAGGACGTGAAGGGCACCTCTGCTTGCCCTTTCCCTTCCAGTTCCTCTGGTGTGAGCAGGCTGCGGTTGTGCCTGGGTGGACGTGTTTGCTTCGGTCAGTTTAATTCAAAATATTTAGTTTACCTGGCTTGATAGTTAGAATTTTGTGTGCTGATTCAGGGTATTGCACAGGCTGTTAACAGGGATGTAAAATGCAGGTTCGTAGGGATTTGCAGGCAGCTCAGCTTCATTAGCTTGAAACAACTGAAAAACATCCTATTTAAAGAGATGCATCAGCCAACGTCACAAATCAGTCATTAGTTCTTGTAATTGCTAGTTAGAACATGCCAAAACTATAAGCCCTTTGTTATGAATAGGTATGAGAATTATTGAACTGATTATACAATAATATGCAGATGTAGTTCTGTTAAATAATTGTAATCTCTCTGTCTAAGAGTACAAGAAAAAGGTAGTATTCATTCTGGTCCATAATTCCTTATACATGGAAATGCCTGTTGGCTAAATCAGGGGAGGGGTTCGAGTAGCTGCAGCTGTGGAGTACGTTTGATAATTTGCATTCTCCACTTCCTGCCCTTATTGCAGAATTAAACTGGTCTTTCATTAACATGGGAATGTTTGCTGTTACACCGCCTGCTGCCTCCCCTGCGCCTACCTGACTGTTCCAAGGTAGTGCCAGTCCCTGCTGGGAGCCCCTGGAGCGGGTGCCAGCGGGGTGGGAGGGGACGTGGGAAGGGACTGTACCTCTGGCAGCAGTTGCCTTTGTGAGCACACCGCGGAGAGGAGAGGCCGGGGAGGGGCCACTCGCAGCCCCACGCTTTGAACTTGCTCTGCAAGAAGATACCAACCCCCCCGCCAAGGCCATGGAGGGGAAGAGGAAGCAGCATTTAAAGGCTTCAGAAAACCTGGGCCGGGTTTGGCATAGCAGGTAGGAATTTTGTATAGGTGACGTGAAGAGCCACCTTCTCGTTAGCTGGGCTGGAATCTGAAGTCTTTCTACTGTAGGAATTAATTGGAAAAAATTCGCCTTTGAAGAAAAACAAGGAAAAAATGCACTGTGGGTGCATTTCAAGGGAAAAATACCTTTCTTCATCCTGCAAGGGTTAAGCATGATCAGAATCTGCTTTAGTCTCAAGAGTTTAACCTCAAGTGCTGCATTTTTTGTTTGCCATAAGCCTATTAGAACTCTCTGTTTCCTAGCAATAACATGTAATTTCCCCCCACTATTTAAGTGGAAGAGATGTTAGGGTTTTAATCCTGCCCGCTACAGCTGTTGCTCAAGTTTCCTATTCAAATGCAAATAGCACCTGGTGCTATTTAGATAGCTGCAATCTTTGATAACGATACTCCAGGAAGAGAGGAAAAAGAAAAGCAAGGTGGGTCTGACTGCTCATTCTGGAAAGCCAGAGTGTAACCGTATGCCACACCAACCTGCACTGGGCATTTCTACCCGATTTGTTGCGTCCGGCACAGACTCTTTTTGGAGACAAATGGATGGCTGGAGTGATTTCTGTTTCTTGAGCAGGTATGATTTTTCACCAGGAAGAAAAGGCTTCCAGAGAAGATAAAAATGTTGTGGATGGAGTTTTACCTGGCCTGATTGTCCTGAAAGGAGTTTCTTCTGGGATATTTTGTTTATTTCTTCAAATCCTGTATTGTTTTCTAGATTTTCATTTGTAGTTTTCAGAGTATCGATTCTTAGTTATTTTTTCCATATTTTTTCCTTGTGCTGTTTTTGCCCTGTGTCAGATAGATAAAAGAAGTTAGGATAAATGAATTGGAAAGTCAGGAGCAATTTGGAAGGCTGCTCCGCTATTTAGGATTCACGGACAAGAGATAACATATTACTTCTTAACTAAAACAAGACCAGTGCCAGATTTAGGTTAAAAACCTTCCTCTGTGGAACATTTTAATTGCATAAATTGTTTTCGTTTCACTTGTGGAGGTACAAGTTTATTCAAGAAGGAGCTTCACAGCCTTGTTGCATTTTTCAGGGCTGTTTTACCCTCTATTACCTGTGGAAGCTGAAGGGCACTTTTTGGAGGGTTTTGACTTGCTGCCGTCATCTTCCTGCTAAAATCAAAGTATCCACAGGGCACACAATGCAGTTCAGATCTGCGGAAAAGCAAAAGTGAGTTTTAAAAGATTTTAAAGGAGAGATTTAGAAACTTGCAGAAAATTTCAAGGAGTGCTTGGAAGAAATCAGCATTACACCAATCTCCGTGAACTTACAAATAATCCAGAAGCAGCAATTCATTGGAAAGGGAGACTCTGCTGACAGGAATATCAGCTTTCAAGGGAGAAAACTGGATATAAAGAATGAACAATTGCTACCAAACTGGAGGAGCACAGCAGTGATTTCAGTGCTGCTGCCAAGCTCTGACAGATCTTTTCTTGTTTAATACTAACCTGTTTTGTCTCCTGCTGTTTCATCTTTGGCCTAATACTGGAATTAAAACAGGTTCCCTGCCTTTCTCCAAACTTCAGCAAATGCCTTTTGCAAGGCAGGTGTCGGGAGCGTGAGCAGGTGTGCCGTGTGTGCTTCCCGTGATACCAAAGGCGCCCTTGAGAGGAAAACCCACACAGGAGCTGATTTGCTGGGTCATGTTTTCTCTCTCATGACACTCCTTCCCCATTAGCGTCTTCAGCTGGGTGTGAACAACCGACACGGAACTGAGCCAAGGTTCAGCCGTGGACTGCCGACCTGCTCGGCCGCTAGCGGCGGCCTGACGGCAAAATGATGGACGAGATCTCCATAGTGGTGGCTTACGATGCCCATGTGTTTGGCCAGCTGCGCGAGGAAGATTTTCTGGCCAATCTGGTGGCAGTCAGCAAACCCAAAGCTGTGGTAGGTGTTCCTCCTTTCCCAGTAATGCTCAAGGTTATGCTCTGTCCTGGAGTTAAGTCCTTCTGTTGAAAACTTTACTGTTTAGTGCCCTTTTTTGTTCTTTAGTTTCTCTTTTTATTACTTAGTTTCAATTTTATTACTTTTTCAGAAATTTGCTGTCATGCATCAACAAATTGAAAATAATTGATTTCTGAAGAGATTATTAAAATCTCTTTCTGGGCAGCTAAATGTAGAAGAAGGTGATTTGCTCAGTAGGATCATAGTTAAAATAATACTTTTATATAATTGAAATAATAATTAAGCCAGCAAATGACTGATCCAATCCAGCTGTAGACTCTTAGAATGTAAGTTAGGAGGTTGGGGTAGATGCTGGTTCTGGGGTGCAGGTACCCTCATCCCTAAATCTGAGAGAATCAGTCCCTTCCTTGGGAATGGTGATATTCCACTTCTATACGTTTTGAAATCAGCATAAATACCTGTGAAAATCTTTTAGTTGAATGAAATACGCTATTTCTATATATAGCATATCTCCTTCTGTAAGTGACAGGTGGAGTGTGGTCATCTCCCTCTGTCATGGAGATCTCTGTGCTTGGAGGGAGCTGCAGGCTCTGAAATTTGGTGCAAAAGTTCTTCTTTGGCCTCGGATCCTACAGCCGAGCCCATGTTGGAGCCAGGCTGCCTAGAAGCCGTCAGAGGGAGTGTTTGAAAATAAAAATATATATATAGGTGTTAAGCTTAATGTGCAAGCAGATGCAGTTAACATTTCAAATACAAATCAAGTAATTATTCAGCAGCTCAAAGAAGTGCTCGTGTGTGCAGATTTGGGGCTGGGTGTGTGTTTGTACCTATAGAGTTCCTCTGCTGGGACAAAGGAAAGTGTTCTCAAAAAAGGAAAATTTGCTGTATTGTATCTTGTGTGAAGCCTCTCTGTGCTTATTTCCTGCTCGGGTTTTTCTGCCTCTCCATGCGCAGGTGCTCTCGGGCGCATGAACTCATTTCCTGCATCTCCTGTAGGATCACTGAATCTCTGGATCTAAACCAGAATCCTGCCCAATCCCTTTTATTATGATGCTTTTCCCTGTCTCTGGCCTTCTTTAGGCCAGAATTTTCCAGGTCTGTTACAACGGTTAGACAGCAAATCTGGAAATTCAGAATAGACAAAACCGTGCTTTAGTATGGCCTGGCTGGGGGCTGGGCTCCGAACAGGCTCTGGTTAACCAGCATATCAGGAGTCACACGCTTTTCCCTTGCTGGGTATTTTTAAACACGTGGTATCCCTTAATTCACTGTCCAGCCACAGCCTTTCCTCTTGTTCTGCCTTAGCTGATCGCTGTATTACTTGGCCTGGAAGGCTGCAGTACTATCTCCTTCAGACAGGACCTGCTGTTGCAATAGGGGTAACCGGAGCCGGGTACTGGCAGCTCTGGGAGTGTCTTAGGATGAGTTTCTTGCAGCAAGGGGTGATGAACAGAGGGTTTTCCTGGGAGCCTCCTGCCCTGAACTGCTGGTGTGTTCTAGAGCAAGCACTTGCAGTTGCTAAGTTAAAATCCCTGTGGTGAGAAGACCTTTCATGGTGGCTTACCTTGTAATTTAAACCCTTGGGAAGTGCTGCCACGGTGGGCTCAGCGACGGCCTCTGCAGGTCTGGGCAGCCGCAGAGCACAAGTAATGGGAACTGTGTTGTGGATCTCTGGATTCCTTTGGAGCAGCTGTGAGTGACCAGGAGAGAGAGGAACTGCTGTGGAAAGCACCACGTTACATCTCCAGATGATTTCTGCTGCTCTGAAAATAAGATGAAAAACACTTCTCTATGAAGTAACTACTTATCTCCTAGTAAACAGAGAACAACTGTGGGAGGAAAAGTATCATTGTGACTTTTATTTAGAAAATCTGACTTTACTGTAAGGGTTTGTTCTGATCAATTCTTTTTTTTTTTTTTTCCTGGAATCAAAGAGTATTAACGTATTTGTGTTTTAACACGGGGCTTTGAGCAGCCTGGTCTAGGTGGAAAGTGTCCCTGCCCACAGCAGAGGGTTGGAATGAGATGGTCGTTAAGGTCCTTCCAACCCACACCATTCTAGGATTCCATGTTTTTATTATGTACTAGTAAAGAAATTAAGAAATACGAGTTTTGTTGGGTTTACATAGGAAATACCTAACTGCTTTTTAACTGGTTTTTGAAGGATATTAACTAAGCAAATAATGGTGCAAACAACCTGGGGAGGTTTAAAGTGAAGCTCTCCTCAGGATTATGATCGGATTAGACAATGCATGGGAGTCTGCACTATGAAGGGACAGGACCTGATGACTCAAAAAGTTTCTTTCGGTTCTCTGCTGCTTCGTTTAACTGCGGGACAAGCTGACAGTTGGGATAAGTTGGGGCAAATCATGCTGACTCTGTCACTGTCACTTCCCCAGCTTGCACAAAGGTGTACTGTACACAAAGGGACGTCCTGCAGGAAGGATTTGTGGACGTTTTGTTTATTCTAAGAGTTCATATTAATAGCACGGGTATGTTGCAGTCTGGGATTCGACTGTCGGGTTTGCAAAATCCAGTTTCAGTTATTTTGAAAGGCTTTTCTATTACGCTGCTCAGGTTTCAGAGAATAGTTTAAAAAAAAATGTCCTGTAAAGACTCTCATTCTGTCTCTGGGATGGTCTTGTTGGAAGGTTCTGGCATTACAAGTGACTCATTGCAGTTCCTTCGGGTTGTGCAATGGGCCGGGGTGCACAGGAGTCTCTCTTGCACAGAGAGCCACGTGTCATGACATGAGGTGACAAAGAGTTAATGCCGAAACCGAACCAGGCCAGGTGATGGCTGTGCGGGTTCCTTGTGCTTTAGGCCAGCCCTCTGTGACCTTCTGGCACGGCCAGTGCCACACAGGTGTGAACCTCTTGGGCACAGTCAGAATTACCTGCTGTTGTCCATGTTCATCACTTCTAGCTGTATGTTTCACTGGAAGGCATAGCAGTGTTTTTATAATGTTGCTCTGATGCTCATAAACAATTAAACAGGATGTGGATGATGTGAGAGAAGGTTTTGTTAAACATGCTTCAAAGCTACACTGTGTAATAGCAATCCCCCAACATACATTATAATAAAATTAGTCATATGGCAGTGTGACCGTGATATGCAGTTGTTTTGCTGTGTGGTCTTGCTTTCAGAATTTCAAATTGTTCTGAAACTACCTTGCACAGACATGGAGAGCAGCATATATAAGTGGGCTGCTGTGTAGTTTGGGCAAAAAATTGAGCAGCTTTACTGTGGGGAATTTCAATTCTGAGTTTATCTGCAGAAAGCTTGGACTCAAGGGGTTATAAAAATGCTATTCTAAGTGGCATAATCCTCTTAATCCACAGCTGAAGGACGTTCTTCTGGAAAGCTGCATTGTATTTCCATTTTCCTGCCTGCCGTGCTGTGTTTAGCTCTCTATTTGGGGGAATTATCAGCCATTTCATAGAAAGAATTTGTGGTTGCACACTGGCAGACCCTGCCACAAGGATTTTTAAGCTCTCAGCTTCTCATTGAAGCTGAACTGAGTAGGTTTAGAGTGGGCGTGTGAACTGCAAAGTGGGTGAAAAACTTGGGAGGGCTGGGAGAAGTGCAGTACATAGTCATCCATGGGTTGAAGTCTAACTGGCAGGGAGCTGAACGTTTTTGGGGGTAGTTAGTGGGGCTGTGTTTAACATCTTCAGGCCTAGACACTGGAAGAGGATGCACCCTCTTTTACAGGGGGCAGAAACTGGAGGGTAAGTGCTGGGCTGAGATGAGCTTGCTGAGGTTCAGCAAGTGCAAAGGCAAATGCAAAATCCTGAGTAGGATAAACTCCATCATCTAATGAATTAAATGTCTGGACGGCATGAGTGCGAGCTGGGAGTTGGGGTGGATAACCTCTGCCCGGCAGTGCCCAGGGCTGGCTGTGCACAGACGGGTGTCAGGTGAAATGTATCTCACTCCCTGAATGCAGCCCTGAGCCCCCACGGAGAGCAGGGATATTCACAGGCTAAAGTGAGTGACTGATGGGAAGGCAGGGTCCAGCTGCACAGGCGAAGGATGGGAGATACGGGGCCTCAGCCTGAGGAGGAGAAAGCTCAGGAGGGACCTAATTGCAGTCTCCTGCCACCTAAAAGGAAGTCTCAGAAAGCAGGGGGCCAAAGTCTGAGCGAGACAGAGACAGGACATGACATTATGACAAATGGTCATCATTTGCAGCAGTCAGTTCTGGCTCAGCACAAGGGAAAGCAGTTCAGGGAGACCCTGGCATCTCCATCCTTGGAGGCCTTCAGGAGCAGCATGCTCTGACTTTGAAACTGCCCCTGCCTGAGCAGGAGCTTGGTCCATGTGCCCCCTGGAGTCCTTCCAATCTCAGTTTTTCCTGGAATCTCTAATTCTGCTTGTGTGGAATCTTGCAGAACAGCAGCACTTGAGCTTTTGAAGCCCATCTTCCCCTGGCATCCTGTAGTTGGAGCTGCTGCCAGAGGAGGAAGTTCCGGTGGTCACTGTTATGGGAACTGGCTCTTTTCACAGATCCAATCCTCATCGGAACCCTTTCCTTCCCAACAGAAGGAGGGATCCTGCTTTCAGGCTGTCTCAAGGAGCTGTCCCACCTCTGTCCCTCCCTCCTCTGTGGGGCAGGAGCTGCCAGATTCTGCCCTGATCCTCTTGCTTTGTCTTTGGAGCAGCTCCCTTGTGCTGAGGATCCTGAGCTCTTACATCTCTCGCCGCAAGGCATTTCCACTCTGCCCACACAGTTCGGGGGCTCTGCTCCACATCCTCTTCAGTTTTTTTCCCCAACTGCATCTCCCAGGACTGGATGCAGTATTACAGTATTGGTCTCAGTGACAATCCAGGGTTGACCTTCCCTGGTCGGCTTCCTTTTCCCTATCCTCGTGCATCCTCGTGCATCCCAGGGCTCCCGTTAGCCTGGCTCTGACAACAGAGTTATATTTTTGGCAGCAAGGTGGTCTGTTATTTCCTGCCCTTCTCTCTGTACCAGTGTTTATTCCCAGTCCCTCACCACTCTCCGACCTCCTGAGCAGTGCCAATGCAGCTGTTTGTGGGGTTGAGCTATCAATGGTACTGATGCAATGAACGTTTTCAAAAATAATTAAATTGAAATATTTTTCCAGGGTTATTCTGGTCAGCTTGCCACCAAATAGTGAGGCAAGAGGGAGGGGGCTGTGGAGGAAGAGGTAGGTCTTGCCCAGCCGATGGCAGGCTGCTTTCCCAGCATATGCCTCCCCTTACCCCATCCTCTGTCCTTCCCAGAGAGCAGAAAAGTTTCCAACTTTCGGAAGAGTCCAAATGGTGCTTTCTTGGGACTGATCCCATCTCCTTATGGGATTCCACCCCAGCTGAAGGACTACTGCTCCGTGCTGTAGTGAAGTCCTGTGAACATGTGGTCTGGAGCCAGCACAGTGGTGTGTTTCAGCTGAGGAAGCTATTTCCAGGAATTCAAATGTACGTGTACAGTTTCTGGTTCTTCTTCTGCACTGTTCTTTCTTTCCATGTGTCATCCGCAAAGTCTATTAGCTGGATCGTATCTTTCATTTGCAGGCCACTGATGTAGCGTTTGATAGTGCTGGATGTTTGATGAGCCCCAGAAGAGACCCAGAATGTCATTGAGCAAAAATGAAAAATGTCATTGAATGATGATTCCCTTTCACGATGGCTTTTTGACCCATTTCCTGAGCTTTTTAATTCGTGCTTTATGGTTATTGGATACTCCTTGGAGGGTTTGGATTTTAAGAAAGTAAATCCCTCATCTGGTGGTGAAGCCAGTGATAGAGAAGACTCTCACAACTGTAAAGTTACTCTTATCAGACAGTGTTGGAGGTTAGGATTTTTCCTTTTTTTTTTCTTTCTCTCAGGGAATTTTCTCCCATTTGTTGCCTAGGAGATGATAATGACGATATTTAAGAGAGACAAAGATGTGGCTGGGAGGAGGCAGAAGGGTGCAGTTTGCCGCTGTCTCTGAGCTGGGGAGCCTTCTCCTTGGAAGTGCAGAGATACCTCGAGATTTTGGCTGGGGGGTGAGGGGCTGGGCTCAGCTCCGAGCTCTCTCTTGCTCTCAGGACCGGAGTGGGACGGGTGTAGTTTTGGTGCCGGATTGTTGCTGCCCAGAGGATTCGCTGATAGTGCGGAGTTTTTTTGTTCTTCTCTGTGTCTCCTTATCATGGGTCAGCATCTGCTTGCAAGAGCAGCTGTTGAACTGGGACCTTTCCAACACCCGACCTCACTGGGAAGGGGACCCAGACCCTCCTGCCGCCACAGGAGGGAGCGTCTCCCGGCTGCTTGCGGGAGCACAGCTGCTGCTGCCCAGCCCCGCTGTTTTCTGGCTCTGCTTCGGCCCTTTTGCTACACTCTAAACTGATACCCCCGCCCGCCTAGACACCCCGCGGCTCCTGGCATGGCTCCGGAGTTTTTGCTAAGCTTTGTTAGCCACCCCAGGTGTGCNGGGGGAATCACCGCAGCCGCCCTGCCCGGCCGGGAGCCGCCAGCGCCCCTGGCGGCCGTGAGGGGAACTGCACCGAGGGGAAAGGGCCCGCGGCCGAGAGAGGCTGGGGCGGGGGTTGTGGTTCTGTTTGTTTGCCTTGTTTTACATATACATACTAATAAAGAACTGTCATTCCTTTTCCCATATCTTTGCCTGAAAGCCTCTTAATTTCAAAGTGATAGTAATTCGGAGGGAAGGGGGTCACATTTTCCGTTCCAGGGGAGGCTCCCGCCTTCCTTGGCAGGCACCTGTTTTTCAAACGTAGACATTATCTGTAGATAAGGAGTAAAATGGGACCTGCAGTTTATAAAATGATGTTGGTGTGGAAGCAGTTTTTTAGCCAGATCCTTATCAGCTCTGCAGAGGATTTGTGTGGGTTCTTGGTTTCGGCTCACCAGCCAAAGTCATCCAGATGGGTTGATTTGTGGTGCTTAAATGTTATTTCCATACAGGGATTTTGGTCTAAGAGAATCTCTACTGCTTTAAGTATTTATTGAAAAAAAACCAAGAGTGGACCAGATATCTCTTCTGCTAGTTCTGTCAGTACTTCTGCCCTGCAAAAAAACCTGCAGACTGGTTAGAGCTGAGCTGTTTTCTGGACCATTGTGACTCGTCTGAATCATAATTATTTTTCAGCTGTAATTATTAATGCATTTGAGTAACACTTAGAAATCCTCTTCTATATCCTCTAGGATACCATCCAGCCTAATGGAATTCAAAAAAGAATTTGAGCTTTTTTTTCTTTATTTAGGTTGAGTTACTGTTTAATTTGTTCCCAATTAATAACCTGTATTATTTTCCGTTTATTTTCTCTCCATGTCTGAAAGCATTTCTTCTTGCAGCCTTTTTACTGTCGTTGGATCAAGAAAGAATTATTTAAGCAATGTCTCAAATACACATTTTATAAATAGCAGTAAAATTTTGAAACATTCAAAAGAAGGACATCAATATTCTGAAGCTTCCTCATTTTCTTCTTAAAAAAAATTCAGGGAAATCAATACAAGTATTTCTGGGCACTCAAGAAACAGCTTGTTTCTGTCATCATTACATGCCCATTTGGGAGAAGAAATTTGAAGTAAGTTTCTGGACATTATTGGTTATATATGGCAAGTATGTTCATGGACTTTGAAAGGAGTGCTGAAAAGAGATGAAAAGGCAGTTTATGTCTTTACAGAAGTCCAATTTCATAATTACTAGAAGATACAGGTAAATGTTAGTTACAAATACTCTGTCTTCAATGTCTACAACTATTTTCATTCTTTTTAATTCCAATTCTCAGAAGAATTTGGCATACTTTGTGCTGAGATTGGAAGATGTATTTCAGTGGGTTTTATCTCGTTGGGTTTGTGCTTTCATGCACAGTGTAACACATTTTTTTCTTTATTGCTTCCTTCTACCTGTGTCAACATTAGCTCACCAAAACCCAGCCACCTGTGTTGACCAGAGTGCTGGTTGTGCTGGTTGCTGATGTTGTAAAGCTGTGGGCTTCTAGAAAAATCCAGCTGGTTTGATTTAGAGCAGCGTGTGAGCTGTGCCAAGGCAGTGCTCCGTGTGGATACAGCGTTGTGCTTTTGCTTCAAGGCAGAGTTGCCAAAGTAATCCCAAGTTACGATATCAGGTGTAAGATATTGTATGTTATTTATCCGTTACCTTAGAGACCACAGTGCATGGGCAAGAATGAGCACACAGATTGTCCTCAGTCAGACTGAGCTTCCAGAGCAGGTCAGGCAGCACTGGAACAGGATAACAGGAATCCAGTTATCTCAGAACCAAGGGTCTCATTCTTTCCATGGCCAGAGGAACAAGGAATAGACAGCACTAGGACAGAGAGCTCAGGGGGAAAAAAGATGGCTTGCTGGCTCTCTGCTGCTGCTGCTACCACCAGAGAGAGCTAGATGTTGCTGGTAATATTACCTGGCTCTGTTTCCCCACGGAAGTGTCAGCTCTCTCTCTGTGGGAGCTCTTTCTCTTGCAGAGCTCCCTTCGGTGGCAGCAGCTTGGCTTTCCTGCTGAAGCTGGCAGCACGGACACATTTCATCTTTCTCTTTCAGCCCTCCTGCCTGACAAACTCCTTGCTGCTGTCAGTGCTCAAGGTGCTGTTGGGAATTTCTCTGCTGAGTGATAAAGCAGCAGGTTTGGAGTCCATTGGTAGTTGATGAGCCTGACGAGGTCCCATCTGAACATGATGGGTGAGCGCAGGTCTGTGGTGAAGTGGCAAAGGGTAGTGGTGGCTGGTAGTGCTGGTGGTGGTGGTAGAACCAGAGCTGGGGCAGGGAAAGCAGCAGAAAGTTTAAAAAAACGCCAAAGCAGCCTTGTGTGTAGAGGTTTGGAAATTGGTACAGCACCTTTGTGTCTCTGGGGGCTGATGGGCCGTGCAGCTGTGCAGTCGCATCCCTGTGGATACTCTCAGGCGGCTGCTTAAACCACATCAATGGCCAAACAGTGCTTTTAAACTGCCCTGCCCTTCCTCCACCTCCCTGCCAGCTCCGTGCCAAGGCATCCTGCAGGTACAGAGGCTGAAAGGTGCAACAGAAGGCAAAACATGAAGCCTCATTTAAGGTACGGAGGGAACCTTCTTGGCAGATGAAGGATTAGTGAGATAACAGAGCAGGGCATGGATTAGTAGTTGCACTAAAGGGCTGTGCCGTGCTTCGGTGAGCCTTGCTGATACCTTGGAGTTGGACACTGTCCCACTTGTTTTTTCAAAATGCTGATCACTCAATGTGTGGCTTTTTTTAGAGTATTAGCAATCTTGTTTATGGAGCTGGATAAGCAGAAAAAAGGCAAGACTTAGAGAGAATGAAGCTGTGTTAGGTGCTGAAATATAGATAAAAGTATTGGATATAACAAAGCACATTGTAGAGCTCTGAGTGTAATTATATAATCATGGAATCATAGGTTTTAAGGGACACTAAAGCCCGTCTGGTTCCACTTCCCTGCCATGGGCATGGACACTTTTCTCTAGACCAGGTTGCTCCAAGCCCCGTCCAGCCTGGCCTTGGACACTTCAGGGATGGGGCAGCCACAGCTTCTCTGGGCACCCTGTGCCAGGGCCTCCCCACCCTCCCAGGGAAGAGTGTCTTCCCAATATCCCATCTAACCCTGTGCTGTGTCAGTGTGAAGCCTTTCCCCCTCCCCTGTACAAAGTCCCTCTCCAGCTCTCTTGGAGTCCCTTTAGGGGCTCTGATGTCTCCCCGGACCCTTCCCTTCCCCAGACTGAACAACGCCAGCTCTCTCAGTTGGTGTTCATAGGAGAGGTGCTTGAGTCCGTAGAGCATCTCCGTGGCCTCCTGGACCCACTCCAACAGGTGCACAGTGGTTCAGTTTTAATATAGAAAGGGTATCTATTTTCTGCTAGTGGAGTAATGCACTAAAAAGTAATTGCTCTTAATAACTTGTAGGTTTGAAATATTGATAAAAGTAATGACAGGTTTGAGCATCAAGGACTTCCACACACATCAGAGAAACCTGACACTGATTTTAAAGATGCAAATGAGATTTTTTTTGATACTGTGACTCAGAGTTGATCTAAAATAATATTAACACATAGAATGTGTGTTCGGAGAATACTGCAAAGTTCTTTGGTTACCTGGGCATATGGTTCAGAGTTGTGATCTAGCCCCCATCCTCCATCTCAGGAAGTAGATGATTTTTCATCTTGTGCTGGACACGGAGCGTGACAGGAGACGAGATAATGGCTCAGTCATTCAGTGGAACCAGAATCTAGTCTTGCATACAACAAGTTTCACTAGTCTCATGGCAGGTTTCGGAAAATGTATTGAGCCAGGGGTTTATTAGCTGAAAGCTGTGCACTCTGTGACTAAATATGTTGAATGAGACGGGTTTTACAGTAAAGCCTTGGTAAAACCACTAGTTTGAACCTTGGCGCTGATACATTACTGGCCTTTTGTTGGCAGTTGTGCTGTAGGTTCCAGGATAAACAAGGTTGGAAGTGAACCCTAACACCCTGTAGCTGGGAGAGGCTGTTTCCTGGCTAAGTGATGCAAGAAAATTACTTGGTTCGTTCTCCTTTATGTCTGATTCTGTTGTCGCAGGGATGGTGGTGAAGGCTGTGTGTGTCTTCCTGCTTGCCCTTCTCCTCTCTCGCTGTGATGTGCTGAGAAATGTGACCAAAGCTCTGAAATTGTTGTGGACATGGGTTAGATCTTAATCAGAATGAATTATATACCTCTGGTGGGGAGAGCTAAGAGTTGGATTTCGCATAGTCACCGAGGAGACATAAAACCTTCAGCATCAAATGCTGTATATCGAAAAGGGGTGTGTATGTAAGGCACAGAATCACTCGGAGCTGTTATGTTTATGAGGTACAAACTGATAAATAAATCCTGTGCTGGAAAAACAGCTGCTGCTCATAGGAATTGTGTTACCCAGAGCAGGGCCTTGTCTTAGGTGGCTGGGCAGTGCCACTCTCCCGGTTATCCAATCCTCATTGTGGCTGTGCCATATGCAAGTAGTTCCATTTAGCCTAGATAGTCCTCGGTAGCAGAGGTCTCGTTCAGGCATTCTTTAAGTTAGATCAGGTAATAAAAATGAGCCGTAAGCAGATATTTCCCATCTAGAATGTTTCTGATACTGGTGTCCTTTACCACAGTGTTCCTGTTGCCCAGAGCCATTGAAATGCAAACCGTGTGCTGGCTGACAGTGCATGTGGCTGTTCCTTTCCGGGTGTGTGTCTCACTGCTGCAGCCCTTCTCTGTCCAGAAGGAAGCACTTGTGTCTGGGGGAGCTGCGAGACATCAGCTGCAAGTGCAGAAAATAATCAGCCGTTTCCAAGCACTGCTGTTCAGCCACTCAGGGTGTCTCTTCTTTAGTAAAGCAAAGAGAATTGAAGTGGATAACAAACCTTCCATATGTCAAAGTGAAAATGAATTTTTGAATGCAGAAAGACATTTTGGGATTCTGAAAAGCATCTGCCACAGGCAGAACATCCTTTTCTTGGCCCTTTTTCTTAGATGCAGGTTGCCCTGCAGCCTCTCAAACACAAGCACTGTGGTCAGTGTAAAAGTATGGAGTTACAGTTCCTGGAATTCAAATTCCATTCTCTTTTCCTGTGTTGCTGCAGGATCGCTGTACAGTGGGGCTTACTGAACATCCCTCCGTCTCAGCTTACTCTTAGTTAAATGTTTTGCTAACTGAGCCTATCTAAGGAGATCTTTAAACAGCAGGGCTGCAGAAGAATAATGGGCTCTACCTGGTTCAGTGGGTTTCCATGAATGGAAATACATCGTAGAGATTAAAATCTGACAACAGGATCTGGTGTTGGAAACGATCCAGCGTCACTGACTCTGCTGCTGCTGGTTTGAATCACAGTAAATTGTGCACGTGCTCTGTAAATTTTGCAACCTGTCTTTCTCTTGTTTCTATAAATTCCTTTGAGTGTGCCAGTTGCAACTGAGACGTTTTGATAATGGACTAATGCGGAGAAATGGAACAAAATTCACAGCAGCGCTAGTTTCCTTTGCCTTCAGCTGGCTTTCGGGTTGGCTTTCTGTTATCCTGAAGACTCTCTTCAGGAATTCTTAAACGTACAGAGCTCGCAAGGAGGTGACTTGCAGCAAGAAGAAAAATCTCCCCCTGCATGGAAGGGCTACTCAGGTGTGCTGGGGTGGAGCTGCTTTGCTGATGTAAAAAGAGCATTTCTCTCAGTTCTGTTTCCAAACACGAGGTGCAGAGATGCTGTTCTGCAGCAGATGCTCAGGCATGCATTTAGCAGGACATCTCTCCAACACCATGTTCGTTTCCAAGGAATTTCAGGGAACAGCTCCTTCCTTCTGGTTTAGATGGCATCTGACAGTTGGGGCTTTTATTGTGTCCCTGAACCAGGGCTCAGACGGTGCTGAATGAGCTTTACAGTGTGGGGCTGAATGCAGGATGCATGGGGCCTGAATGGGATACTGTAGCACACTGAAAACGCTGGAGGAGGGCTCTTCCACTGGCTTTCAAACTTGTGGTGGAACAGCCTGTTGCCAGTGATCGCTTCCCTGCATGGTGTCAGAAGGAGAGATGGTCAAGCTGTACTCCAGCCTGGAATTTCCTTTAGGCGGCTGATGTCAATCCTACATTAATTTTTACAAATAGATGCTGCAGATTTTCTTCGGTGCAGAATACCCATCCCAAATAGAGTTTTGTGAGAAATTACAGTTTTCCCTTTCGGATTTCATGCTTGTGAATGAGATCTCACTGGAGATACAGTTGTTCAGATTGTACTGCGTAGTAGCTGAGTACAATATCCCCATTCATCCCCTTTAAAGTTTAATCCAGGAGACAAGTCTGTTGTATCAGCGTGGGGTTTGGTCTTTCTTCTTCATTACTGCCTCCCCCCAGGAGAAAAACAAATGGCTTATCTACTTCTGAGCCTGATTCCTAGACAGGTATGGCAGGATACTTCTTCATTGCTTTTGGCCAGCCGCATTTTAAGGAAAGGATGATACAACTGTCCGTGGTAATGACTGCGCAGACGAGTAGCACCGAGTCAGTTTTTTCGTCTAATTTTGTTACCTTGAAGCCCTCATTTGGCTTAATAAAGTGCTTAAATAGAGCGGTATTCCTTAAAATAGAGCTGCTTCCTTCCTTGAACCTGATGTAGTTGTATTTAAAATATAAAGTATTAACTGGAACAAATTGGTACAACTTTGAGTATGAACTAAAATGATGCGTGTTATTGGAAATTTTTTACTGCTTATCTGCTGAGGTTCTGTTTAAAGCTCACAGGCTTCATGTGACACTCACGTGTCACCGTGAAATTTCTTCTGATTATTGTTTTAAATCATAAGGTGAAGAAAATTAAGTACACACAAGCGTAACTCCCGTCTTGTTAAGAGGGGCACTTGCAGTGCGGTTTTGTGAGAGCCTCTTGCACCTCGTACTTCTGGCTGTGAGCAGGGGCTGAGCTGGTCCCAGCATTCCCGAGCCAGGCTCCTGGGCATTGCCTCTGCTTGGAAAGCGTCCTGCTTTGCAGCAGCGGGAAGAGTCTGGGCTTGTGCTGGGGATCAGAGCGTGACAGGTGTGTGGTGGATGCGTCGGAGGGAGGCCGGGCTGCAGCCGGTGTCTGTGGGCACTGTCTGCTCGCTCAAAGCAAGCGGGGCAGGCTCGCCTTTGGAGCCTCACCTCAGCTTGAAATTACCAAGCAAATCCATCGCCAGCGAAACACAAGGTTATGTCACCTGCTTCAAAGAATGAGAAAGGAAAGTAGTGCATACTTTCTTCATTGGCTTTTCTCTTCCTTTTTTTTTTTCTTATTTTACATTGAGGCAAGAACTAGAGAGCACAAAATATTAGCAGTGAGGAGGTTAGAGAATACTAGCTACATTGTTAGTGTGGTGGAACAATGTATTTTTGGAGTGTCCATGCAGTGCTACATAGAGAAGGGAAGTGGGAAGCTAGGAAAGAGATCCCCTGCTCAGTTTGGCGTTGTGGTGGTGCTGGAAATGAGTAATCGATAGGATTTCACTATCTGGATCAGCCTCTGGCTGTCTGCAGTATGTGCAGGAAATCACTTCATGTCTCTGCTTCCATTTCCTTGGCTGTCAAATGAACACAGCGATAACTCTGAGTGCTCAGGCTGCATTAGAGCAATAAAACACTTGGGAGGAAGGAGTCATAGGTGTGATTTATGAATCCAGCAAGGTCCAGCTGAACTGCCTGTAAACAGCTAAAGAAATCACAGAATGAGGGAAGGGTCTTCTGAAGCTGAGCAGATGCCGATGCTCAGTGCACTCTCCATGCCCAGGATTGCTCGAGGAAGTGCAGCAAATCTTTCCAGCCCTGTCTGAACAGGGGGCAGCTAAAACCATAGTGGTTTTGTTTCTCACCTTCCATGTATCACCCCGCTGCAGTGAGTCCTTCAAGCATTTGGTGCCACTGGGTTTTTTCAGGAAGAGGTTTTGCTTGTTCAGTTCTTCTGTGTGGATGTTTTATTAAGATGCTCTGCGTGGGTTTTTCCCTACATACAACTACTTGTAACATGATTTTATACTTGAAGACAATAAAATAAAACAACTCAATGAGATAAGATATTGAGATAAACAATTATGAGGAATGTTTATATACTGTAAGAGTCTCCTAAATTTGATAACCATCAGTTCAAGCCAATATACCCCATGGTGCTAAAGAAAGAAAAAAGGAATCAATATTGCAGAAGCTTTTACGGAGAATTTATGAGCACTTTGTTCAGGATCAGTCCATGAAGACTGAAGCATAGCTAGCACTATGCACTTACTTATGAAGATGCTTAGTGAGAAGTCCCTTGTTGAATGCACAAAGTGTTTCAGGGAATTAAATTGGAAAATATGGAAATGGGCTTTTAAATTTTTTTTTCCATTTATTAGTGTATACTCAGAAGAAGAAAGTGCTGTAATAAATTATCCAACTCCTTTGAGAAATGTGGCTGAATAGACAGTAACAGTGAAGTGTAGTCCCTGCCAAAATTCTTGGGCATACCTGCTCCAGTTTCTATTTGATGAGATAAGTGGATTAGTATGGGCTGGTTTCTGATAGGAGTTCCTTAAGACAGACTTTCACTTTATTTAGGTACTGCTTCCCAGTTAAGACAAGGTTTGTAGCATAAACAGATACTAACATACTTCAGTCTCTATGATCTTTCAAAGAGCTGGAAGCTGTTTTCTGTGTCACGCCTGATGCTTGCATGATCTGATGCCTGTTTCAGGTATTATTTACTGTCAGTATTCCTAAGAAGGTGTTGCTCTGCTGTTTGCTTGCTGGAGAGGGTGCCAGGCACACGGGCCGTCCCTCAGCCCAGGCCACGGCCAAGGATGGCTCCTGTGGTGATGAACGAGGGAGCCGATGCCTCGCGAGGCCCCAGAGGACACACACGTGGTCCTACTCACAGCTGTGAATGAAAATAGAAGCAAGTGAGGAGACCACATAGATAAGAAGGGTTGATGCAATGAATGACCAGGCATTAAGAAATGGTTGATAGCTGTGAATGGAGGGAGCCCCCAACACCCAGTGCCAGGCTAAGGCGAGCAGCTCTGCTCACGTCAGCATGGGGGGTAAAGGGTTGTGATTGTGCAGTTTTTACCTTTGCTTTGCACCCTTATCTTAACCCTATTTACACTCACACACACAAAATCTATCTTACGTCTCTTGTTCCTTCAGATGGCGGGATTCTTACTGAAGCACTCACGTGGCTGCGTGCGCGGGAGTCTTGTCTCTCTCCCTGTGTAGTGAAACTTAGTTCTTATATGCCCTTTAAAGGTTTCAATGAAAAGCATCGAGAATCAGGAAAATCTTTGGTTGAACAGGTCGTTATCTAAGTTACACCTGTCTTGTGCCTTTTTGCCATGCTGCACCCCAAAATCTCCCTCATATGTATCTTTATTTCCTGGTGGTTGTGTATTGTAGCACAAAACTCCACAGCGGAACCTGAGAACTGTGTTTGGAGGGTGTCCTTCTAACACCCCAGCCGAGGAGCCTTGATCTGCTTCTCTAAATGAAAGCCCAGTAGTCCTGGTGAAATGATGGGATGGATCAGGCTTCGGATGTGTGATGGGTTTGTTTCATTTCACACACTGTGGTGAAATGATTTCTTATTCTTATGACTGTTAAGTAGCCTCAACAGTTTCAGGCTGCAGCTAAGACAAAGTTGGCTGGGTTTGTGTTGGGAGGATTGTTCAATTGAAATGTATAAAAGCATCTCTGACTGAGTCATTTTCATTTCATGGTGTTTTGCTCTGTTAAGTGTAATGAAAGTGAAATTTTCTTGCATGTTTGCTCAACGTACTTCATGTTTTTATCTTTACCCTTTTCTCCTTGTTCGCTTTAAGGGGGTTGATTTCAGACTCAATCAGTAATTGTGGGAATTGGTGCTACTTTATTAATGCTTTGCAGATCATGGGTTTCATGTTTGCTGCTTGCACCTCTCTCTGCAGCAACACTGAGCGCTTGCTTGGTCCCTTCAGGTGCTGCACAGCAAGGAGGTATTGGGCTGAAAACCAGTGAAGAGAAAACAACACCAAAACTACACAGAAATTCCTATCTCTGCTCACTGGCAGTAGTTTTTTCCCTAAGGCAAGGTGACAGTGGCATGTCCTCACACCAGGAGGCAGCTAAACATGATCAATATAGGCAATAGGAATATCTGCGTGACAGATCCAGGGGAAGCCTGTGTTTGTACTCACGATGGTACGTGGCGTTAGGGATCTCTCCAGCTGCCAGCAGGTGACCTGAGTAATGCTGTCGGAGGTCTCCAGCGAGAGACGGGAGCACTGCATACCCAAGCAAAATTTAAAGGGAAAGCAGAGGATCCGATCCCACGCTTTGTTTAAAAGAGCACAGGTTCCTTCTGATCGGTGTTTGAAGTGGAAGCGTTCCCGGGATCAAGCAGCTGGAGTTTTGCCCTTTCTGCATGGCTGTTTACCAGATTTATTTGTGATTTCTCTGAGCCACCTCACTGTTCTCTTGCACTGCAGCATCTCCACGTGTGCCTAGGAGGGCTCTGGTGCCAGACTTCATGAGGGCATTGGTCACAGGCTGTAATTTAGACATTAATACTCTCTCAGCAATAAAAGCCATTGCTTGGATCTCCCCCAGGGAATTGTCCAGTCCTTTTGTATGAGCACTCCTTTGTTCTCATCTCACTTTTAACAGTTGTCTTGCTAAAGCATTGTTTCGGTGAATCATATGTATCAAAGTGTGTGTTCCTCTTTCCTGTTCTCCCACTTGCTTGTCCTTTTTTTCTTCTTGATAGTCTTATTAAAATGTCTCTACTTCACTTTTGTTTCCCTTAAATGTTTGAATAATTAGCAGCAGTGGGCACAGAAAGATTTCTGTCGATGTGAGCTGTATTGGTAAGTGTTTGACATGGCTTAATGAGTAGGGAAGGGGGGACAGTGGGGACAGACTTTATTCAGCAGCAGCTTTCCAGCACTTCCTCAGTCTCCTGTTTGTAGGGAGAGCTTTCAGTCAGCTTTTCCAGTGTTCCTCTGATTTTTAAATGCATGTTTCCCAAATCCATTCCACAGGTGCCAACGAAAAAGCTGAAGAAATATGAGAGAGAGTACCAAACAATGCGAGAGAGCCAGCTGCAGCAGGAGGATCCTATGGACAGATATAAGGTAGGGAGATGCTGTATGGGAACTTGTTCCACTGGTGACTCCCACGAGGAGTGACCTGTCTCCAGCAGTTACGCAGAGGTGTGTGTACCGTGCTCCCCTCCCTGGGATATGCCACTGCAGACCTTAGGGAAGTGAAGTGCCAGGAGAAACTCATCCCCTTTCTTGAGTAAGCACTTTAAACCTTTGGACTTAGTCTTTTTTCCCAAGAATATTTCAATCACAATTTGTAACTCTTAAGACATCTGCAAGTAGCCACATATAATATTTTTCTTCTTTCAGTTTATATGTTTGTAGGTAACTCTCCTGCTGTTGCACTTTTACGGGAGATCTTCATGAGCTGCAGAAACAAAGGGTGATTCAGCTGCAGACACAAAAAGGAGAAAATACACATTGTTCTAGTGCAAGCTGTGTGCAGTGGCATCCACAGAGACTTTGGAAGATGAACTCTTCCTTGGCTGATACGATCCTTATTATCCATTCCTGTTTATACCAAGCGTTAGCAATTTTTTGTTAAGATAATACCTATTATGGTGGGACCCAGAGCTCTCCTGGGGTCCTAAAGTACTACTGCAATAGAATTAATAGTGATGGCTATTCTTCTTTAAAGGAGCAGAGAAATAAGCTTCAGTTGTTACTATGATAGCTTGATAGTTCAGCAAAAAAGAACAGTTCTTCGATTTTGGGTCAGCTTTGCTTATCTTTACAATGTATTTGCTTTCATTGTCACGGCCATGTTTTGTTGCCATAGATTTTGGGTGCTGGAGGCTCTGCCTCTGGGCACAGACTTTACTGAGTGCTCAGGATCCGGTTATTCCTCACTCAGTTTTGAGCAATTCGGTTTTCTCTAGGTGAAGCTGCCAGAGGTGAAGCACTTTACTGCCCACTGCCCAGGATAGCTGGGAACTGACGTTTTTTACATATCCTTGTACTGTTTTCCTGCTGTTCTTCACTGTGCCTTGATATGTTAAGTGACATTGCGGTTGTTACGGAGTCTGCCAGGGGTGTGGAGCGGTGAACGATCACACAGAGTGCGACAGGCTGTACGTGGTCTGGGACCATAACAGAAGTGCACCACGGTCAGAAAACCAGAGTATGGAAATCTCTACTGAGAGTGTGCCTTAATTCATAAATGTGACAAGGTAGACTTACAGGTACAAAGTCAAACTGACTCTTTTTTTTAAAAAAAGCATTTATCTGTGAGAAAATTGTATTTTAAGTGTAAGTTTTTTGCTGTCAAAGGGTGAAGATTTTATCGTTTATGAGACTTAAGAGCGCTGTAGCTGCCGAGAGCCAACAGCAAGTATGGCTTATTTAGAAAAAACCACAACTTGCTGCTGATTAACTTTTAAGTATTTTTTTGATGGTTCACTTACAGTACTGTGGAATTAAAATAATGCTTAGAAAACAAATAAAGTTCTTTAAAGCTTGGTGGAAGCATATTAACTAGTTAGTCCTGGTCAATGGACGGTGAAGAACATTATCCCAAGCTGCAGATGAGGATATGGAAAGTGACTCTTGCGCCACTGTTGATGTGAGTCACTGTCACAGTCAAGATCACAGCCCAAGGTTTTGGCTTGCGCTTCTGAAACTCACTGTGGATTTTTTTATTAAGCTGGATTGGGTCTGATCCTCTTAAGGATGCTGTGATTAAAGTCCCTGTAACAGGTTAGTTGCACATTAACTTCAAAGTTTGGACGCATTCTTCAGTTGATGGGTGTCATGGGAAAATGCTTGTAAGTGTTCTTTGTTCCTTGTCTTGCTTGTTAGATTTTATTGATATGTGAAGTTGAGGAATTGACATTTCAGGAGTGTTTCCTAAGGGCAGCAAGAAAATGTCAGTTGTGTGGATGCTCCCAGGCAGCACGTGGAGAGCCAGCCTTGCTTTTTGCTTGTCCTTTAAGAGAGCGCTCTGCAGCCTGCGTGGTCAGAGACACATTTCATTTGGGCAGGGTTTCCACCAGCCAGCTTGGCTTGGGAAAGGACAGAAGCCAATCTGGCCTCAGAGCACAGCACCGCTGTCAGCTCCTGCTCTGTGGGCTGTGCCCCACAGCCCTACCATGTTGTGATTTTTACAGTTTCTCCTCCCAAAACAAAGTGAGGTTTTTGCTGCCTAGGAAGGGGACGTTTCTTGGGTGGGATCACTGGAGTAGAGATCCCTGCAGAACGTTCCTCATATGGGTCAAGAAGGAAAAGAGCTTTCAGTCAGTTGATAGTTTTTAGCTATAGTTTTTAGAGCTTTTGTTACCAGCAGAAATTTGTCAGGCCCACAGAGACACAGGCACTTGTGAGCTGCAGTGATGAAGGATGTCTGAGTAAGACACCTCCCTGTGACACAGCCCTCAGAGGAAATGCCTTGGTGGTCTCTTGGGAGAGAGGGAGATGGGCTGGTTTTGCAGTGTCTGGCCCAGTACCCAGTCGTGTTTGCCTGACAGATTAAATTCGTGTGCTCCCATAAACTGTGATAAACACGCAGGAGTTCTGCCCAGCACTTATTTTACATGTTGTGATTTGACTTACCGAAAGAACAGTATTAAAGAGTGCCATTGTTTTTGGTGTTTGTTTCGTTCTGTATTTACAAGTATTATTTAGGAAAAGTGCAAGTTTTTTGGGACATGTTTTCATTTTATTTTCCATTGCTTATAACAAATGATCATATTTTTGTCAGATTTTTAAAAGGTGCAAAAGTGAAATATGTTCTAAATTGCTGTTTGTCACCGAATTTCATAAGTTTTAGTTAAAAAAATGACAAGTTGCCTATAGAAGCCAGGAAGAAAAGTGAGTTGTATGTGCAGAAAAAATAGTAATATAGTTCAGATTGATGTTTTTCTAAGTATTATGGAGTTTTACTTCTGTGTTTGAGAACACCTCGTGTAACAAGATTTGGGTTGACTTGATGAGAAATTTCCAGAACTGAGCTTTTGAGTTGATTTAAAATAAAGAGGATATAGTCGTACAAAGAAGGGCTGGAGTTTTGCAAGCAGATGCTGCTGTTCTGTTCCACCTTTTCCTCTGTTGACCTCTTTGTGCAATGGAGAAGTTGTGTGAATAAATGTGTGATTTGGACATAATAGCCTTCTCTGTAACAGCCTTCTCTGTTTGAAGGGGAAGCAAAAATTGATACACTGGTCATTTTTATTCAGTCATAGCAACTGAATGTTAACCATCATGAGGAAAATCATGATGACTTTTCTTGTGGGACATTGTCTGTTGTTTTTTTAAAAAGTATGCTGGGGCACTTTGGGGAATGCTTCTCCAGAGTCACCAAACAGAAAACACAATTACCTCCAGGAGCCTCTGTGTTGCTTACCATGAGAGGCGTTCCTGGATCACTTGCTGTAAAAGCTTTTGGGGTTTCTAGATGGAGGTTCAAAGGATTTTCCTTTGGAGCTCCTTCAATATCAAGAGCCCTTTCCATTGGGTTTATGAAGACCTCAGTTTGCTCACATCCAGAAAGTGAATTTTAATCAGCGTTTTCATTCCATCGTTGAGGATCTGTTCACACTCAGAGGTCACGGGTTTGGATGCCTTGATTTAACCCAGCCGGCAACTCAGGCAGCCGCTTGCTCGCTCCGCCACAAGTGGGTGGGGGAGAAAATCACCAGAGTAATAGTGACAAAACTCGTGGGTTGAGATGAAGACAGTTCAGTAGGTAAAGCAAAAGCCGTGTGCTCAAGCAAAGCAAATCGGGGAACTCAGCCACCCCTTCCCACAAGCAGGTAGTTGCTCAGCCATCTCCAGGAGAGCAGGGCTCCATCACACGTAACAGTGACTTGAGAAGACAAATGCCATCACTCCGAAGGTCCCCCCTTCTTTCTTCGTCTCCCTGCTTTACATACTCAGCATGATGCCATATGGTCTGGAATATCCCTCGGGGCCAGTTGGGATCAGCTGTCCCAGCTGTGTCTCCTCCCAGCTCGTCGTGTACCCCCAACCCTCTCACTGGTGAGGAGGTACAAGAAGCAGAAAAGGCCTTGGCTCTGTGCAAGCCCTGCTCAGCAATAACCAAACCATCTCTATCCCATCAACAGCTCTTCCAGCACAAACTCAAAGCATACTAACCACCGTGAAGAAAACTAACTCTGCCTGAGCCAAACGCAGCACAGGGTGTTGCTGAACAGAAACAGAATTGCTTAACAAGGCTGGTGACTCATTACGCCCCACTTGAGTACAGCACAGAGAGGATGCATCATGGTCACTAATCTCCTCAGGAATTGCTCCTCCGTGCAGCCTGGAAGGGAGCGGAGGGTGGAGTTTAGCCTTTCAGTCTTCCTGAACTGAGCCTTGCCTGCTGCTTTCAAGTTTGCTCTCTTCTTTCCATCCAGTGTGATGGAAGCAGGGTTATACCTGTGTAAAACTCGTAACAAAAAACACAGTGAAGAATAAGCAACTTTTTTTTTTGTATTCAAAGTTTCTTTATATCCTGTTATCACTGTCTTTACACCAATGGTTGAAAGCAGTATTTGGTCTGTGACTTTACAGGAGGTAAGTTTATTTGTGTTTGTGTGTTATCAGCGTTGTTTGTCCTCTTTGGAAATGCAGTATCCTCCTTTTAAAAGCTAACCTGAGTTCACCAGCCACCTTTCGTAAACAGGAGGAGGAATTTGGGAAAGGGGGATCTGTTATTTTACTGACTGTAGAAACCGAGCACTGCTGAGGAAAAGGAAATGGTTGTCACAGTAAATTTCGTGTTGTGTAGAGGAGGCAGGAAGCTGTCTGTTTACACTAGGGACAACCAGCAGGTCTGACTGGTTGGCTGATGCCAGTTACAAAATGCTGCCTGTGATGTGAGACCTGCTGTAACAGACCAGCTCCATCTGTTGGACTTTGTCATTGCAAGCATATTTCATAAAACTCTTAAATATTTCAGAGCCTATGGAAATAGCTTGCTACACATGAAAAGCACTGTTTGCTCTTTCTGTCTTTACTGTATCCCATTAGTTTTTACTTAGACTTAGGCAGACTTGAGAGTTTCCTCCTGAGAAGGGAGGCAGTTTTACACTGCTAGACCTGGGGGGAGGAGCTGGAAAAGACAAACCAGCTAATTGGGCATACTGCCCTGGGTGAAGGCAGAGTAGAGGTGGCCCTGTGAGAACCTCTCAGCTGGACATTAGGAGTACGGTGAACAAGCTAAAAACATCTTTTAGCTGCTGACTGGATGCCCAAGGTAAGAGCTCTTTCACTCACTACCAACGTGCCATGTCAGTTCTAGTTTAAGAGGAGGATAGCGCATTTCCAGGCGCGGAGCTTGCTTACCCACTCGTCTGCGAACGCAAAGCAGGAACTCTCAACCTCGCACTCTGTGCCTTGCTTTGCGGACACTGAAGCTTTTGGCAAAGACGTAGCAAAAATGGTAAGGCCAGCTCGGTTATTTTTTGAAAGTCATAAGAATTTGCTGCTTTCTTCCTCTAAGCAACATCCCTGTGAAAAGGTATTGGTGCTGCAGCACCTGGTCCTACTCAGGTCTCAAGTTTTAGGTGAACTCAGGTCACTTTCTGACAACGGGCAGAGCCGTGTCTGTAAAAATCAACATTTCTAAGATGGTGCGAACAAAACACAGGAATAAAGATGTGGTAGAGATTATTATTAGTAGGATTATTATTGACTGCAATTTGGTTTTACACTTTAAAGCTTTTATTATGTTCACAGAAAAGTTTTACTTTAATTTTTAAAATTCCTTGTCCCAAGCAGACTACAGTGTATTTAAAATAAGAAAGATCCCCAAAGCTGTGTGTCTTTTAGCAGTGGTTATTTTAACTGTGTTAAGACAAAAGCATTTTATTTACAGTTTCTGTACAAAACAAGTTACTCAAAGTACGATCTTTTGGAAGGGAAATAAACTAACTTCCCTGTACAGGGCAGTGCCTATTCTAGTTACACAATAGGGTCACATTAAGGAGAGAAAATTTGTAGACGTTCCACTTCCTGCCACAGAGGAAGTTCCCACACAGAAGAGACGTTTTTTTTGCATCCTCTTAGAGCTCCTGTTTTTGTTTAAGACAAACATGCAAAATCTGCTTGCAACAGAAATGAAAATTGCAATTCATAGTTGTGATTTTGAAAGAAAAGACACCTGAGCATAGCTGGTGAGTAAGAAGAAGTGAAAACAGGTGAATAACGTACTTACGCAAGAAATCACATTTTGTAAGAATGCATTCACTGAACAACTCCTGGAAAATGTTTTAAGTGCTAATCTATATATTGTTTTATATCATTGGCTTTTACCAATATATTTAGACTTTTACTCTTTTGTTTCGGAGAACATAAGTTACCTTTCAGGTGAGAACAAGTCATTTTTGAAATCTCAGCATGCAGGTTATTGTTCTTCCACCTATGAGTTTCCAAATGAACGAGCAGTTTTTCCTTGAATTTCCATAGCGCAGAGATTCCCTTTGCAGCCTGTTTTGGTATGAAAGATACACAGTGATAGAAAGCCAGCACAGGTTTTTTTTTTCCTTAAAATCCATTTGAGGAAGGCACCTCTATCTGTCCCACCTGGCTCTGCTCTTCTGAAAATGAGGACTTGTGTATTTGATGTTGGAGCCCTGGAAGTCCAGAGGCATCTTTTGAATACGGTTCTGTTTCTCAGCCCTAGAACAACACTCACAGAAACTGATTTCTAAAAGACCTGAATTATTGCTGCTCATTCTCCTGTTCAGTCACCTTCTGTGGGCTAGTGCTCCCCAGAGTCATTTCTGCCTGGAGTGGGTAGGGAGGGCAGTGAAGCAAGGGCCTGCAGCCCCCGAGTTCTCCATTTCGTGCTCCTGTCACTGCCCCCAGCCGGTCCTGGGCCTGTGCTCAGGGATGAGCTCCCCTCTCCACCTGGCACTTTTTCTCAGCAGGTTTCCTGTAAAGTACACGCTGGTGTCACTGGCATGAGGTACAGAGAAGTGCACAAATGGCGATACAGGATACACGAGCTGTAGGGAGTTCCTTGCTAAATGCTGTTCTTTGCTGGTCCCGCAGGAGATGGGAAGTTGGCACTGCATCACCTACAAAGTGGACTATTTTTATGAATCCCTGCAGACAGAATTTTGTGAAGTGGAGCAGGACAGCTTTCTACTTTGATTGGAAGCATTATTATGAGTAACTCTTAATTGGTCCCTGTTCGCTGCTGCTGGGTGGGATTTTATCTGCCTAATTTCTTTAGATGATGAGCAAGCAGAAACCAAGTGCTTTAGTGGAGAGGTCAGTGTTTACTTTTGACAGGGAAACACTACAGTCAGTGTGTCCCTTACACAACACAAACCAGTGGGATTCAAGTGGAATAGCTGCATTTGCACTGCTGGCTTAATTCACTGTTGTTTCCCAGAGCAGCACTCCTGTCTTAATGTGCACTCTCGCCTTCTCAGTCTTTTACACACACACTGCACCTGCTCCTTGCTCTTTATAAGGATTAACTTCCTTTCCTGGTTGTTCCTTTCTTTCCACAGAGGGAAAACCGCAGGCTCCAAGAAGCAAGCATGAGGCTGGAGCAAGAGAATGACGACCTTGCCCATGAGCTTGTAACAAGCAAAATTGCCTTACGGAATGACCTGGACCAGGTAATGTTAACAGAGATGGGTCGCAACTCAGGCTTGGCCACAGCAGTTTTAGGAGCCCTGCTTTGTGCTCAAGTGAAAGCGAGAACTCATTAAAAGTGTAATTATTTTTGCCTTTATTTTCCTGACAACCTCACTCCTAGCTGCACTCAGCTGGATTTCCACATGCCACTGTAGGCATTCAGTGGTGTCTGGCCAAGACTGACTGCACCTTCTCTGCTGGGGATTGTTTAGAAAATGTAGGCCATAACCTTTAGGCAGATAGCAAAGAATGAACATTTCCTTGAAAAAGGTATCACGTAGTTCTTGAAAGACTAGTTTCAAGGGAAGTTGCATTGCAAAATGTCTGTGTGGATCTGTTTTTCAGCAGATACAGAACAGCAGTTCTAGTACAGCCAACAGAATTGATAATGAAGCGGCATGGCACCAAAAATTCGAAGGGCTCCTGGGTGTTCACTGATAACTGCTCGTGTTCCCTTTGGAGGCTGGAATGTGGAGAGCAGCAGCATTCAGAGCCCTTTACCTCAGAGACAATGATTTTCAGAGAACTACACATTCAACCCTCTCTTTCTGAAGTGCTTTATGTGGTATTGATAAATGCTGTGACAGCTGTTGGTAAGGTGCTAAATACAGGAGGCCCAAACTCCACCACACCTTGTGATTAGTCCCTTGCTCAGGGAGGGCTATAGTGCCTTCTATCATAAAAAATCTTTCCCTGTAAGGGCCTCTCAGTTGAATTTCCCGTAGTTACTTGGCTTGCTTTATCTAACCTCAGAATTGTAACCATCACTGACCACAGCTGTGCAAGTTATATTTCACTTCAGGCAGATCCTGGACAGTTAGGCTCTGCCGATTTGGATCCGTGGGATTCTAAAACTGTGAGCTGTCTGGGTGAGCACAGGCAGGCAGAGGTGTGCTGTGCATGGAGCAGGCAGTCTTGCGTGGAGGCTAAAATCAGTGTCTGAGGGGCTCTGTCTTCCCTGTGAATTTCAGGTGTACATGAAGCAGCTTTAAGTCTGCAGCTGCCCATGCTTGTTTCTCCTCAAGTGTCATGACAAGGCTGCCAAGCACATACCTGTGCTAGTCCCGTTCCTTGCTCTCCTACACTTTCCCAGTCTTTCTGTAGACAAGAGTGGCTCCATGAAGTTTTCCCACACCCCACCTCCCTTCTCAGGCACCTAAAGAAAAGCTCTGCACTCCAGTGCTCCTCATCTGCAAGGACAGGTGACACCATGTGCCACTGCAGATGCTTGGGGAAACTGGAATGAACACAAGAAAGGAGGAAAAAGTTGTAGTTCCTTCAAAGCATATCTTGAACAGGTCTTTCATCAAAAATATCCTTGTAATCCCCAAGTTCTTTTGTTCTAAGATGTTAATCTCATCAATTTTCCATTCTTGCACTGCTTGTTTTCCTTTCTCCCATACAGCCTTATACACACTAAGCAATGAAGAAACCATTAATCCATCTCTTCAGTCATGGAGATGGTGGAGCTGGTTCTGCTGCCCACAAATACCACTAATATCCTCATTAATCGTTATTACTGTGGCAAAAAGATAAGCTGATACCACCACAGTGGTAGAAACCCAAAACTTCAGCTCAGAGACAAGTTGTGTATGGTTACTTGTTTCCAATGCCCTTTTCCCTCTCGTAATTTCAGCAAACTCAGCGTTAATTGGCCACAACAATATCCTGTCCTGGACCTCCTTACTGAACAGGGAGAGGCCACGTGTGTTTCCCAGCTGGGGAGGCCTACAGAATGTATCCAAACACTGAGAAATACATTTCTTTCCTGATGATCGGTGAGGACAGTGCTCACAAAAACAAAGCATTCCCAGTATGTGTCACCGCAAGCTTGGTCCTTCCAAGAAAGGAGAAAATTATGTTCTCAGTTATCAGGTTTCTTCACGTAATACTTATTTGCACCGATAAACCATTTTATCTGGTGGTCCTGTTTGTCTCTTACACTTGTCTTTGCCTGGACACTTTGCAGGGTACAATGCAGACACCTACGTATTTTACAGTTATGTTTTCCCTGCTCACACATTAAAAAATGGGATGAGTTATTTGAAGTTACACGAGAGCTAAATCCTGCTGCCCTCACTTAGATTAATATTGGTCCCAACAAAAATATTCTATACTTCACTGTTTGTACAAGGACATAGTGCTTATGTGCCATCTGGGCATAGGTAAACAATTGGCCAAAGGGTCCTTTTGCACAGCTGTTGAAACACAGTGAAATAATTTAGTAAATGGCTAACTGAAAAGGGAATTTCATGTCAAAAAATTATGTGAGCCATTAGAGAACAGGAAAAGGCAATGCTAAAACCTGAATCTAGTGTATTTCTGAGCTGCATGTCCTGATGTGTTTGTACTGGCACAGATAACATCCGATTTACACAAGTGTCTGATTCTAGGCTGAAGACAAAGCAGATGTTTTGAACAAGGAACTTCTCCTGACCAAACAGAAGCTAGTGGAAACTGAGGAAGAGAAAAGGAAGCAGGAAGAGGAAACTGCTCAGGTAAGACATTCTGCAGCTTTTCCCATTTAGTTAGGAAATGCAAGCAAAATAATATGCAGAAAAGTGTGGATGTGTTGCAATTGTGAAAAGGATTTTGTCCTCAAAATGCAATTACAGTTAAAAGTTTATAGTGCCAGGGTAATTTTTTTTCCCAAAGTACGGTTTTCAGTATTTTTCTTTACTTGAGCTCTGAATGTTTAGTTTTTCATAGCTTATCCTCTTCCAAGTATTGTAGCGATTGTTGTGACTGGTGGTGAGCAATCTCAGCTAAGGAGATGTGATCAGACCTCTTAAATATCTAAATGAAGGAGCTAGAGGAGTTGCTGCCTTGTAAGAGCCCATTCTGGATTCAGCTGCTGGATGGCTTAAATAATGTTCCTGCCTGAAGCTAGAAGCAACAGCAGAACAGGGCTGAGGGTTGGGAGAATTCTGCTGACTAGACCTGGCTTCATACTCAGCTGCAAAATATTCAGTCTTACTTTTGTAGTCCCATATATCTTACATGGACGTTTCTAAAGTGATACCCTGATTTTTATTTTTGCTATCGGGCAACAGTGACTGCAACAATAAATGTTACTTCTTTGTGCCTCTCTAAAATGGAGTTCTCTGTTTGCCGTAAGTAAGGCAGTGAGGCTTTTTTCCTGCTGAAAGGGCTCTCCAAGTGGAGTGGTTCTGAAGGAGAGATGAGTTAGCTGTGTTTTCACTCAGTGCCACAGACCCAAACAGATTTTTTTCTCCTGTTATGGAGATGACAGTGATAGTGCTGAGAGATTCTTTGCTTGTTCCATCTCCAAACAAACAAACAAACAATGTGGCCAAACCTGCTGTGACAGTGTGCAGAAAAACAAAAACTAAATCAGTAAACCCCACTTAATAGTAATGCTTTTTTGTGTGTGTTCTGTGGACCACGATGTACCACCATTTAACACAGAGAATGGGAATTAAGTTACAGGAGAATTTTCTAAGCAGGGATAAAGGGTCACAGTACAGACTTTTTGGTTATCACTGATAAAATCAGTATTTGTAAACTGAGTAAATCAGACACTTGTCTAAGAACTGGAATTTTGTAAGAAGCAGCTGTAGAGCTGTTGTAAAAGCGAGACACAAAGAGAACAATCTGATTAAGTTCTCTCAGTGTACTGTGTAACTTCTCTCCTTCAATTCCTAGCTGAAGGAAGTCTTCAGGAAGCAGCTGGAGAAGGCAGAATCTGAGATCAAGAAAACCACAGCCATTATTGCAGAGTATAAACAGGTACCATTCCAGAGATGCTCTCTCATATTTCTTCTTTCGACCTGTTAGGAGAGCTGAATTTTCAGCATTGCAGATCTCATCCTTCAAATAAGCTCCACCTTTCAGGCTTTCAGAGAGCAATGTTGTAATTTGTCATAAACCTTCTTGTGGCTTTCCTAATAGTCTCCTAATTAGGCAATCAGGAATAACCTGTCTTTCAGCTAATTTTAGTTCTGTAGGGTGAATGCTTCTGTGCTCCGTGACATAATGCAGTATAAACATCATAAACCAACTCATCCATAAAATGTCCCTGTCTCTGTGCTCAGGTTCTGTATTGAATACTGCTGGGTTTTTATCACTAGCAGCAGCAGTGGAGTTGTCAAGGGGGAATGCATATGCCTGAGTGAGGCAGGATTTAAGAAATGTTGGTTCTAGCAAAAACCATTGTTAAAAAGCACAGATTCTATTTTAGTATAGTGAACTTGAGCTAAGAGACTGCTTTCTCTGCTCCAGATTTGTTCCCAGCTGAGTACCAGGCTGGAAAAACAACAAGCGGCCAGTAAAGATGAACTGGAAGTTGTGAAGGTGAGAACAGTGTCTCTACAAACGGGGTATTTCTGACACAAGTGTTGCTGAATGCCAGGGATACAGAACAAAACGTGAACTGAAGCTTAAAGTAACATCAATAGCCCCACATGCATTTTTCAGCAGATGTAAGCAAGGAAAGGGTTGATTTCCTTTCATGGTTCTTTATCTTGTATCAGACAGTGTGGAACTCTCAAAATGAAGTGCATTTAGTACTTGGCTTTTCTTTTTGCTGTTAAAATATATACTTCTGGTAGAAAATGTAGAGGAAAGAGTATTTACTTGGATGTTTTGATTAACTGGGAAAAAAAAAAGACTCTCTAGAAGACAAAACATGTTGTTCCTCAAGTGTGCACAGTGGAGGGATTGGAATTGGCCAGATTGGAGAAGGTTTATATTTGAGTTTTTGTAATTTAAGCAGAATTGGTTTAAGTAATTAAACCAAATGGCACAGCTAGGGCCATCCCCAGAATATCCACAGTGGTTCCTCTCCCTTCTCTAAACCCCTTACCAGGAACACCTACGTAAGAGATAAACATTTCCTGATCAGGTAATAATAATAATTCTGAGTAGGCAGAGTTGTTTACCCTCTGCTATAGCTTCTACATATTTCTTTAGTACTCAAGCTGGACTGGATTTGTTGCTTTTTAGTGGCTTTTTTATGTTATTGATAGTAACATAAAATAATTCTAGGATTGATGTTCCTATATTCTGCTAAAAATAGCTCAATATCCTGTTTTAGTTTATGCAATCCAGGCCAGCTGTTTCATCTACTCAGGTTTCATTTACTCCTCTGAGTTGTGCTGACATAAATACTACAAAGCTTTGGTAGCAAGAAGAGTCTAATATAGGAGCAAAGTCTCCGTGCTTAGAGCATGCTAAGCAGATTTTAGGAATTTTTATGCTGATTAACGTACCCTGGAAATTGTTCATGAACGACTCAAATTCTTTTCATGCCAATTATAAAAACTGCAGTATTAGATGGTTTGAGATTGAGGCAGTCTGACAAAAAAAATGGCTCTTCCAGGAAGTACAGCAACTCCTGTAACATGGATTAAGAATGAGCTTTCTGGGTGTTTCAGGGTAAAGTGATGGCCTGCAAACACTGCAGTGAGATTTTCAGCAAGGAGGGGGCACTGAAGGTGCCTCCTGTAAGCACGGACAACAAAGGCATCGAAACAGATGATGAGAAGGATGCACTGAAGAAGCAGCTGAGAGAGATGGAGCTGGAACTTGCACAGACCAAACTGCAGCTTGTGGAAGCCAAGTGCAAAATTCAGGTACGTGGAATCCAAGTACAGCAAGGCGGTCACCTTAACCTCATAATCAGTACAAAATTATCCTGAATCATAAAAAAAGATTCCAAAAGGGAGCACATACCTGCATGCCTGTATATCTGAACTTCCAGAAGAATTTTCTGTCTTAAAAAGATGTTTTTATTTGTGTGTCTAAATATCTTGTGCTGTTTCAGCAGTTTGAATGTCTTCTCTCCCCGGTGCCTGGGAGATTGCAAGGGAAGTGCCGGACTGCAGGGACTGAGTGTGAAGATGCTTCTTTGTAATTAATTAGGTTTTGATCAATTCTGACTATTCTGCTTTCTTAGGAGCTGGAGCACCAGAGAGGAGCCCTTATGAATGAAATCCAAGCTGCCAAAAACTCTTGGTTTAGCAAAACCCTGAACTCTATCAAAACGGCCACAGGCACACAGGCACCACCGCAGCCCCAGCCGCCCCTGCCTCCCAGAGAGGGCAGCACATAGTTCCAGCCACACCCGGCACAAGAGCACAAAGAACAACACAGCTGAAACCTTGGAGGATTCTTCCAGTGGTCTCTCCTCCTGGGGAAAGGACAGTGAGGCAGGAGTGCAGGCTTGAAGTGAAATTCTTCAGTGATTTTCATTCATTTTCTGATGTGACCCTTTTCAAAGGGGAAAAAAAAATTCCTGGTTTGTGTTGAATTCCTACTTCCCATACTGCCTTGCTGAAAGCCACGTTCTGATACCTTCATACTTTTACACTTTATTTTATATGACTAGATGTTAAATAAATCCTTCAAGACTAGGTCTTTAATACACATCTAATTTGGAACTATTTTTGTCTTGCATAGAAGGTTTTTCTTCTGGAGGAGGAAGAGAGAGAGTGGAAAACGTACAGTACTGCAGCATAATCTCTCCCTAGAAAGCACAGTGTAAGACATCTAGGATAACTTACGCCCTGGGACCATCTCAGAAGTTTATTGCAGCAGCTGCATCCTGCAGAGAAGCACTTTTTGTAAAGCTTAGGCCATAGCAAAGATAGGCTTGTGCTCTCCTGGCACAATTGCTATGAGCTTCCCTCGTAACTCCTTACTTTGGATTGGTTTTTCTTCAGAAATGCAAGTAGTGCAGATTTTGTAACACTGTTGTTTAAAGGCTATTTACAACTCAACATAAAGTTACCTAGTTCCCTTTTTTAAATTCATGTTTATATTAAGAATTCCAAGGAATAATTCCTTCCACTGGGATAAAGGGAGAACTGTTCTGACACTTATTTGATGTTTTTGCTGAGAAGCAGAGTGAAGACCTTGCATGGTTTCAACCTTTTGTAAATCCTGTGCAATAAAGGGTAGGTTTTATCAACAAAAGTAATGAAAACCTTGCCCTGGGTCTATATTTAGATTCCAAATTTGACACAGAAATGAGATATCAGATAAAATACCCAAAAGGCTTGTGCTGCACTGATGAATAAAATATCACAGAAACAAGATCTGTTTGTTAGAAGTGTTTGGTTAGGAAACACTTTGTTGGTATTACTTATTTTTATAAAAGCATTTTCAAGTGGAATACAAGCCCTAGACTTTCCTGTGGGGGTAGACTTCTCTGGTGATTCCCAAACCTGTCTGGTGGTTTTATATCTCTTAAGGTAAGAAAGTTCAAAAGCATTTGTTTTGACTAAACATAAAGTGTTCATAGAAATACTTATTTCATGGAAAATTAAACTATTGCTTGAACTGATGGAATATTTTTTTAATTATACTTGTCATGTCTAAAGATGGTCTTGCAGGTAAATGTCATTGCTGGACTAAATGTTGTGTATTAATTGTTTCATTTACAAGTTCTTTCCAGGGACACTAGTTCTGTTTGATCTTTTTTTTTTAATTCTAAGGAATGCCATACGTTGTCGGTTTTGTACAATAAAATTTAATAATACCCATCTTGTGCTTTGTTGTCAAGCATAATTGTGAGTTATTTTCAACAGGGTAGTACAAATTTAATGTTACCAGTGCCAAAGGAAAGATTCTGAAAGGCAGTCAGCTGTTAAGAGATCAAAATATAATCGCCATCCTGACAGAATTCTCTCTTCTAAGAATAAGGGGTTAAAAAACCTTTTAAACGTAAACATTAAAACATTTTAAAATGTAACTTCAAGAACAACGATTATCTGGAATTATTAATACAGTGAGAAAAAAAGGAGGGAAAACAGAAGGTATTTCTTTTGCAAATGTTATCAAAGGTCTTTTTCTCTTGTGACTTCCTTGCTCATAATATTTGCATAAGTGTTTCCATTCTCTTGACTGACTAAACCCAGTGTTAGTCATTCGCTTACCAGTTCTGCTTCACATTCAGAATGTGAGTCTGAATTCATAATAAATCTGAAGTGACATTTTAGGATACCTGGTGAACATCTGATTGTTGCATTTGAGAGTACTGTGCCCATGAGGGAAACTAGTTGTTTGACAAGTGTCTGAATTTCTCATTTCATTTATCTTAAATCATACTTACAAGTGGATTTAAAACCATGATTGGAAAAGTTCAGTAAGAATGATTAAAGAAATGTGTTAGGCTGTGATTCCCTGGGCAGATAAGTGCTGCTCACTGCTCCAACTCCCCATTGCACAGTCCTGTCCCTTGTCTTTGTTATAGTATGTACTGGAGATAATGAAAAACAACAACAAAAAAAGACGTGGGTGGATTTACGCCCCTACAGTTCATCTTTTGTCAGTGAGTGAGTTAAATCACCTCACAGGGTCCAGTGAGTGCAAGCAGATCATGGGAGTGGGACTTTCCAAGTTCATCAAAAAGGAACTGGTAAATAACATCACCACGTCTCACAGAATGAGCTTTGACACAACGTTCCTTCTCTCAGTGTAGCTGCTTTCTGACTTTGGAAGTTGAGTTTCAGCAACGAAACCACATTTGCTACCTGCTAGCCGTGATGATTTCAAACCGTCGTAAGGATGGAAGCTGGCTTACCTCACTAAAAGGAAGTTTCAGAAAGCAATGACCCTAAGGGAAGTAAATTATTTCCACCTTCCAGCTGTAGATCCAAGGTAGCATTTGTAGCAGTGGCATTTGGAAGAGTAATATTTAGGTGGAAACTGCATCTTCTCAGCATTACTGAAAGAGTAAGAAAATAGCTTTATGGCATTATCTTGGTGAATATTCAGAATGAAGGAAAGGAGCAGGACTCCACGATTAAACCAGGCAAGCTAAAATTGTATCTGCTGACTGTAGATGCTATTGGGAAATTTAGTTTCCTGCAAGAAAAGAGATCTCTGTGTGACAGAACTACCAACACACATATCCTTGGTGGATTTGTCAGGGATAGCTGGCTTATTGTTCAGCTTTTCAGCAGGAAACATCATCAAAGTCTCACTGAAACTGTTGTTTCCATGTGGCACTGGAACAGCTAAGGTAGCTCCTAAGTCTGGAGTTATCAACCTTTTTTCCCTCAGTCTGTAGTAAACTATGTGTTCACATCAAACTTTTATCAAAATTAATTTGAATTTTATAAATATATATGTGGAACTAAAACCTATTTTTAAATTTTATTGAGAATGCACCATTCTGAAATAAAGTCTTTACTTTGATTAGGAACAAACCTCCAAAGAATATTTTTACTACAACTTTTTATCTTGTTGGATTCTAATCTGTTCCTGAGATGCCCAATATGGGGGGCAAAAAAAAAGGTCCTTCTTTTCACTTTAAAAAGTTGGTTTTCCTTTGACTGTAACACTTTACAGGCTAAATGAAGCAAGGCTGATTTAGTTACGTGGTACATTTGTGCACTAGTCTTGTATTATCTTTGTGAACCAAACTTAATATTCTAAAGTAATAGGACTTAGTCCACTTAGTTTACATTTCTAAATGTACCTGGAGAGAAATAAAAAGAAAAAAATAGAAAATACCATGGGCAGAGAAGCCAAGAAACTGCCAAATCCCTGAGGTCCATCTGCATTAGTGCTTGGTAGAACCAGTCTCAGGAAAGGTAGTCAGCCATGTAATCAGTACTGCCAGTGGACAAACCCACCCTTGTCCTGTCCATTCAGGAGGATTTAACTTGCTACAGCTGAGTGACATTGCTACAACTAAGTTGAAGTGCTTTTTTTTTTCTTTGAAGTACTTTTTTTCTGTGTTAGAGATCTTAAATGACTTCTCTTGGTTGGCCCTTGAAATTTATTTTAAGATAAAGGATCATCTCTGCCACTGTGTTAAGAACAACTTGAAATAAAACCAGACGTTTTACCAGGAGAGACAGATAAAAAGTCAAGAACTGCAAGAGTTCAGCCTCTTTACAGAGCATGAAGTATCTCATTGACTTCAGGGCCATGATGCCACTCATTGACTGAATGTGGTAGTTTAGGAGTAAATAAAAATCTGCACTTACTGGCACAGAAGTATCCGAAGTTGGAAGTCAGATGCCATGCTTTCTTCACAGGATCGAGGCAGGGCTGTTCCCTTCCTTCTATTAAGTAGCTGCAGTGAAATCCATGAAACTACTTGTGTGTGTGGGAGAACTGTAATCAGGTGATTTTCATTTCATTTTCATTTCACTCAGAGGATTTTCATTTACTGTTAGACTCAGGGATAATTGGCAACTTCTGCGTCATCTCCTAAGCCTAAACACCCTTGGCTTTGAAACCAGAAGCACTATTACCTTACAGTGCTGGTGTTCTTCCAGCTGCTAGAGAGAAAACCGTAGTAAGTGTCATGTCTGACTGCTTGTGAAGAGGGGGCAGAGGTGTTCCCCTCAAGGCTGAGGGATTGCTGTGGCTGACAAGCACTCCCTGTCCCTGCTGGAGGGGCTGCTGTATGAAGAGCTGGCTGCACCAGATGTGCAAACACAAAGGGTAAAACTAAATTATTTGTCTGTATTGTGCTAATACCCTACTGGGAACTGTCCCATTACCTCCTTCCAAGTAATAACACTAAGGGGAGACATGATCACATGCTCAAGTTTGGATCTTTCAGGTCTTAGGGTACGCCACAGCAGCCTTTAGAATGCTAATCCACAGATGGCTTTTGGGACATGCAAGGAATTTGCAGCTGGATAAATAATGCTCAGCATTGATCAAGACCTTATCTTTCCCAGGTCAGAAGTCTACACCATTTATTTCAGGATTGTGACTTAACACATACAGGTCAATTCTCCAGGAATACAGGGCTCTCCATTTCTCCTGGGTCCCAACTGCTTTGCTACTGAATGTATTTCATGCTATTTTTACCTGAAAAACAAAAAATGGGTAGAGAATTAGGATATTACTTTTTATTATTTTCTTATTCAGTGGGACTTGCTTTTATTTAACCTGTAAAGGAATATATATGTATCTTTGGAGAACTATATCTTACATATAGAATAATATATAAGAAACGGAACGACAAGGGGATAAATACATCAAAAGGATTTGGTATCATAAATTTCATTTGTGATTTGATACCACCGGAATCCTGGGCTGTACTAATTTCCTTACAGTTTCTCTTATTTTTGTATTTTATATAATACATGGATGGTACTACCAATGCAAACCACAGCAGATGTTCCCAGGTTTTTCTTCAGATCTCAATTCCTGTCTTTCAGTAATCCCTGGGTTTGCAGTTCTGCTGTACCAGCCTCAAGAGCTGTGCCAGGAGCTCTCTTGAGCCTTGGGAACTCGTGCTTTCCCATGGAAGAAGATTCTCTGGCTTCTTTGAACTGGGAAAAGATGACACATGAATGCAGAAAAGTTTATAATCAAGCATAATCCATCTCTCTCTGTGTCTGCCATTAAGGTGGATTCACTCCAGCACACTGAAAACAGAGCAGCTTCAAATCTCTGACTCCATGATAATGAAGTTTTCCAGATTTGGGGTTGCTTTTGTGATCTGGGTGTGTCCCAAGTTCACAAGTCCTAAAGAGTTAGGAAAAAAAGAGCATCGTAAAGAGGTCAGACTTCCAACTGAGAACCATTCAGTACTGCCAGTACTTGGGTAACACATCCATGTATTATATAAAGTACGACATGAAAATATAAGTGTAATGCTTGTTATTAAAAGTGCAATTCAATGTACATGGTCACAACAAATGTTTACTTTTTTAATTGTTACAGAATTGTTCAGATCAGTACCTTGTTATCATTGTGTGAACGATGCCTTGTAAAATAAATGGAAATGGAAACAACTTGGGAATAAGATGCTTATTTTCCTAAGCCATTTACTTGAGAAGCAGCTTAAATCTGTTTGCAGGAAGAAGCAGGTGCCGTGTCAGGTTTTAGGACGCAGTTCTCACCAGCAGCTCTATTGCACCAGGGCACAGTGACTTGGCAGGTCAGCTGTCCAAAGTGGGTGCATGCTAATTCCAGCCCTTTCCTTAGGATCATGGACCTGTTCACAGGGAGCTGTGCCGCAGAGCTAACGGCTCACCCTGGTCCTCACATGCCAGTCTGCGGTTTCCAGCACACAGAATGCTGTTCCTAAAGGTTGGTGATACACAGCAATGGGACAGGAGTTGTTGTTAAGCTCTTTATGCTTCCCTGGAGTGCACAAGCCTTGAGGCAGCATGCCTGCAGAAAGAGACATGGGGAGCAGAAGGAAACAGCAAGAAACTGGCAAGTGACTACTAAGAGAGAGGCAGGGCTGAGCAAGAGCAGAATGTACCGCGGTCAAAAGTATCCAAATGCTTTATAAAACCATTTTTCCATGTGAGCAACTGCTCTAGGACTTCCTTTCTATTAAGTGAGATGGACAGCCGTTGTTCCCAGATAACTGCAAAAGCACACAGCACTTCAGGGGAAGATAAGGCAAAGAGGGAGAAAAGCTGAAGATTAAATTTACCAGCCATAACATTTTGTATTGATTTACCTCCACATCACTATCCAAAGCGTTTGTCAGGAGAGGAGGCAGCATCCAGATGCTGTTGCAGCTTTATGCAAAGGAGAGCTATGTGGAGCTTGTTTTTACATGACAAGAGTGACAGCTCTTCCACATGGAAGCTGCCACTCAAAGGGAACTGCCGTGAGTACAGAAATGCTCCTGATTTAAGGGAACTAAATAAACACTTTAAAAAAAAAAAACTCAAGGAAAAAAGCAAATTACAGGCTCACTTCGAATGCATTTCTATGTTAATGAAAGCATTTTCTCCTCTAGCCAGAACTTAAATTAGAAAGCAATACCAATTTAAATCGTAAAAATAAGAGCACTTGCTAATATAAGACTGTAACTGAGTGTGCAGAAACTCAAAGATTAGTAGTTAAATTAAAAACCACAAAATTTTTCCTTGTCTCAGTTGCCGCTACACAGAAGAGAATTATGAGGAAGTAATTCCTGAACAAGCAACTGCCCTTAACCAATTTAAAAAAATTCATGACATAAAAGTAAATTCCACCTGACCATATTGTATTTCCTGGATAAAATCAACTATCCTGTCTCCAAATGGTATTCCTGAAGATGGTCAGGCTTCCGCTTAGTCCTATGAAAATTTAGAATAACCACAGTTAATTTTGCAGATCTTTTCTCCACTGCAGATCCTGAGGCACTGCAGCAGAGGGTTATAATAAACAACACCTCAGTGCAACATCTGTTAAAACCACTTTGGGGAATGCCAACTTGAACACAAATCATTGGCTTCAGGGCTTCTATGAATTCATTTTCATCAAATTTCTTCTTCCCTCCCTACCTCTACAGATCTCTTAAAAGATTGATTCCTGGATGTTCGCTTTAGAAGAGAAAAAACCCCAGGCCCTAAGCCCACGTATCAGCAAATGAGCTGACATTACTCAGTTTAGTAAAACAGGTGTTATAACTGGCACCTTTTTTTAGAGAAATTGACTTTTTCAGCGCTGAAGGGCTGTGTTCTGCCTTGGGTCACACTGTTTATAAAGGACATCTGGAGGCAAATGCTGCCTCCTCTACATTCCTGCTGAGAGGAAGAATGCCATTGCCTTATTGTTTTTTTTTCAGGGAAATTTTAATGTCCAGTGGGGCTATAGAAACTTCTTTTTGTTGGTGCTCACTGCGCTGATTTAGTAACAGACTTTACAGTCATATTTTTTTTTTTGATGAGGAAAAGGCTTAAAAGAGGGTTTTGGTAGCATTACACCAACCAGCATGTTTTTACATGCATATAGCCAAGAGTTCTGTAAATAAAAGCTACATTTTCCTTGTAAATGGTTTGGTAACTAAGTCTCTTACTCACAAAGTCACTCCCAGAGTACACATTGTGACATTACAGGTCAGGGACAATTTCCCAACTTACATTCTGGGTTTGTTGCAGAAAAGTTAATTATGCATTAGTTGCGGGGTCTCCCTCTGCGATGGTGCGTGTTGAGGGCACTGTGCCATCCACTCAACTTCTACTGGATTTGGTTGTTTTTTAATTGATGAAATCTTAGAACTTGAAAGTTTAAACCTTGCTGGATTTGATCTTGGAGGTCTTTTCCAACGTTAATAACCATGCAAATGAGGAGCAAACACAGAACAGGGCCCTCAGTTTACAAGCCCATCTTCCTTTACAGGCCGGGAACACAAATTTCTTCCCCTTTCATCACTATTATCTCCACCACATGAGCCTGATATTCTTTGCCTGAAGAAGGAAAACACTTTATTTTGCAAAATTATTCGAGGACCTCGACAGCCAACACCTCAGGGGCATCCATAGTATAACGAGGGGGAGAATTCTGATCGCCAAAGTAAAACCCAGCCGGGACCCGCCTCAGCCGCCCTCTCAGCCCCTCACACTGACGGGCACACCAGTCCCCCAGAGCCCGGGGGGCGGGAAAGCTCCTGATCCCGCCCGGCCCTCAGAGCCTGGCAGGAGGAGAAGCTCCTGATCCCGCCCGGCCCTCAGAGCCCGGGAGGGTGGAAAGCCCCTGGTCCCGCCTCCTCTGGGGCGGAGTCGGCGGGAGCGGTGGCGGCGCGTCACTTCCGGCGGCCGGAAGGTTCCAGAGGTTCCGCGGGGAGCCGCCATGGCCGTGGCGCGGGAGGAGGTGAGGCGATTGCCGGCCTTGCCCCGCGGGCGCTGGCGGGGCCCTGTGCGAGGAGCAGCGGTGTGGCCCCGGCTGGGAGGCGGGGGCGGGGAGCTGTCGGTCCTCTCGTTCGCCGAGGAGGTCTCTCCCTGCGACGGTGCGCGTTGAGGGAGCTGTGCCATCCGCCTAGCTTCTCTTGGTTTCTGTTGGTTTTTAACTTATAAAGACTTAAAAACTGAAAGCTTAAACCTTGTCTGAGTTGATGATCTTGGAGGTCTTTTCCAGCCTTGTGCTCTGAGATGGTCCTGGTTGAGCAGGGGTTCCTTCCAGCTCGACCCGTTCTGTGAATTATGATTCTATGGCTTTATATATCTAAAGGAGTGGTCAAGGGGTGAGGAAGGGATGATTCCGTGTTTAACTGGTTGTAGTGGGACACTGAACTACTGACCTGATAAAGCTGGAACTCCAGCATCTGGAACACTTGGAATTGTCATAAAAAGCTGTGAGCCCTGAGCACAAAGAATGTCTCTGATGTATTCGTGTGATGCTTTGTTTTTGAACCAGTTGCAGAAAGATTTGGAAGAGGTTAAAGAGCTGCTCACGAGCACCACGAGGAAGCGGGTGCGTGATGTCCTTTTGGCAGAGAAACACAAGCTGGAGCTGGAAATCAAGAATCAGCCTCCGCCGAAGCCAAAAGATGTGGCAGAGGAAGAAAAGTCATCGATGGGAGGGTACACAGTGAAAATAAACAATTATGGTAGGATTATTTTTCTAGAGCTCCAGCATCTCTCTGAAGAGATGGCAGGCTGGCATTACTGGGAGTTAGAGTTGCCACTTAGCATCACAGTGAAGCCTTAAGTGTTTATTCCACACTGGAGGCCCCACTTTAAAAGCTTCTGCGTGCTTACCTTGCCATCCAAACCCCAGTGCGTACTGATAATGTTTGTGTGGTAGTGTTTGGTGGCATGCATTAGGTATCCTTGCTGTACCAACTGGTATTTTTCCATTGCTTAGCATTTAGCAGGAATGAAAGAGTAAGCTTTGGCTTCTCTGCTCGCCATGTAGGTGAGAGGAGAGGGAATTGCTCAAGATGCAGGGAGTAGGGGAAGAAGTGGGTCAAGGAAACTGCAGCAGGAGCAAACAGCTGGCTCTGACTTCGCCTGCACAGCCAGAGTTGCTCTCTTTTGACCTCAGCTGATACATGGGTTTTCTCAGAATTTGCAGGGATTAGGGAACAGGGTTACATGGGGGGACCACCTTTTGCTCTCAAGTTATTCCTGAATAATTCATGTTTTCCCTTTATCTCTCTGAAAATTGTTTCAGTAAGGCAAAGATCCTAGTCACTGCAGGGGGCTTTGTGGGGGAAGTTGGAGTGCATGAAGCTTATGGAGGAAAGGTAGAACTTAATCTCTTTTATTCACTTCCAGGTTGGGATCAGTCAGATAAGTTTGTTAAGATTTACATCTCTTTAAATGGTGTCCAGAAGCTTCCAGCTGAGAATGTGCAGGTGAATTTCACAGAGAGGTGAGTTCATCTTGTACCGCAACAAGAACACTGAAATGCAGGAGTGTTGGATCAGCTTTTTTTTTTCTCCACTCCCTTTCTTCTCTTTAATCTTCAGCTGTTTTAGCTTTTAGTAGCACTTGAGGGTATCAGGGTGTTTTCATTTTACAGGTGCACCTCACCATGCCTCACATGACAGGGCACGTAGTGTTAGCCCTGGGTATTTGTGGTGATAGAACTGAGGTGTACATTAAGGGAATTTGCTTTTCAAAGATTATAGGGGATCAATGAGGTAGAAAGGATCCTAAAGATCTTGATTTCTTGTGAAGTCTGGATTGGCCCTTTTAATTTCTCTGTCAAAATTGAACGGAACATTTTGAGAGCCCTGGGAATAAAGTAATTCAAGCCTGTTGGCCTTGAGGTAGTACTAGAGTAGTAGTTCTTGTACTTTCCCAAGAAGTACACCTACTTTCCTAAGAAATACTAAAGGGTATTTATATATATATATATTTATATTTTCCTAAGAAATACTAAAGCCTGCTAAAGGGTTTTCAGACAATATAACAATTGGAATGTTTGTGCATTTCCTCCCTCCACTTCCTGGGTCCAGGTCATTTGACCTGCTAGTGAAGAACCTGAATGGGAAGAACTACACCATGACCTTCAACAACCTCCTGAAGCCCATCTCTGTGGAAGGCAGCTCTAGAAAGGTCAGTGCACCTTGTCTGTTGGAGGTAATTTAGGGCCCTCACAAAGTGTCACGTTCATTGCCTGACTAGTTCAGGAGACTCAGTTCTAGTGTTCAGTCCCTGCCTTCTGCTGCTGAGTCTCTGCACTGTGAACATGAGTCTTACTAATCTGTGATTGTCATAACTGCGGAATCAGTCTCTGGAATCCTATTTCAAGAGATCATGTCTGGATATTGTGCGCTTTTTTTTAATAGCTCAGCAACAGGATTTCAGAAATAATTAAGCAGAAAATACCACCAAGCATTCATTTGCATCTTTGTGCTTTTAAATACCTCTGAGAAATTCTTTGCGAGTTTAGGAGATTTGTTAGCAGACTGAAATCTTGGGAAGCTTAAATAGGCTTAATTCCCAAAGCAAAGTCAGGAACCTGCTCTGCCTTAGGAAGGGTGTGTTGCTCCAGAACTGAACACTGGTGTGGTGGTTTAACCCTAGCAGGGGGTTAATTTTCTAAGGGAAAAATTATCTATCTCAGCCAAAACCAGGACAGCTAGTAACATTTTGCTGCTGCTGGCTGGTGATATCCATACTCTGCTACTTGTGGCGCCTTTCCAGGCTTAGAGATGTGTCACATACCTCCTGTGAGTTCTGTGTTGTACTTAGTGACATCAGATGTGAAGAACTACTGGTTCAATTGGAAATTGGCCTAAAATGAGTACAGAGTGAAATTAAACCAGCTGAAATAAACGAGAGTGATGCTCTGGTGATTTTTAACGGGGTGTGAAAGCGAGCAGTGGTCATGTACTCATTAGGCCAAGCTAAAGCTGCAGTAGACTCTTGTCTGCTGTGGCACGCAGGAGTTCTTTGTGAAATTTAGGTCAGGGTTGCAAGTAAACAGGCTTTGTAACTTGCAGACATGTTGCAAGATTAAGCAATACCCTAAAACTAGCTTCTTATCCTTGGAGAAATAAATTGGAGGAGCCTCTGCCTGAACTTGGTATGCTTGGAGAAGTCTAGTAAATATAGTCACTCTTTACCAGGCAGTCCTGGGTACTTGAGGATCCTTTAAATCACTGAAGGGTGTTCTTGCAGCACTCTATGTTGTTCTGTATTGGTACTGTAGGTCTGTACTGGTATTACATTACCACATGTATAAATTGTCCACAGTGAAGTTAATAGGTTGTACCCGGAGGCTGAGTACATGCTGTAATTTTAGTATGCTACATAATAATGGATAGCTGAGAGAAATGTTTCAGGAATTCGTGAATTTGGAAAAGGTTTATGTTCTAAGCTAACCTGATTTATTTTGACTGGCATCCCTTTTTGAATCATTCTAAATTCATGCCTTGCTGTTCACCATACAGATAAAGACAGACATGGTCCTTGTGATGTGTAAGAAGAAGCGGGAGGAAAAATGGGATTGTCTCACTCAAGTGGAAAAAGAAAGCAAAGAGAAAGAGTAAGTGTCTTTTCAACCCTCCATCTTGTTTTCCATTTCTTGTTCTCTGTGTTGTTTAGGGCTGTTGGGAGAGATCTGTACCAACTGTGCAGTTACTCTGAGGATTGTTGGTCTGGGGGACAGGCCCCGAGATGTTTGAGGATCGTTAGGTTGGGATTTGTTTTGGTACCTGTAGGACTGCAAGTAGAAGAAACATACTTTGAGTAGCTGCCACTCCTCCACTGTTTTATTGCTAATGATGAAGGCTGCATCACAGGACATATGATAGGGAAGTGAGAATTCTAAAGTGAGAATTCTAAAGGGAATCAACCAATTAAAGATTCATTTGCATTTTGATGGCTGCATTCATTGCAAAAACTGCATTAGTGAGGTGACTGTTTTTAGATCAAGTGTGTATTATACAGAAATACATGGATATATCCCCTGCAGCTCTACTGTCAAAATAATCATTGTCACCTGTGTGTGAAGTGCCTGCACAAAAATACCAGCGTGCTTTTGGCAAAACAGGTCTTTGTTTACTTAGATGATTATCCAAAGTCTCAAGCCAGTTTGTAACACTCCAAGTGCTTGGGAGCAGCTGGCAGCTTAGACATACACAAGTATGAGGGTGGTAAATGACAGCCGGAAACACCTGGGGACAAGAGACTTTCTAAAATATATATATATATGTATGTCATATAATGATTTCATGTTATTTTACATGTACAGCCACCTTGAAGCATGAAAACACTACTGAGAATGTTACCCCTGCCAACAGTTCATTTTGTGTATGTTTTTAGGGTGCTTTGCTAAAACTGGTAAGGCGTAAGTACCTGAATTTAGGGCAAAACAACCTTCTCCACTCAAATGGTGACACAGGAGATTTAAGAGGAAGTGACTTGACAATTAATGCAGTTTTCTGGAGGAACCGGGTCACTCCTTCAAACCTGTATCTTGTGCAGAGAATTCCTGAGGATTTTCTGTTTGTCAAATGAACAGCTCCAGAAATGCTGGTCCCAGCCAGGGTCTGTGCAGCCGATGGTTAGCCCTGAGCGTGAGGAAATTGCTCCCTCTGCTGATCTGTTTTCATCTGCTGTGTTTTTGAGCTAGACTGCACTAGGAACTACCCTACAGGATTTTGGAGAATGGGATAGAGAGGACTTTTGCCAGAGAGGGCATTATGTATAGTCGGGTCACACAGGCCACGTCCTCCACGGGTGCTGACTGCGGGTGGCACTGTTTGTCACCTGAAAAAATTGCTTTGAAATGCAAGGTGTTAGAAGTCAGTTAACCTCTGGAGATCATCTGAAAAATGGGAAGCAGAAAAAAAGCCTTTTGGGTTGTGAATGTGGTCTCTCCAAAGAGCTTGATGTGGTCATTTCTCTATTTTTATTCACTTGTCACGTAACACAAGGCAGGTACTGGCACTTTCTGCGTCTGTTATATTTCACTTTGCTTCCTACAGATAATTTCGGGCAGTGCTTCCAGAGTCACGTTTACTGCAGAATGCTTCCCATCAAAATACTGTCCCACCCCATGGGACAGCTCTAGGGGTACTACTCAACTTGCACTTGGTTTAAGGGTGGTTCTTAGGATTCTTCCTATTTGGAAGCTGAGACTGCCGTGATCTAAAGACTTTGCCAAAGCAGAAGTCCTGTTTACCACGGTGTTTCAAACAAATAGTAGCATTTAATTTTGTTGGGTATACCTGACCTTCTTGCGTATCTGTCTTGCAGGAAGGCTGCCTATGACACGGCAGATCCCAGTGAAGGGCTTATGAACATTTTAAAAAAGATGTACGCGGAAGGCGACGATGAGATGAAGCGCACCATCAATAAGGCCTGGGTTGAAAGCAGAGAAAAGCAGTACAAAGGGGACATACCAATGGATATCTGAAAGCACTCTAAGGGCCGCCTTAAAACTGATCTTCCATGTGAGACGTGCTGTGCTGCAAAGATCATCGTTTACATAACCTTCTTCCAAGCAAAGACAGTCATTTTCCATTTCAGGTTGGAGAAAATATTTAAATAAAATAGCTTATAAAGCATTTCCGTCAGTCAAGTGGTTCAGCATTTCCTGAGGAGTGAAGCTTAGGGTATATATCCTTACCCCTCCTTGAAAAAGCATCTCAGATGAGTGGGGAGTGCTGTGAGACTGAGAACAGAATGTAAAAGTAAAGGAATCTTAAACTAGGAGGGGTCAAGGCCTCTGTTGCCAGTGGCAGCTGTACCCGTGTGGTTGCTGGGGCTAGTGTCATGCTCACCTCACAGGGTGTAGCTTTTTCATTAAATAGGGGAAAGTGCTGAACTGTAAAGCATGTCACAAAGGGAGAACTGCTGAGGAAAGCAGAACCGCATCCTAAGCACTTGATAGTTAAGCAGAAACAATATGGTGTTAATCCTGTGGTATGCAAATTTAATGATTACTCTCAGAAACTATTACTGTCTAATATTACTGTTGCTATGAATTTTGGAAGTCAAAGTGCTTGTGCCAGCTGTGAGCATCTTGGGATGTCTTCGAGATGGCATCAGTCAGGATGCAGCCTGCAGTCATCAGAAGGAGCAGTGAGCTGCGATGCTGGACAGGGAGCTTGCCCTGGCTCTAGCAGTGTAAAGTAGGAAACGAGGGATAAGCTCCACTTTCTCCATCAGCTTTGAAAGGGTTTTAAGGTAAGAGAGTAAGAAGTATATTAAGATGGCTTATATGACTCAGCTGGGTGTGATGGGTTGCTGTCAGTTTGCTGCTAGTGGTATTTGGCCTTTTTATTGCCACCTCCCAGCCCCACTGCTGGGGAGGGGGACAGGGCAGCCACTGCCCCCCCCTTCACTGCACTGCTTTGAAGAAGAGTACAGGGCAAACATGACCTTAGCAGCAAGCCTGTTGTTAATTGTGTCCTTCCTGCCTCCTCCTCCTGTGTCTCCCAAGAACAGATTTGTTGTTACCTATGAATTAAGGAAGCCATTACTCTCCTGTTAGGGCCTGGACTAGGGCTTCCTTGCTACCTTGTTCTTGAAGCATTGAACCGAGTGCTGCACTACAAACAGGAGAAATACCAGCACAGTGTAGTTTCTCACAGGTCCTTTAGCCACTTTGTCTGCTCGTTAATATATATTTAGTTTGCATAGCAAGAGTATCTAAACTTGAGGCCATGTTTTATTCCCACTCTGTGCTTGCCCTTGTTCATGGCAGAATACCACTGTGCCCTGTTGTGCAGTTTTATTTATGCTTTTACCCAAATTACCGTGATGCACTTACCGTACGGTGGCAAAAAAAAAATGCTTAAACAAGCCTTGTGCTGTATGTCTTTATTTCTAATGTTGCCCGTACTGCAAACCTCAGCTTAGTTGTGCAACCATCACGTAGTGACTTTTCTCTCACAATCAAACTGCCTCTCACACAGACCAGTTCAGTGCAGTTGTGCTGCCGCTTCTCAGCTGATACCAGCTGTAATCCAGTGAGTTTAATGAATCAGCACAACTTCTCACCCTTCCCTTATTAGTTTGACATTGGTGCTGGACTCCAAGGCAGGACAGTCTTGCTTTAATTACGCACACACGAATGAGCCTGGTTTGTTTCTTCTGCCTGAATGCACATCCATGTGATGATTACCACATGGCTCTCTGTACACCGGACATCTGAGCGTGGTCAGCAAAGTGGCGGAAAACAATTCTGCTGAGCCTCCAACGCCGCTTAACCCCTCGAGGGCGCGATGTCAGGACACACCTGTTGCGGATCCTCACAGGGCAGCTGTCCAGGGGCAGGGCAGCGATCTCTTTATCAGCCACTTCCTACAACAGAAGACCACAGCACAAGAGTTTTATCTGTGTTCCCTGGGATTTACGGGGGCCTCACTGCCAGACTTCAAAATCCAGACACAGAATAGGTACCATCACAAGCTTCTCTACCACCTGATGAATAAACTTTGCTATTTAATTGGGAACTTTCACCTTGTCTTCCTCACTCAGCCCTTTATTTCTGGGCATTCCAACAGTGAATGTAAATTGATCCACATGGAGACTCCCAAATTACCTTATTACACAGACAGAACAATCTCAAGCCACTAATTATAACCAGTCAAATCAACTTGTCTCTGTCCTTGTTGCAAGGTGGGCTAGCCCTCTAAGAGACCCAAAATTTAACCTTACTACAGACTGAATAACCTCAAGCCAGGAATTACAGTTAGTCAAAAACCCACTTGGCTTTCTCCTCGTTGCAGGTAGGCTAGTCCTTTCACATGAGCTGAATTTAAATATATGTTGTTTATTAACTGCTTCCAAGGCAGTATGCTTTGATGTCAGTAAACGGGGTCTCAGAGTCTACTTTGGAAGGTGTTACAGGATTTTCTTCTGGGGCTGTTTTCTGTATTTCTTGGTTTTGCCTCGTAAGGACATCCAGCACCAGTCAAGATTTGCCCAGAGAACGGTCAAGTCAATATATAAAAGCAAATTCACACACTTTCTCTCCCAAGACGTGTAAGTATGGTCAGATCAAATACATACAGAATAATCTGATACTTGCAAATGTTTTTGGTGCTTAGTAAGGCAGGCTGAAAGCAGGACAGTGAATTTTTAGGAACAGTTTTAACACCCCGATCTCATGCAGGTTTCACATTCTTTTAGCTCAGGCAACAAGTAAAATTAAATATTTCTAATTGAACAGATTGGTGGTTTTGACTAGATCAGGCTTTTAAATAAGGAAAAAAAAGTCTAGCGTTTATTTATTATTCTGTATTACTGGAAGTAAAGAAAATAAGTTTGTGAATGCATGTTAGGGGCAGCGTTGGGCGGAGGGAAATGTGACTTCTCTGCATTTAGTGTTGCATACACTGCTTACACAAGAAGCACTGGTTTCAAGAAACCCAACGCGCACAACCTCCAGTCAGGTGAATATGCTGTTGTTGTAAACACCCCCAAAAGGCTGAGGTCACTATGAATATGACGTGATTCTGTGCTTGTAAGCTGGGGAAACACAACATTTGTGACCCGGGACAGCCGTTTGGATCTATAAAGTGACTGCCGTGGCCCTGAGCACGCCACAGCAGCAAGAGCCACGTGTGGGCTCATGCCCTGGCTGGGCACAGCCGTGGAGTGGCTGCCAGTACCTGCAGCTCCTTGGGAAGGATGGAGTTCTTCCGGATGGCGTTGATCCGCAGCCGCTCGTCCGCATGCTCGTATGCCATCTTCCTTCTCTTGGCGTCCCGCAGCATCCTCCAGTCCACGTAGTAGCTCCGCACCTGCCTTGGGCAGGGCGAGGGAAGAACCTGATTAAAGAAATGAAATTTGTGATACCTGCCTGTTGCACGTAGTTCGCCCTAGTCAAGTATGAATTATTATTTCCATAAAGCATGGAATATCCTGAGTTGGAAGGGACCCACGAGTATCATCGAGTTCAATGCCTGGCCCCAACACGGCCGCCACAATCCCACCCTGTGCCTGAGAGTGTTGCCCAAACACTCTCTGAGCTCTGGCAGCCTTGGGGCTGTGACCATTCCCTGGGGAGCCTGGTCAGTGCCCGACCACCCTCTGGAGGAAGAACCTTTTCCTGATATCCAGCCTAACCCTCCCCTGACACAGCTCCAGCCGTTCCCTCGGGTCCTGTTACTCGTCACGGAGAGCAAAGATCGGTGCTGCCCCTCGTGAGGAAGATGTAGGCAGCGATGAGGTGTAAGAAGTGTTACGCGTGATCCAGGAGTTTAACGATACCGGAGACACAAAGAGCCCCAAGCTACACCGAACGCCACATTTACACCGGACCCGCGACGTTCCCGCGCCGCGGGGCCAGGGCCGAGCCCGCAGCGGTCCAACACTACCCGCATCTCCCTTGCCCGCTCCCCGGCGCCTCGGCCGGGCGGACAGGGCCCCGAAGAGACGCGGTGAAGCAGGGTAGGAGCAATGGAGGGGAGGGAGTCGGTCTGACCTGCCGAGCCGCCCTCAGCGCCCAGCACAGCGCGGCCGCCGCCATCTTGTCGCTGCGGCGCGCGTGCGCCCAGTCGCGGCGGGTGCCCGCCCTCAGGCCGCCTCTCAGGCCGCTCCGCCTCCCTCCCGCTGCATTCCCCGTGTGCTGCGTGTTCGCAACGCTCTGCGGCCGGAAATATGATAAAGAGTCCTAACCGCGTTTTAAGAGCTGTGCTGTGTGTATCTCAGAGGTGATGTCAGGGCTCGCTGGCACCGCCCGTCATTAGAGGCAGCTGAATCTGCCGCAGAAACGTCAGGGGCCGGCCTTGGGTGCAGCAAAGGTATCCCAGGTTGAAGAGGAACGGCTGTAAAAATGACAAGGAAAGTTGTCCCAGCAGGAAAATTGAGGCAGAGGCATCGCCCCGCCGTTGTGGGGTCCCTGTCTGGAACAGCACGTCCTGGCCACTTGTCCTGCTGCGGGGCAGGTATCTGCCAGCAGCTCTGCTGAAGGCCGGGCTAGTTCTGCTTCTTAGGGGTTTTTTGCTTGTTTATCACCTAGGACTGTTCCTGAATTCCTAAATGTATACCTGTGGTTTGCAGGGTTTTTTTCCACTTGTGAATTTTGAATCGTAGAATATCCCGAATTGGAAGGGACCCGTAAGGATCATCGAGTTCAACTCCTGGCCCTGCACAGGCCAACTCCAAGAATTCCACCGTGTGCCTGAGAGTGTTGTCCAAACTCTGGCAGGCTTGGTGCTGTGACCACTTCCCTAGGGACCGTGTCCCAGTGCCCCACCGGCCTCTGGGGGAAGAAACTTTTGCTGATATCCAAACCTTTGGGTAAGTTACAGCACTTTGCAGACAACATCGAATAATCGTAATCCCAAACAGAGAGGAACAAATGGGAAATTCCGCTTCCATTTTTCTTGTTCAGTGAGGGAAACTGTCCTGTTCCACTGACTGGGACTTCACTTAGGCAGAGTTTAAAATATGTCTATGTCCTGACTTCAGGGAGAACATGCATCAGGGTTTTGATGTTGAATTCATAGTTTTGATTAAGTTTTCTGTTCGTATCAGCTCATTAGCTACATGCAAAAAGTCATTCAAAAGAAGCTGGCTCTCAGTTTGTCAAGCTGCTTGTTGTCTGTGTACTAGTTGTTTTGCTTAGGTATTTGGTATATTATACTGTTCTAGAAGTATGTAATAATCTGGAAGAAGTGGCCAGGTTGGCAGGCTAATCAAATTTTATTATCCATGCTACAGTCAGCAGCTCTCCTAGGAACTTATCCACCGGGGCTGGTGGTAGTCAGTGGAAAGAGGCCATTTTTGGTGCTGATGAAGTTGTTAATTCTTCACAGACTGTTCAGTTTCTGTCAGCCCAGGTGTTAACTACCCTGAAGGTGTCTGTCCTGCGGATATGCCCAGCTGAATCCACTAATACTCGTTCACACAGCCATAACCTACAAATACAGAGCTGTTTTCACTTCTCCTTGCTTTATATGGGTCTTGTGAGCCACAGAGAGGTGAGACGCTGGTAACTGCCCTCGTTTCCTAACTCCCTTTGCTCCCTTCATACCCTAAGAAGCCAAAAGTCTGCTCTTAAACTTGTGTGAGGGTCTGTCTATGGAGGGGAAACTCCTGCAGCAGCAGAAAGGGCTCATCATGCACAGCCTGTGGGTCGCAACCCTCTGTGAGCATCCCGTTCAAAACGTGGGCTTTTTGTGACTGTTTCCTGGTAATGAGCCGTGCTGATGCCATGGCTGGCTTGGAAGTAGCTTTCTGCTGCTTGCAAGGGGAGAATTTCAAGCTTTGTTCTCTGATATAATGGTCTACAATTTGCTATTTTTTCCAGCTTTCCAGATGGTAAAATTAATTGGTAGAATATCAGCAGAGCAGATAAAATAGATGTGGTCAAAGGGGATTTGGATGTTACAGCATGCATCCTTTCCTACGATATTTTGTATCACTTCCCCTTTTGTGTTTATTAGATGGTCCAGACGTGGGAGGAACGGGTGAGAATGGGAAGGAGAACTATTTCTGCAGCCAGGGCTGACTCTCTCACTTGCTCAACAGCATCACCTGTGTGATTGGCACTTCCCCAGCTGAGACTGGCAAGGATTGATGATGCATGTTGATATCCCTCAGACTGCTGCCATCTTCAGCTCCCTCACCACAGCTTCTGGTTGCAGTAAATCAAAGGAACTGTTCAGAATCTGAGGGTTTGTCAGCTAAAAACTGGGCTCAATAATGCACCTGGTTAAATAAGTGTGTGGGTGGTTCTTGAGGGATTTTTGAAAGTATTGTGCTGAATAAATGTAGTGTTTAACTGCTGCTGAGTTTAAAATATTTTTTAAAATTTTTTTTCTGATGTACTCCACCTGAGATTCTCGTCATTAATAGTACAAATGTGCTTGTTAATACAGTAGTCTCAGTAACAATCCTGTACTGCTTGCAGGCAGATGTACAGAGCTGGAGAAGCTTTCTGGCTTTTGACTAGTAGCAGAGCATAAAACAGGAAATGGTTCTTCCTGCTAATGGGCAAGAGTAATACTGAGCAGAGGAATCATTCCCAAACCCAGCGTGCTCCTTTAGGTGGTTTGTAAGAGGGAAACGCCCCGAGGCCTCTATTGGTTCCTTTCATCTGGTCCATGCGTTCTTAAATTGACTGCAGGGACTGCTCCTGGTTTGCAGCTGGAGTGGGGAAGAGGAGAGGATTTGGTCACTTTTTGGCTTGCTCAGATTACCTTTGTAAGTGGTGCCTGCATCAGAAGGGCTCTGAACCAGACAGGTGAAAGTACTTGACAGGTAAGAGAAAAGTATTTTTATTTCCTTTGAGGTTCCTGTTGTTTGTTCTGAGGGGAAAACCCAGTTTGTCTCTGACTTCTTAGAGCGGATGCTCTCCAAGGATTTTGAAGCCTTACACAAACATCAATAACCATGTATTATGGGCGTGTATGATTATTACAAAATGTACAGGAGTATTTAATGGGTTTTTTTAAGTCCGTTTTGAAGGGCTTAAGCTTTCCCAGATTGTCTCCTCCAACCATATAAAACTACATAATCTGCTCATATAAATGGGAGTTTTGCCTTTGGATCTAATGGAGTTAGGGTTTAACCTAGAAGGGTTTCTTTTTAGAATACTTGTTCCTAATAATTTGCATTTTAGGCTCTGATTTCTGTGTGACAGTAGATGTTTTAAAAAGCCTTGCTTTTGTTGTGGTGAGATCATGCTGGAATTCGACCACACACATAACTGTAACAGATTCTCTTTAGTAATTGCTCAGTATTTTCTCATCCAAAGGCTTTTTCTTTGCCTTCTTGTGCACCTCCTCACAGAATCAGGGCTGAAAGCCAATAGAAGTTAGAACAAAGGGTAATGGCTCCAACTGACAGAGCACAGGGTTAGATCAGATATTAGGAAGAAATTCTTCCCTGTGAAGGTGATGAGGCTCTGCCACAGGTTGCCCGGAGAAGCTGTGGCTGCCCCATCCCTGGAAGTGTCCAAGGCCAGGTTGGACGGGGCTTGGAGGAATCTGGTCTAGTGGAAGTTGTCCCTGCCCATAGCAAGGGTCTGGAACCAGAGGGTCTTTAAGGTCCCTTCCACCCTAAACCATTCTAAGATTCTATGAGTCTTAAGTTTTTAGCACCTAAAATGAAATTTATCACTATTTTCATAATAAAAGTACCTTATTGGTTATCTTATTTATCATAAAAACGTCAGTCATTGGGTAAGTAAAATTAATCCAATACAGGAGTTAAAAAATGTTTGAGCTGTGCAGGCAATGGAACAAAGATTTGCTTCAGGAAAGACTGACTTGACCGAAAGCTACTGACTGAAGAAAAGGGAGCTAGGTAACATGTAACAAAATGCATATTTATACTAATGAGCAAATATGCAAGTGCTGTTAAAGCTCTCTGCACGGGAGCATGTAGGATCTTGAAAGCAATCTCATTCACATACCAACAGTTAATACACCTTGCTTATCAGACCTTGCAGAAGAGTTAGCATGAAAGAAAAGATAAATATAAGGATGAATCCAAAAGCATAGTATCACTCTGGCTGGTTATAATTCTGGTTTTTTATTAATTATTTCAAATCATCCCAAACGTTTATAGTGGAAAGTAGGTTCATTCAGTCTGGTTAAAAAAAAAAAACGGAGATACCTGCAAAAGAAACAATGTTGCCAAACTGATGCTTGCATTTTTTGTTGGCAGTCATTGGTTGCACTAATTGCAAGCATGAATTTCATGAAGATTGCATAATATTGAAAACAGAATGCTGGCTGGATTATTACAGCAGCTGCATGGAATGGCTTCTGTGACCGATCCCAGAGAAATGCAAATCTGATGCGCAGCTTTCTAAGGCAGCTGAGGTTTGGAACAGTAGAACAGTTTTACCACAGAAAATAAAGACAAATAATCCAGTTGGTTAAACTAAATTATACTTATGCAAAGTCTGTAAAACTAGTAAGTTGTCTCAGACAAATACTTCACCAAGAAAAATATGTAAAACTGAAGGAGAATGGGCGGGACATCTTAGTGTCTGAGTAGCAGTAGCATCACTTTGTGCACGTTTTGAGCCCCCAGTTTATTTTTGCCTGACTGCCAACAAAAGCTATTAGCCCCCAGTGACCGAGTTCTGCTCTTTGGTGCACTAACTCGTGTCGTTCTTTATTGCTAAAAGCACTGCAAGATGTAAGGAGCACGACTGCATTCCAACTTAGTGAGGGATGAGCTGGTTTATCACCTTCTGTGCTGCTGCATCTGCTGCTGTGTCTAAGCACACGGCTTTGCCAAGTGCTCTGCAGGTGCCTTTGCTTCTCTCCACAGGCTGCTGCTACACACTCCCCTGCTCCACCATTGTCGTGTCCATGCTTTAAACAGAATTCAGTGGTCAATATCCATTTGAGGGCAGTGCATATGATTGATGCCTGAGGTTTTAACTTTTATATTTTTCAAATCCTGTACTGCCCAGTGTGTAACTCTGAATTTTCGTGTGGCCTTTTAGCTACTGTTCTCATGCTTGTTAGACATAACAAGCCTCTCTACCTTTGCTCTCCAAGGACACCTAGATTGTCCTAGGCCCAAAATGTGTAAACTAAAATCTTAAGAAGGGGGGGTAAACTTGGGGAAATTACATCATTAACTGAGGTTATAATTCGAGAATTAACCCTGATATGCAGATGGACCAAACTTATAAAAGGGTGAAGAACTCGTGAGCCAGGGTCCATCTTGGATGTAGCCTTTTGACTGCCCAGGGTGTACCTTTGAAGGCCCTTCAAATAAATACCTACCTTTTATTCTCCTATTCTTGTCTAGTCTCTGTTTTTAGGTGGCCAGCTCAAGGCATCATGATGAACATCGATCACCAGTAACACTTGTGTCTCCTCAGACTAAAAGTGTTGGTCAGACAGGTCTGTTGCTGCTCTTGTAGAGAGTTATCGAAGTGATGGCTGTTTGGAGATCAGCAGCGCTTCTGTGAACTTGCAAAGGACTGACTGACACACCTTCTAGTATTTGTCATTCCTCTTGTGTTCCTCAAGAAGTCTCCCTGGCTTTAGGATGCTTGAATGTGCCAATTTTCTAACTAGGTAATTAGGAATCTGCCAGTTCTCCTGTCTCTAGTGCTGTGATACACTTGGCAGTTCCATTCTAGCTTTAGCATGCAGAAGGCTATGCTCAAAAAATCACACTCCGTATTCCCCCTTGGTACTCAAAAAGCTCAGGTCTCAAACTTGCCCCGTGGCTCCTTTCACCACGTCTCATTTTATTCTGGCTATTTTACTTTAATGTGTGTTGCTTCTAGTGTTGTGTTGTAGAACTGTGGCTTGCTTATGTGCATAGTCAACTCTGCCCCATTTCTCAGTCTTAGAATTCTCTCTCTCCTCTGCAACCATGGAGCTGTCCTAGACCTGCATTTCCTTCATCTGTGACTACAAGTCCCCATTTCTCTCCTCAGTCCTATCTCCATGTCATCTATACATAGAAGGCTTATACCCTGGATCTTCAAGCACTGAGCAGTAGGATGGAAAAAGACTTGTAGAGTTAGATTGTTGGAATCTTTCACACCACTATTCCACGTTCTCTCCAGCTTTGACCATCCCATGCTTTCCTCTGCAATAATTGAAAAGATGTGAACAGGGTTTCTTTCATGCCTTCCCTTAGGAGAATATTCTGTGCCTGGTGGATGTGACTGTTAGGCATTCTTTCCTAAATTAGTCCTTTCCCTAATCTGCTGTTATTGCCACATATATTTATGGCATTATATTCTCCACGAAAAGTCGGTTAAACCAACTCTTTTTAACAGCAGGAAAAAAACCTCCTTATTATATGATGAGGGAGCCAAAAAAGTTGTTCTCTTTCATTATGCTTGACAGAAACGCCTGTGTCCAGGGGTTTTTCCTCTGGAATGATCTCTAAGCCCAGGAAAATATGAGCTCAATTTGTGGTTCCCATGAAGCCCTGATTAGGCACAACATCATGTTACAACCCAGAATGAGCAAAGGGATTGTGTGCATGTGTCTGTCTGTTTGGGGACCTCATCTCCAGGGGTTTGGAAGTAAACCCCACAAAACCAAGCTTTGGAGGTTTCCTGCAATGGACTGTGATGAGAATCTGTAGAATTTAGACAGAAGTTTGTTCAGAGCTTTGACGCAATCTCTTACGATTCGATTTGTTTCAGAAGTCTGCAGAGGAGAAAAAGAAAGGTGTAGCTAGGTTCTGTGTCCTTTTGGGGGAGAGGATGGGTCGGGGTGGGAAAGCTGCGTCTTTGGTCAGAAATAGGCATCTGCAAAACACCAGGAGGGAGAGATAGGGAAGGAGCCCTGCATTCACAGAGCAGCATACTTGTTCCCCTCCATTTCACTTAATACGTGTTAAATGTAGGTAAGTGCTGAACAGAGGTGGAAATCTGAAGGAAACAAACTAGTGCTCGGGTATAAGCAGCAGAGATTATTCCCTTATTTTATGGATAGAATCATTGAATTTTTAAGGTTGGGAAAGCCTCTAAGACCATTGAGTTCAACCATTGATCCAGTATTGCCAAGCCCCTCATTAAACCGTGTCCAAGTGCCATATGGACACATCTTTTAAATCCATCCAGGGGTGCTGATTCCACCGCTGCCATGTGCAGCCTATGCCAGTTTACCCTTTCAGTAAAGACATCTCTTCCTAATACCTAGTCCAAATATCACGTAAGGGTATCAGGTAAGGAATTGTAGACTGAATCTTGAAATCCATACCTTGTTTTCATTGCTCTCTGTGATTATTTTGCTTGAAGAGAGATGCACCAAAGTGACCTGCAAAACAGGTATTAGTGGGTATAATGTGCGTTTCCAGTAGGGTTTGTTTGGTTTTTAGCAACCAAAGCCTCATGTTTCTGGGCAGGAAGGACACCTTCTTTTAGCTGTGCTGCCGATGGGAGGCATTAATCTAGTGGTAGGGATGTTTCCAAAGCTTTGGCAGACACTGAGGTGATATAAGGATGTTTCACAGAAACAGATAATTTTTATTGTAACTCAGGATTGTGTGAATTATTATCATGGAGTATTATCTGAGTCCAGATGTGCTGTTACTGTGGACACATATTGGCCAAGTGCTTTCTAGTTATCACATTACCTAATTTAACGCTTAAATAATGGGATTTTTCTTCTGCTTGTGCAATGAATAACACAACTGCTTAGTAAGTTACATAGGGTGGCATTTTGAATTTGTAACCTGTGGTATGAAATTCTAAGTTTTTAACCAAATATATTTATCACCTTCTGTACAGATTGACATGTACCATTAATGTCAACACTTAGTGTACAGTACTGAATAAGCCAACTGATAAATTCAGGTTTCTAACTTTATATTTCATCCTTCCTCTCCTCCTTGTTCAGCTTCTACCTTCTTGTTATTTTTATCTATGAGGTGTTCATTAAGTCCAAAATTCTTCCTTGGTTGACTACACAAAACTTTTACAGCAAACATGTTTTTTTGGTGTGAATGACTGTACCTGAAAACTTTAAACATTTGAACTTCAGTTTTGACCTCTAAATGTCAATGAAATTTAGCAGTAATATTTTATTTAGTTAGTTCGTTTTAGGTCTTAGTTTTGAGAATTAATCAGCCTGAAAATAAGCTCTTCCTATATATTTATGCAAGGTAGGAAAGAACAGTTAATTCTGAAATAAAAGTATGGGGAAACAAATAGATTTACAACACATCCTCTTTCTCCATGTGTTAACAGATGGGCTCTAGTAGCTTCTAGATGAACTTTGCCAGTGCTAAGATGATAAATCAGATAAATGAGTCAAAGCAAAATAAATTTGAAATCTCTCGAGTGAATCTATTTTTTTTTTTTTAATCTTGAAAGCAGCTGTGCTGTTTGAGGGTCACCTCTTCCTCTGAGAACCTGCCAGATGAATTTCCAGGGCTGGCTTGCCTTTCCCAGTGGGTTTGTTGCTGTGCTGTGCTCTCCAGACATCTGCTGTTCAGCATCCTGCATCTCATAACTGCACCAGCAATGCTCGAAGAATATCCTTCAGCCACTCCTGTAAGATTGACCTGCCCACATCCTCCCAGATTAAAGCCGAAGCAAATCCATTACAGCATGATGAAGAGAACAGTAGGGTGCAGCTAGATCCTGGAGAGGCTGAGGACAATGAAGAGCAGATCTTCAGGCACAACATCCATGTGCACGCACCCAAAGGGAACTGTGAAACTTTGACCCACATTACAGATCTCTTTGAAAGGATGGAGAAGGAAGCAGCAGAGCTGAGGGAAGTTTGCAGCCCTCAGAAGTGCTGTGGGGGAAGCCAAGGTAAGTAACAAGAGTGATAACTGTTTTTATTTCCCGGGTACAGCCTATTTACTGCAGAGATCTGGGGACTGGAATCATTTGTCAAGGTTGCTGGGGGTTCTCCATGAGCAGAATGCTTGAGTCCTTCACATGGGTGGTGCCCTGGTTATTGTGATTCACGTGTGTGGGAGGTTTCATTAGAGGATTTTCTGGAGGACAGGAGGGTGAAAGGTGAGGTAGGCACTTGTAGTTGCCGTCTTCTTCTTTCTCAGCTTTGCCTCCAGAATTTTGCCATTGATGAGAATTTGTGTTTTTATTTTCTCTTTGATAAGTGACTGAAAGAAGAGCAGAGTTTATGATGATAATGTTTTGTGGTGGCCACTGGCTCTGCCTGGGATCACAGATTTGTACTGCATGACCTCTAAGAAAAGATGTAACAAACTGTTGTTGTTTGGGGAATGGAGACAGGGGGAGTCCTAAGTCTTTGCTTACGTGAAAAATACAGGCGTATGGCAGATGAGAATAATGTGCTCTCCATCTTAATAATATCTGTGGTGAGAAAAAATGAGTTTAAATTAAAACATTCAGGTTTAGGTTGGAGGCTGTGGAAAACTTTCTTGTTGATTCTCTGGGGTGGTCATGGAACCTGCATTCCTGCTGACCATGGACAAACATGTTGGAAAAAGCAAAGGTGGAGCTGGTCCCTCCTTAGACCTTGGGCAGATGGACGAGGTGATGCCGTCAGGTCTTTTTCAGTCCATATTTTTCAGTGATATTTATGCTTTCCCTTTAATGACCTTGAACATACCTTTGCACTACCTATCTAATGCTGCATTCCAGATTTTTTTCTTGTGTTTTATTTTTGTTTTCTCTCATCTCTGTGTCACGTTTGCTGTTGTGCATCGTGGTGCTGCTCCGGCCGGGTGTCCCTCACTGCAGCGGCCGTGGGACCTTGCTCTATGAGACTTGCAGCTGTGAGCGTGACAAGGGAGGGCAGTGACTGCTCCCGTCCCGCCTGGCCCAGCCGCTGTGGCCGCAACAGGCACTGCAGTGCTGGGAAACGTGTCTGTGATGAGCCTTTCTTCAGTGAGGATTGCAGCCTTCAGCTGTGTCTGGAGAACTGCAGCGGCAGTGGGATCTGTGACACAGCCAAAGGGCTCTGCCAGTGCCACGAGGAGCTCACTGGGGAGGACTGCAGTGAGAAATGGTGTCCTGGGGATTGCAGTGGCAACGGGTCCTGTGACACAGGAGCGTGCTACTGGCACGATGGCTTCTTTGGCCTCAACTGCTCCCAGGGTAGGACGTGTGTGGGAGTTACTTCTCTCTTCATTCTTGCAATCTGACTTTCCCTCTCTCCTTCCCGTACACTTCTAGCTAATCCTGTAGGTAAGCCGACCCTGGGATCACCATGGTTAGCTTGGAGTTTCTGCTGGCTGACTGGTCCTTGTCTTCAAGAGTTGCCTGGGAAACACTGCTGAATTAGAGAAAGGTGAAAATGCAGTTAAAGACAGTGCTAGCACCAGCCTGTGTGCAGCAGCTGAAGGAGAGAGCAAAATGGGCATGGGGCCTGTAATTAAAGGAGACCGAGTCCGTTTCTTGACATACAAATGAGACATTAGAAGGTAAAATCATGTTTGCTGCAGTGTGCACTGCTTGCTGATGAGGTAGCTGATTGGATAAAACCTGTGAGACAAAGGATGTGTAAACCCTTTAAAAAGCCTCCCTTTGAAGTGAGGTCTTTGGGAAATTCTCCCTTGTCCTGCTTTGGTACAAGGCAGTAGGATTTGCCTGAGAAGACCTTGAGGAGTGTCCTGCAGTTCCTGGTTCATTCTGCCTCCCTGCAGCCACAGACTGGTACTCCAGTACTCAGCCTTTTGCCCTGGAAGCGCCTTCTCAGCATGGCACACTTGATCTGACCTTTCACAGCTCCTCGTGAAGAAGTAACCGGCACACACTGAGCAGCAGGTATTGCTCAGTGAGGGTTTGCAGTGACCTTCACAGATCTCATCTGCTCTGTATCATCCCTCATGTTTAGGCCTCATCTGTCTGCTCTGAGACTCACTTTTTAAATAAAAGATTATCAGCTCAAAACTTCCCTCCTCCTGGCGCTTCCACACTATCCAAAGGTAGAGGATGGTGTGGCTATCCAGCATTCTTCTCTCCTGCCAGTAGACTGAGACTTGCTACTCAGGAGGCAGCACCTTTATAGTCGTGGCAAGCAGAAGACTTCCTCCTACCAGGGCAGAAACAATTTTCTCAGGGAACTGTTGCCCAGTCATTCTCTCCCAAAGGGCTGTCTGGGTCCAGCTTTGGATCCTCTTCCTTCCACGAAACCTGCAGCTGTCTTACAGGCTGTGAAAGTGGCCTCTGTTCTCTGAGTGAGCAAGGACTAGAGAATTAATGCATATAGCACAATCCATTTTGTTACTGTTTCTGAGCACTACACCTCCAGTCCTGCTTAAAGAATTCCCCAGGAAAATGGTTCCCATCTCAGCAGCTGTAGCCAAGTGCTCCTCTCCCATAGATGTCAAATTGTCTTTTCTGTTCCAATCTGGGTTAGATTTCTTCATCCTGAGAGGTATACACTGAGCTCTGGCTTTATTTATCGTTATTGATATGTTCTTTTTTATGTGTCTCGGATCATGAAGTGACATATTTTATGTTGCCACGGTAACTGGAATATCTGAACATTTGGAAGTTGCTATCAAGCATGCAAGAGTATAATTAATGCTTTGCAATTCCTTCTGAAGGAGAAATAGAGTACAAGGGTATGTTGAACAGCAGAGAGGGAGATACAATCCTCTTCTGAACTCTACTTAAACAAGGAATAAACTACACCACATGTATTTAGGTTCTTTATTATTTTACAGCAAAGCTGGATTATTTAAATCCAGCTTCTATATCACGAGAAGAGACAGGATGAACAGTCTCGTATTTTGTACAGAGTTTTCAATGAAAGCAGTGGTATGCACATAGTGAGGGTGGGTTTGGTGAAAGCTGTGAACTACACGTGGGAATGAATGCTGCCTTTCAATGAGAAGAATCTCCTGATGTTATCTGACCTCACATTGCTGACACATGCCTTTTATATCCTGTCTGTGCTTTGCTATCAGTTAGAGCCTTGCTGTGTTAGTTTTGCACGGCCTTGTTTTTGGTAGCAGGAGGGCCACAGAGGTGGCTGCTGTGAGAAGCTGCTGGAAGCTTCCACCGTGTCCGGCAGAGCCAGTCCCTGATGGCTCTGGAGATGGACACACTGCTGGCCAAGGCTGGGCCAGTTAGAGAGGCTGGCAACACCTCGGTGATACCAGATTGAAGAAGAAAATCAAAACAAAGTTTGTGGTGCGGTTTTAACTCCAGCCAGAGTAGGAGTGAGAAGGAAAGAGAACAACATGCAGGCACCAAGGGCAGTGGAGAAGGAGGGGGAGGAGGTGCCCCAGGTGCTGGAGCCAAGATTCCTCTGCAGGCCGTGGTGAGGACCATGGTGAAGCAGCTGTGCCCCTGCAGCCCGTGGGGATCCACGGGGGATGCAGAGATCCATCCACAGCCCATGGGGATCCACAGGGGATGCAGAGATCCACCCGCAGCCCGAGGGGAAGGTGCCCATGCCAGAGCAGGTGGATGCCTGGAGGAGGCTGTGCTCCAGTGGCAGAGCCGGTGGAGAGAGGGGGCCCTGCTCCCAGGCTGGAGCAGCCTGGCCTTGGAGGAATGCACCCGGTGGAGAGTGACCCACACTGCAGCAGTTTTGGGAGGACTGTGTGCCCGTGGGAGGGACTGACATTGCAGCAGTTTTGGCAGGAGTGCTGCTCGTGAGAGTGGAGCCACGCTGGAGAAGTTCACGGAGAACTGTGTCCCGTGGGAGGGACCTCACGGTGCAGCAGGGGAAGGACTCCTCTCCCCGAGCAGCAGAAGAAAATCCTTGGGTGACCAACTGACCAAACTCCCATGCCCTGTCTCCCTGTGCTGTCGGTGGGAAGGAGGGAGGGGTTGGGGGAAGAAAAGGTGTTTTAAGGGCTTATTTTACTTCTCATTATCCTCCTCTGATTTTGTTAGTAATAAACTCACTTTATACCTCTAAGCTGAGCCTGTTTTGCCCTTGGAATGTTTTCTCCTGGTCCTTATCTCAACTCATGAACCCTTTGTTTAAATTTTTTCCCTCTTCTGCCCAGCTCTAGCAGGAGAGGGTGAGTGAGTGACTTTTGTGGGTGCCTGGCCTAGGGCCAGTGCCAAACCACAACACTTGCTAATGAAATACAGCTGGTAGATGGTTTGATCAGCTTGTGATGAGCTCACTTGTAATTAAAATCAGGTAAACTTGATGGTAAACAGATGTTCTATATGGACTGCTTTCAAGGTCTGCTTCGAGACACCGATGAGCTGTCTGTCTTGTGGCAGAACAATGAAGGTACTGTTGGTGTCCTGAAATGTCTTATGTGCAGCAGAATTGCCCAGGTCTCCTCCAGGCACCAAGTGTAAGTTTCCATCAGTACTCAGTCAGAAAAGCTCTGTTTTCTGCCTCTGCTGTAGAGAAGCTGCACTCCCCAGTTTTGGGGACCAGTTGACATTTTGAATTAACTCCGCCAGTTATAGGAGAAGAGGGGTTTGGCGGCTTGTATTTCTCTTACCAGATGCATTGGTAGGGGGAGCTTTATGAGAGAGTTTTCCTCATGCCAGTGTGGGTTTAGAAGATGGAAAGAGTCTTCCAGGAAATTACTGTATTTGTTACTGACTACATTATTCGTTTGTATCTAATGATATGCTGTTGAGCAGAAAGAAGTAGTTAAATCCAATATGAGTACAGGCTGGGAGCTGCAGTTCTGCATTTTCTTACTCAAAATCAGTTTGAAAAAATTTCATGCTTGGCCACGTGGCAAGTCGTGATCCTCACTGCAATGTTTTTCTTTGCTTCTCTTTTAGTCCTTGCTCCCCACAATATGCAGGTGCTAAACTCCATGAGAACTCTCTGGCTGTCAGCTGGGATCCAGTGACTGATGTGGATAATTACATAATAATCCTTACCTGTTGTTCAGCTGGGTATGAAATGCTGGTGAAACAAATCCACGTGCCAAAAGAGCAGCTCAGCTATGAGATTGTGAGGTTCCACCCTGGCACCACGTACAATGTCACACTTCCATCATGTGAAGAAGGGGATTGCCAGTGAGCCCAAGCATCTAGAAGCAAGTACGGGTAGGAGCAGGTAGTATTTTTTTTAAAGAGCCAGATGTTGTAAATCTTTAAAGTTAGATTTCAACAAGTGAGGGGAACTGAGTGCTGGAGAGCACTTTGTCTTCCCAGCCTAGAGTTAATGTAATTGTTTTCTGGAGAATCTGTTCCCAGATTTGGATCACTAGGGCTGAATGTATTGCAGATTTCCTCTCTTTCCATTTTTCTTGTCCAAATCCTACTTGTGTTGACACCCGTGAATTCCAGTGACTTTGTAGTGTTGCCTGCTGCAAGAAGCAGGAATGGAAGCGTGCAGGATAAAGGCAGCGTGTTACTAAGAATAATGCACTGTTCAACTGGATGCAGAAAGAACTTTAAAGTAGGCAGGGTGTCATTCCTAGGTACTTACTGTCCAAACATGTCTGCAGCAGTGAGTTCTCCTCATAGTCTCTTCCCAGGACTGGATGAGCACGATCCTGCTGAGGTTAAGAGATTGAGTGTTGTCTTGGGGTGACTCTATCATGTGTATCCCCTATCATGCTCTATGCCCAAAAAGTAGTAGTGTGCCTTTTCTGTGCCTTTAAACTGAGCTTGAGGGGAAAAAAAAAACCAGACGAACTTTCCAAAGCAGCTTCTCAAGGACACAGAGATCACACTCCTCAGTGTTTTTCTGACTGCGGAAGGCACGAAGGGAGCACCCTGCTTGCTTTTTCTTCAGCCAGCTGTTTTTTCCCTCTTGGTGTGAGACAGAGAGCTGAACTTTGTTTCCTGGGACTTTGGTTTTTTACCCTTCTTCTCTTCTGAACTGTTTCAACAACATCAGAACACATCAGGAGAATTTTCTCCCCGAGGCCCGGGGGTGGGCCCACGCCCTCACCGACCGGCTCCGAGGAGGAGAGAGACCACACCTACAGAAGGACTCTGAAATCTTCCCAGGTTTCTCTCTATAGCGAGGGTTTTAATTCATTATTCAGCATCATTCTCCTTTTCCTGTGTGTTTGTTAAAATAAATAGTTTTTATCTCTTTCAATTTCCTTCGAGGAAAAATTTCCTTTTTTCCCGAACCCTGTGGGGGGAAGGGTGGTTGCAACCTGGTTTTCTCTCAGGGGCTACATTACTAGATTTTGGCCAAACCGGCACAAGTGTGCAAAGGCTGTGTATTTGAAGCAGTCTCTTGAGAACTGAAATGTCATTTGGTTAGCAGCTGATATTATGCTGTCTGCTTGTACTTGGAAAAGATAGTGAAAAGCCAGGTGACTTTGACATTTTTCCTGCTTCTAGCACAACAGAGGGAACTGAGAGCCAGCAAACGCCTGAGCTGGACTGTTACCATGGACAAAACTAAAGCTGTTGAAGTAACGATTGTGCTGTACGTGCTTGACTCTTCAGTTTGGCTGGGGAAAATGTTTTGGGTCTCAGAGCAGGAAACTGGGCAGGGAAGGAGCATTGTTTAGCGACTTTTCTGTCTTCTATTTACCTTTTTGTGCTGATGCTGCTTCCCTACACCCCTCTGCTGTCTTTCCCAGTCCTGCCTGCAGTCAGTGCCATCTGGGTGACAGAGGAGATGGAGAACTCCCTGGAAGTGGAGTGGGAGAAGCCACCAACAGATGTGCATTATTACAAGCTGAAGTTCAGATCCCTAGTGGAGATGGAGGAGAAGCCGTGGTGCCCAAAAGCAATGACCCTAGGAGCAGATACATCCTGACTGGTGAGTACTCATGGGTGTTCCAAACTGGGCGGGAGCAGGGAGAAGTGGCAGGAATGACTGACAGCCAGACTGTAGTCCTGAGACAATTCTTCTCTCATGTGTGGATGTCCAGTGAGATCTATTTGGGCTCCCCTGTCGCATAAGGATGGGTGTCTCCACAGGGAGAAAGCTATGCTCTGTGGATAAAAATTTTCCAGGCATATTCATTCATTTAATTCTGTCCTTGTTTGGAAAAAAAGTGCATTCTTCTGTTTCAGAGCTGATATTATGGAAATCCCCACCAGCAGCAGTCAATATGCCCTAAGGGCAAGCCTAGACCAAAGGTGCTATCAAAACATTGAAAAGGCAAAAGCAAGTTGGATAGAAATCTTTAAGTTCCCCTCTACAACAAAACCTGGAGCTGGATAAACTAAACAGAACAGCTTTCTTCAAGAAAAAATGCTATCTTCTCTAATTGTTGCTAATGCTCCCTTTGCTCTTTGTAGGCCTGAAACCTGGAACAGAACATGAGGTCACTGTCACACCTGTGAAAGGCAACACAGAGGGGAAACCATTCTCAGTGGCTGGCAGGACTGGTATGTGGAAAGTTGCTTTTACTACGGTGATGTTACTACAGGGTTTGGGGACAGAGCTCTCAAGATTCTAGCACAAAAGGTTCATGACTGACTGCTTCTTCGTGCATGACCTGCAGCCAGGTCTGCTTATACCTTGTTTGAGCTTGCCTACATTGTATGTTAAATACTAAACCTAGGCCCAGCTCAGTCTTTTGCTTTGATTTTTTACAGTAACTTCACCCTTAACTTGACTAACAGCTCCATCCAGACACAGGATAAGTGTAGTGAGCTAGCCTCTGCATGGAATAACAACTCTGTTGGCTAATTTACTGTCTTAAAAAAAATAGCAGAATATTTTTGAGCTATTCTATTGCAAAAGACACCTTGAAGAATTTTAAACTCTCATTCTGCTTACAAGTTTCTGGAATTTATGAAACTCATCTCTTACAAAAGGGTAGGCGTGCTGCTTCCAAAGACTGAAAAATTCCATATCAGGCCTGACATTCCTGAGGTTGTTGTGTAAATTATTCCATTAAAATGAAATTTATTTAAAACAACACAACCTACAACCTCCACATTGTCATTTCAAGGCTGTTTTTCTGCCCTCTGTAGACTCTGATTATTCGGAACGCCCTCGACTTGTGTTTTCAAGCCGTTCTTGACAGACATGGGGGCTGCAAAACTTCTTAAAAAAGAAAAAAAGAGTCCCCAATGCTCATATTTTTATGTAACCTCTGGAATTTAGGAAACGCAACTAAGACAAATGCCACCTACTTCAAGAGCTACCACCAAGCTCTGATTCATCAGCTAAAATAGCAAAACCTTGGGGGTGTCTGAGAGACAGGTCTGCAGGGAAGGCAGAAGGGGAGGAGCAGCAGATGGCTGACAGCGGAGGCAGAGAAAGGGTAGGCACTGTACTTGGAGCTGGGAGAGGGCAAGCCAGAAGGTTGATGCAGAAATGATTTTTGCTTTTATATATTCTTCATATATTTGTCGCTCTGTAGACTATTGCTGTACAGTTATATAGCTCCTAGCTCACCCCAGCATTTTTCCTCCTCTGACAGACAGAAAGACAAAACAGATTCCAAAGGCCTCAGTCCTAATCTTGCTTCCTCTGGGAACCAAGGACGAGCTACCCTCCCAAGACACTTTTCTATAAACAGCTAGACGAAGGGGGGCTCCAGAAGAGGTTGAACCAAGGAGGGGAATTACCTCATCACCTGTGTTTCTAACTGGGGATTCTTGTTGATCGTGCTAATTTGATAAATTTATAGAACTGTATTTGCCCTATGTGAGGTGGGCATTTTTCCATACTTGCCCCTGGAGGCCTCCAATTAAAGACCAGCTTTTGTATTACTTCCTGTATTAGCATTGTCTCGAAAGTGTGTTGTTTCATTTCTAGATCCTTAAGGCATCTAGGTAATCCTCGAGTTGGTACCTATGGAAAGCAAGACAGGTAGCCTGCAAGCTCTGCCTGCAGAAAGAAATGGAGAGCTTCATCTAAATGGTAAAACATTCCTTCTTTCTTCTGGTTTCTCACGGATGCCTTTCTTCAAAAGCTGTTGGGGGAAACCTAAGTGAGTGTTTTAGCTGGCCAAAGCAGTAAGGCAAAAATAAAGGAAATGTGTACATGGAGTGGTTTGAGTTTGGAGGGACCTTAAAGATCATCTAACCCAACCCCTGCCATGGGCAGGGACACCTTCCACTATCCCAGGTTGCTCCCAGCCCCATCCAGCCTGGCCTTGGACACTTCCAGGGATCCAGGGGCAGCCACAGCTTCTCTGGGCACCCTGTGCCAGTGCTTCACCACACTCTCAGGGAAGAATTTCTTCCTAACATGCCATGACAGGTATTCTAGTGGTTTAACTCAACTGGAGGTAGCTAATCCTGCACTTTGAAATGCTGTCTCAGGCACTGATAGCCCAACCAGTGAGACAGCCAACCGAGTGACAGAAGATCCTGCCACTGTCTCGTGGAATGGAGACTCCCATAGACAGCTACGTGGTGAGATACACCTCGGCTGATGGAGACACCGAGGAAATACAGGTGGGCAGTGAAAATGACACGATCACCTTACTGGATCTGAAGCCAGACATGGAATAAGTCACTGACATCCCAGAGGAGCAAGAAGGCAAGCAGCAGAGCTGTGACAGGTGTAGCAGCACTGGAGGGAGCTACGTTTGAAATTCAAACTCCTTCATTAATTTTACTTGTTTTGGTAAAGCTTCTCCTGCTTTGCACACATTTTTAGTGAGGCAAAAAATCCATGTAATTCTTATTAGTGTGGCTGAACAGGTCTCCAGCTCAGCTTAAGACTCTGAGCCCTGTTGCGGACAGGCTCTATGGCAAGGGACCAGTTACTATTTATTAGTACAGAGAACAGTCAACCACAGCCAAAACTAAAACTTCATAACCACCTGGAATGTGTAATTCATGCCTTGCTCTTAAAATGCCATGAACCATATCCAAGCATTTCTTTGGGTGACTGTTGTAGCCTTTCCCAACAGGACAGAAGGCTCGTACACATTTCAGACAGATGATCGTGGCAAAGTGTTTGTTAAAAAGGAAAGCCATGTTTATTTGTATGATAACGTAAATTAAGAAACATGTGGGAAATCAAATCTCGCAAACAGTATATTTGGTTGCTGTCCTTTGGTGACAGGGAGTCTCCATTGGAAGGGTGCTTGCAGCTGAGTCTGCAGCTGGATTGGGAAACTTCTTGAACCACTGTCTTAATGAATTTTTACAATCCAGCCATCCATGTGTGACTGTGAGTACAGAAGCAGTTTCTACTGGCTATTGACAAATGTCTTATATATGTGCAATCTGCATTTCTTCACAAAAATTACCTAGGGGAATGTTTGGGGTGCTCCACTCAGGATGTGAACCAACACATTTAAGCATAGAAATCGGACTAGACATAACAGGAGATGCCTTGGGGGAATTGGTAGGACTGTCTGCAGCTCTCACATGAGGGGATCAGTCCAATGCTTCTGACGAAGCTCAGTCAATCCCCTACTTTCAGGTTGGTTCATTGTCTCCAGCCAGCCCGTGTTCTCACTGGCACAGTTGCCTGTGGGCAGCTCCTGGGCCACGCAGGGAGTTGGGGAGTGAAAAGCACTGCACATGCAGAGCAGCACAGTCCGTACCCAGCTGCAGTGCAATTAGAACTGAAGAACAAACTGGATTTTCATATCACACAAGAGAATAATTTGCTTGGTTTTTCTTGCCACAGGTGAGCATCTCATACTGCTAACGAGCTGAGCTGTGATTATTCAAATCCCCATTCCCAGCATGTGCTGCCCTAGGGTGGCACAAACAAGCCTCAGCATCTTTCATTGAAACGAAAAGTAACGTATTTTCATCTCACAAAAGAGCTGAGATTAGTACACGCAGGTGGAAAATCACAACTTTTACCGTAGCTAATGTGTGGTAAATCACAGTGCAGCTAAGCTGGTGTGTGGTAAATTACACTGTTGGCTGTTGTGCATTTGTGCCCTGGAGTTTCGAGCCTCCAGCAGAATAAGAAATGCTGTTCCAGTAATTTGAGAGGCATCTGCAAGACCTTCGCTGCTCAGGCTGCTAAGATGTATTTAGTAGTTCAGTGAATTAAAAAATCCTGACCAACCAAAAAAACTTGTTCTCTGTAAAGGTCGTGGGTTGTAGGGCTGTCCTCAAAGGGCCGCATTACTGCAGGCTGTGTTGTGATACGAACCGAGGACTCCTGAAACCTAGTGTTGTGTTTCCATCTGAGAATGGGGCAGGGGAAGGATTGTACCGGTGGGAGGAGTTTGAAAGTGACAGAGAGCTGCATTTCACAGATTCTGAGCAGGTGGTTTGGGGTTTTTTCTGGTTGATTCCCAGAACAACTCAGGCAAGACGTTGTTGTGATCTTCAGAAAGCAAAAGACAGAAACACCATGTTGTGCCTGGGCTCCATCTCTGCTCGGGCAGTGGCTGTGCTTTTGTTGCTCCCAAAGAAGGAGCCCTGCTCTCATAGCTGTGAGGAGGAGACCTAAACCACAGCTGAAATACCTCAGAATTGGGCACCCCCCCCCCGCCGCTTGCTAGTTCAGGCCCATCCTTGGCAAAAAGTAAAGGATGAGACGTGGAAGAAATCAGCAGGGCCCTTAAGGGGAAGATGATCCCTTGTGTGACTACCTAGAAACAGAGACTAGACAGGAGTAAGGGAATAAAGGCAGGGATTTATTTGAAAGGCCTTCAGAGGCACACCCTGTGGAGCCAGAGGCTACATCCAAGTTGGACCCCAAGATGGACAACGAGTCGCGAGTTCTTCACACTTTTATAGGTTTGGTTCATTTGCATATCAGCATAAATTCACCAATTAAAACTTTAGCTAATGATGCAATTTCTTCGATTTTTCTACCTCTCTAGAGGCTTTAGTTTACACCTTTTTAGGCCTAGGACAATCTGAGTGTCCTTGAATAACAAGCTCAGAGAGGCTTTGTTGTGTCTAGCTGACATGAGAGAACAGAAGTTAACGGGCTACAAGAAAGTTCAGAGTTACAAGTAGGCAGTACAGTATTTGAAGAATATAAAAGCTAAAACCTAAGGCATTGAAGGAGTAAGAGTAGCCCTGTGTGGACACCCACGTTTTTCCCTCAGCTGTTCCACAGAAACCAGCAGCCCATCTCACCCTGAGCAGGGCAGAGGGATGACTGACCCTGCCAAAGCTCAGCCACCTTGGCACTGACGTGCAGATGGGGTTACCAGTGTACCAAGAACGGCAGGACATGGAAGCAGTTAGCACACTTATTTTATCTTCCTTGCACTGTATCCGGCAGTACAAAATGATTTGGCTCCAAAAATATCCAATGGTGACTCGCTTAAGTAGCGGTTATTTACACTGTGTGGTCAAAACACAGTTTATAGCTAAAGACAAAACTTCTGTTAGATTTACCAGTTTGGGCTGGAGAAAAAAAATCAAGCAAGCTTTTGGATATACAAAACCCCTTTTAGGTCTTTAGACACAGAATCATTTCCCAAATTTCATCTGTTTTTCCAAATGTATTTGAACGTCTAATAGAACACACTACCTCTGGCTATAAAACTTGTGTTGTCTGTGTCTTTAGACCATTGTGATTACCACAGCACTATACTTAAACTTCAAGTAATTATGACTTTTTCTTAGAGAAATTGACAGCCCAACTGAGCTGCTGACTGACCAGGTGACAGAGGATGCAATTCCTGTTTCCTGAACATAGTCCAGGCTTCACCAGACAGATACAGAGTGAGCGACACCTCAGCTAGAGGGGACACAGAGGAGAAAGAGGTGGAAAAAGACAGAATGTCACTACCTTGGCAGGACTGAAGCCAGGCACGGAATACATCATTTACGTCCAGGCAGAGAAGGGAGAACAGCAGAGCAAGAGGGCTGGCACTGAGGCTGTGACAGGTGAGTGGGCAATGGACTTTGCTGACTATAAGGTAAAGCCCAGCTTTGCCTTGACACTGAGGTTGCCCACCCCTAAGACACTTCAACAGCAGAGGGAGATTCAGGCTTAACAGATCAAGTCTTCAGGTTAGTGCATCTTGCCGTGAAACTTATTCAGCATCGTCACAGAGAGATTCTAATTACCTGTGGGTACTACAAATGAGCCGTGTTGCAAATACGAACAAGGATTAGGGGAAACAAAGCCCTTGCAGCAGTGTCTCTTGTGTGTTTGTGTAGTCTTATTTTAATTGGTTGTTTTTTTTTATCCTTCATCATGCAATAGGGAACTATTCTGCTCCTTTAGATGAAGAAATTGAAGTGCAGAGAGGTTAACAGCATGCAGGCCACCTTTTTTTGCAATAGAATGAGTAATCATGGCTCCTCAGTTGTTCTTGTGTTGCCAGTCCTGGTTAAGATTGTGTAGTGATCTTCCTGCTGTGTTTCCTGTTTATAACAGCACTGTAAATCTGAACACTGGCATCCACTGAAAGTGGTGGCAGGCATTGACAAGACTCGTCTCTAGGTCAGGGACTTGTTGGAGGGAGATGAATAAACGTGTACCTGGGCCACCCTGGCCTCTTAACGAAAGAGCTTTGGTTGTTCTCTCACTTTCTGGACAGATGACATGTATGTGTGCTTTGGAGGCTTGTTATTTTATGTTTTATGAGCTCTTTTTGCATTGCTGCACAGTGGTAGCCCCACGTAATTCATTAAATGTAGTAATTTAAATACATGCATACAGGCTACCCATAACAGAGAATGCTGCTGTAAATGATTATAGAAGAGGCAGATGTAATAATACAAGAGTGATGGCAGCTGATGGTCCTAATTTCTCTAGTCCTTAATCAAAAGCATGCAGTGCTTCATGTGCTGCTATCAAGCCTAACAATAACAGGTTTAACAACCAAAATGAAACCCTTTTAGGACTGGAGACAGTTAAAAATAACGGCCTGTCCTTTGACTTGTGGCCTTAGGCCAGTCCTAGGAGACTGCTAAGCAGGCTTAAATCTATTCTGTTCAGTTAGCCATGAGGACTGTGATGTACTGGGAACATTTGGGGTTACTCTATATCCATTGACCTTGCTAATGTACTTTTTCTAGTTTATGAATCCGTCTGGTGTGAGATAGAACGGTTGAAACTTGGATTTAGGGCAAGATGCCAGAGAGTTCCCCAGTGCTTACAGAGATCAAGGGCAGCTGATAGGGACAAATGGAGGCTGAAAGGCTGAACCTATCTGGAACTAGGAATTCAAGGAGAGTTCCAGCAAATTGAAATGGTTTTTTTTTCTTGAACTGGCATGAAAATGGAGACACCTGGAAATTTCTCATGAAGTGAAACTGCTGGGAGAGGGAATGCATTTAACATTAGTGGTGATATTTTTGAAATATCTGCACAAAAAAATGATACCTCTGCTAAAATAATACGACTTCTGAGGACAAAAAGAATACATTTTCTCACTCAAGGTGCTGGCTGATTACTCCCTAGCATTAAAACTGACTGTGGCAGGAAACTGCTCTGTGGTGGCCTCCTGCACCCGTGGGAACTGCCGGCTGGCCTTTAAGGGCAGTGCTGTGAGACTGCAGCGTCGGAGGCTGCCCTTCCCATCCCTTGCTTTTTGGGATGGATTTGGTACCTCTTAGCTCCCTCTCCTGTCCAGCTGGAGATACACACGTAGTGAACTTGTCTGAGGAGGTTTCTGGGTTGTTTCACTTAAAGCAGTTGTTTAGTGCTCTGCCAAATGAAGCACAAGTTCCTTAGATAATGGACTACTGCTTAACTCATGAGCCTCGTGTAAGGTAATGAATTAGACAGCGTTTTAAACAGCATGGGGTGTGAACTACAGTGCTACTGCACTCTTGTATTTGGTGTTTTGATTTCTCCTCTCTGCCTTTTTATCTGCTTTAAGCAGTAACACTGTGCATGAGGAGTGCAGCATTTCCTGGGAGGAGCCAGCCTGCTCGACTCTTCTCGTTTATCTAAGACAGACAGAGCCCAGCCTTGTGTTTTCCTGTGGCCTTTTCACAACTGCATTATTTCACTGATGCGTTGTTATTTTCGTTATGCTTATCCTCATAGCATTCTTCAGGGCCTGGGAAGTTTTGTAGCCTGGTTTATACAAGAAAGACAGACAACAACGTGCCCATAATCCTCTCGGGAGATTTGTGGAAGAGCAGGGAATTGAGATAAATTATTCATTTATAGTTTGATATAAACTCAGGTGTACTTCAGGGCTGGAGCACTCTTCCCTGGAGGCCAGCACGGCCCACCAAGGACCTCCTCTGTAAAACTTGGAAAGCCAGTAAAACCTTACTCAACAAATTGTTTCCTTAAGATGTTCCCAAAATATATAGAATATAGGAAGCACAGGATGAAGATCAGGGAGAATCTGCTTCCAGTGCTGCTACTTTCAACATAGATTGAAAAATCAGATTTATCCTGAGGGAAGCACTGCAGCCCCCTTGCTGGCACCTCGTAGGACACTTTTTGGCAACTGCTGTGAACTGGCATTGCATTAAAATAATTAATTCTGTTATTCTCCTCACGGTGACCTTGGGCAGCCTGACTGCTCAGGAAAAGTCTGGCCGAGTCTCTGATGCCGGTGAAGGAGCTGGTGTCCCATATCCAGCACAGACTGAACTGTAAAGCTCTGGGTTTCTTTGTATTCCTGCATTTCCTAAAGAAGACTGGAGCATGACAGCAACAAAGCCTGTGAATTCATTCTTCAGCTGCAGTAGGGGAACGAAGGGTGGGGGCTCTCAGCAGGCCACGTTAGAGCTGTGCTCCGGGACCGGGGCATAGAGCCTAAACCTGTCCTATCCATGAGTGCTCCTCAGAGATGAGCCTGATGGAGACTCCTCAGGGAGACATGCCAGGAGCTCCTGGACACTGCACAGCTGAGAGAATTGTCGGGCTCACAGAACATCCCAAATCAGATCTGTAGAAGGCTTGCAGTGTTTGGTCTAGGCTTCTGCTGCGTGCTAGCTATGAAAGCCACTGGTTGGCTTTCAGGCAACTGCAGTTCAGCCCAAGACCTGCACTGCAGTTTGTGTCTTTCATTTATGCAGTGGTGTAGCTGGACTTCCCCTCTGCCACAGAACAGCTTATCTGTTCTATCAGCTGGTGCTGATGCCTTAAGGGGAGTGATGCCTTAGGTTTTAACTTTTATATTTTTCAAATCCTGTACTGCCCAGTGTGTAACTCTGCAGTTTCGTGTGGCCTGTTGGCTGCTGTTCTCTCATGCTGGTTAGACACAACAAACCTCTCTAGGTTTGCTCTCCAAGGACACCAGGCCCAAAATGTGTCAACTAAGGCCTCTGAAGAGGAGGGCAAACTTGGGGTAGTTTCATCATTAACTGAAGTTATAATTGGAGAATTAACCCTGATATGCAAATGAACCAAACTCATAAAAGGGTGAAGAACCCATGACCCAGGGTCCAGTTTGGGAGTAGCCTTTGCCTGCCCAGGGTGTACCTCTGAAGGCCCTTCAAATAAATACCTACCTTTATTCCCTTATTCCTGTCTAGTCTCTTTTTTTCAGGTGGCCACTTCAGGCATCAGTGCCATAGCTCAGGGCATCTTCCTCCCTCACATGAATGTGCTCATTGGTGAGATAACCCAAGCCAGACACCTGTCCTGTACTGAGTTACCTTTGGCGCCAGGGAAGTGGCATTCCCAGCTGACAACAAACATCTTGCCTTGAGAGCAGATCGAAGGGAGATAAGCCTTGAATTTCTGACTGACAGACACTTCACTTTACAAACCATAAAAGCTACACAAAACTTTCACAAAGGAGAAGTCTTCTGCACATTCCCTGGAAATGTGTGGGGACCTCTCCTCGAGGTTTGGGACGCTGGCCCTGAGTTAACTCTTCTGGAAGTTGGGTGAAAGGAATATGTGTACCCTATCATCAGCTGGTGGTAAACTACATTGACTCCTAATCTGTGCTATTTCCCTGCTAGCTATATGTGCTGGTTTGGCCAAAATCTAGTAATATAGCCCCTGAGAGAAAACCAGGTTACAACCACCCTTCCACCCACAGGGTTTGGGGAGAAAGGAAATTTTTCCTCGAAGGAAAGTGAAAGAGATAAAAACTATTTATTTTAACAAACACACAGGAAAAGGATAATGATGCTCAATAATGAATTAAAACCCCCGCTATAGAGAGAAACCTGGGAAGATTTCAGAGTCCTTCTGTAGGTGTGGTCTCTCTCCTCCTCGGAGCTGGTCGGTGAGGGCGTGGGCCCACCCCCGGGCCTCGGGGAGAAAATTCTCCTGATGTGTTCTGATTTTGTTGAAACAGTTCAGAAGAGAAGAAGGGAAAAACCAAAGTCCCAGGAAACAAAATTCAGCTCTCCGTCTCACGCCAAGAGAAAAAAAAACACCAGCTGGCTGAAGAAAAAGCAAACAGGGTGCTCCCTCTATGCCATCCACAGCCAGACAACACTGAGGAGTGTGATCTCTGTGTCCTTGAGAAGCTGCTTTGGAAAGTTCGTCTGGTTTTTTTTTCCAAGCTCAGTTTAAAGGCACAGAAAAGGCACAATATTACTTTTTGGGCATAGAGCATGATAGGGGATACACATGATAGAGTCACCCCAAGACACTATAATATAAGTACCTTTATGTTGTGCACTGTTTTATGTAAATCTTCTAGTAGTTCTTTAACGTGTGTAGTAAGTAACTCTGCTTCAAGCCTTTTGTCTGTTAATCTTCTGTCTATTCAATAAATAACTCATTTTATAATAGAGCCGATTTACCATTTCTAAGAACTTGTGAGCCAGGGCAGTTCAGGTGTGGGTCACCTGAATTTAAGCTGCTGCCAGAAACCTGAACCTGAGGCAGGGCTTGTCTAATGCCTTCACTTGATCCATAACAAATGGGACTTGACTTTTCTTTTTGAATAGAGATTGATCCTCCCAAGAACCTCCATCTATCAGGTGTGACTCATTCTACTGATGTAGTTACCTGGACTCCTCCTGCAACACAGATTGATCACTATTCTCTGACCTACCAGGGGGAAGATGGTACAAGCAAGGTACAGTGACTTCCTCGAATTCCTCAGGCCTGTAGATCCCACTGAAATTACCCCTGTGATTGTGGGCTCTACCAGCTGGGACTTGTGGGTATGTGGACCACAGAAACACAATTTTGAGTGGGCATCTGTGGTATCTGTGACCCAGGGAAGGAGAGCTCAAGGAAGGCAATGTGCTGCTGTCATGAGCAGAAGCTGTGGAGGGACTTAGTGACAGTGGAATCCTCTTTCCAACAGATCTTCAAGTCCAGAAAACATGGTTGCTTCTTCACTTGTTCTCAGTTGTTGTTACCTGGAAGGGCAGCACTCACCAGGGGCAGGGTGTCTTCAGTGTCCTAGCAGTGTTTCTTGAGACCTTGTCCCCAGTCTTCCTTCTGAGGAGATGGACTTCATGTTTCAAGGATACGGGGTGAATTTGCCTATCTGAACCCTACAAGAAAAGCCTGTAAATGCACCTGGGGTTTGAGGCACTGTGGTCCAGAAAAGCTCAATGCTGTTCTGAGTTGAGTTGAGCTTTGACCAGCAAACAACTGTTTGTGCTGGAAGGGCTGGCACAAGGAGTGAGGTATGCTGTCTCTGTTACAGCCTCCAGGGGAGATCACCAGAGCAGAAAGACCGAGTGTAGCTTCTCAACAGGTAGGAACTGGCCTTGGATTGTTGCATTTTCCCCCTTTCTGCAGCTGTTGCTCATCACAGTAGAGATCAAAGACAAGAGTTTGTGTCCTACAGATGCACAGGGAAACTGTGATCATGAGCAAACCATTTAGCAGATCAGTGGTGCTACTCCTGGCTGGGTGTCCGTTCTAAGCCACACCATCGGGAGGCTTGGGAACACAGTACGACAGTGTGAGTGGAGATTGCCCACGCTGGTCACCAGTGCTGGCAAAACCTGCTGATGAGCTGCCAGTGGGCAGGAGAGAGGATAGTAATGCAGGAGATCTTTCTGCACATCCTAGTAATGGTAGGGCACAGCAGTGTAGGTCATCTCAGGGTCTTGGGTAGCTGCCCAGGTTGTTCAGAGGTCAGGAAATGCACACCAGAGTGGCAGCAAATCAAACATTTTTTGGGAGCCTCTGTGGGAGGCCAATGTGGGAGCCTCTCGTACTGTGTCAATGCCCACAGGGGTTGCCAGTTGTGGATTAATTGTGAAATGCAGAGAAATTGAAGTCCCTTTTTCCTGCCACTCCCACCTTTACAAACAAGGGCTCCTCTTCCTACTCTTATTGCAAGCCAAGGCTGGGTCTTTTTATATGGGCAGGCAGTGGCAGGACAAGGGGCAATGGTTTTAAACTGACAGAGGGCAGGTTTAGATTAGAGATCAGGAAGAAATTCCTTACTCACAGGGTGGTGAGGCATTGGCACAGGTTGCCCACAGAGACTGTGGCTGCCCCATCCCTCGAAGTGTCCAAGGCCAGGCTGGATGGGGCCCTGAGCAACCTGATCTAGTGAGTGGCATCCCTGCCGTGGCAGGGGGTTGGAATGAGATTGATGCCATATCCTAGGCTTAGAATTAAAAGCCAAACACAGTTAGAGGGGGAAAAAAGGGTTTTACCTCGGTATTTATTCAAGGATCCTCTGGTGCACTACATCCAGGTAGAAAGCACCCCCGAATGCACACCGAAAGTGCACACCCGAAAGATGCACACCAGGATGCCCACCCCACAATGCACACACACGATAATTCACGTATACAGTTACAGACCTTGCACATTAGCATATCTATCAAAGATTCCCCAGCGAGAGGCTCAAGAGAAGCCCCCGTCCTGAGGAACCTTCCCCCTGGATGGGCCTGTCTTGGTTTACAGAATGTGTTCTGGAGAGGACCTTGGTGTCTGGGGCTTTCTGACCCAACTTCGTGGTTTTCAAGATGTTTAGTCTCCTGGCTTAACGGAACTTTGGGTCTAAGCTGGTTATCAGACTTGGGGAATTACAAGTATGTGGGCTAAAAGCACTAAGGATACATGCAAAGCTGTGTAAAAGGGTATGTGGAAGGGTATATGAGAGGGGTATATGAAAAAGCAAAAAATCATCATGGCATCAAGATGAGCTTTAAGGTCCCTTCCAACCCAAACCGTTCTAGGATTCTATGGTTCTATCTCTTGCAGCCTTTGGGAACGCTGTCCGTGTGCCAGCTCCCAGGCAGTGGGGAAGGCCAGCAGCTGCTACCTGCAGATGCAGCTGGGCCCTCTGTGAGTGCACAGCAGGGGCTGCTGCTTTCTGTGCTTCTCTTCCAGTACCGTTGTCCATAGGACCTTCCCAAGGTGAAGTGCCTCCTCCTGCTTTGCTGATGGACAGTTTTTCCCGCTCTGTTCACACAGTGAGCAGCTTCCTCTGCCGGTATCCCATGGACTGCAGCCAGGTGCAGTGGAACAGAAACGCCTCCAGCAGCATGTACAGCATTTACCTGAACGGGGATGGCAGCAGGGGTGCTGTGACTGATGGAGGTGGGGGAAGAGTGAGTGAGGCTCTGCTCCTCTTCCTGCTTTTTGCTGAATGTAATCACGTGGACATGACACAGATGTTAGTTGAGGTTCCTTTTGCTCTGCTGCGCTCCCGTGCTTCAGCTCCTTCCTGAATGGAGTAGCATGTTTTAGGGAGGGTGGTGGATGCTGATGTACCCAGAGTCTAGGGCTATGTGTATGTACAGTTAATGCAGCTCAGCTGATGCCTGTTAGCGTTTTCATTGCTAGTGCTGTGAGCATGCCCCTCAACTGTGGCCACACAGGAAGTGTTGGGTGACTCAAAGGAATCTGAAGGCAGAAGCACGGATGCTTTGAGGTGGGGAGTGTGTGTGAATGTGGAGGAGTGAGTCTGATAGCAATCTCCCTAAACAACCAGAGAAAAAGACTACCTTTTTACACCTTTCAGTGATAAGTGATTTTCTCCACTGAAATAAATCGTTGTGTGTTACTGCCAAGCCCCTCTGATCTTGGTGAAGTTTAGAAACTCAAAGTCCTCGTGGATCTTGTCTCTAAACTTGTTTTGTCTAAGTGTTTAGATCACGCTCAGATTTGTGGGAAGCAAACTGTAAAATTTGTACAACTACGTATTTGCCTCGGTGCTTGTGTGCAGCCAGAAAATGGAAATGGATTCCTGTGTGTACCATGCTCAGCTGAAGTGTACCATCATAAAATTTGCACTCAGTGATCTTGGAGGTCTTTTCCAACCTTAATGATTCTGTGATCAGCTCGGGTTGTCTGTTCCTGAGCGCTTCACCTTTTTGTTTTTGTCGTGATGAGCATTTCTCATCCCCATCCTCCGCGTCTCTCCTCATCCTCTCATGAGCACTCACTCCACAACCCTTGCTTTGCAGGTGTTTCAGAGGCGGAGGTCTGGCCAGGTGGATTTCTACCAATGTTGGAGAATGATGTGGAAGGCTCTGGAGATCCCACTGGGCAATTTTGGCTTGGTACAGTACATGGGTGTGACCAGTGAAAGGCTGAAGATTGGCTTCGTAAAAGCACTTAAATGCTGAAATATCCAATCCCCTGAGTGGGCAGTCTTGAACTGTCAGCTTGTGTGTCTTCCCTAGCAATGCCAGTGAAGCCCTGAGGGATCTCTAAAGGCCCACTAAGTATTTCCACTGACATCTTTGGGCTTTGGAGCAGTCCCAGAGCAAGCCAAACTCTGGGCTCTATTTATTTCAGACTTGTGTGTTCCTGTGGGAGGGGAAATAAATTTTATTTGTGAAAATACAAAGACCAGGAGACTACTCAAAACTTGGTGTACTCAGTCATTTTTTGTCTGTCTTGTTCTGCTAGTGAGCAATGTGTGAATCAGAGAATCCAGCATTAAAGAGGGCAAAGTTTTTGGAGTAAGAGCCTTTAAATGTTCTGGGAAAAATAATGTTGCAGTACAGCCAGACTTGTGCTGGTTATGGTTGTTTGTTTTTTCTGATATTTCTATCTCTTGCAAGAAACTGAGATAAGACAGCATAAACTTGGCAAATTGTCGTGAAGCCTCAAGCAGGGAAGGAGGAGGCAGGAAATAGCTGATTCAACCAAAATGGCCACGGCGTGAGAGTCTATGACTGCATAGGTGAAGAGGCATCCCCCTTTAAAAAGTAACTGTTTTTTATTTCCAGGTCTTGACAAGCTGCACAACCTCACAAGCAGCAGCTCCATCCACTGCAAGCTCCGTGTGGATTTGTGGACAGCCAGCAAATCTGTCTGTGCTGTCTGTGAGTTCTTCCAGGTTGCCTCAAGCAGGGACAGATACAGTCTGTCAGTGGGAATTACAGAGGCAATGCTGGTGAGGAGGGCCTTCTACTGGTGCTGTCTCTGCACAGGGAAGCAAATGCTGGGACCTGAGTATTTGTTTTGCCAGTAGAGTGGGAGCTCCTTAGGTCAGGTTGGATCAGATGTGGTTCTCTTTGAGGAGAAGAGTCCTCCTAGGCAGGAGAGTGCACCCATGGGCCTGTCTCATGCTGAAGACAGGAGAAGGAGTTGCTTGTTTGTGGAGGAGAGAGGGCTCTGTGATCCAGGGAAATGCCAGCTGAAAAGGCAAGCTGGGAAGTTTCCACCTGTGCTGCAGCAACTTCTGGGGCTTCCCAGCTGCGAGTGGAAAAAAAAAGTGTCTTTTATTCAGATGGGAGTTTGCTCAGCAGCAGTGCTGGCTTCTGCCACTGGTAAATCCTTACTATTGCTGTTGTGTCCATAGTCTTCCGTTTTTCCTTTAATACCCTCTTGCCTTAGGGTTTAGATCTTCAGCTGGGAGAATCCAGCCCTTGGACATGCCCTCTACTAGCAGTGCTTTAGAGATTGGTGTCCAGACCTATCCTGTGCTGTGGCTTTCCCCCTGCCAGGCCTGCTGTGTCCCACCTGAGGGGTGGATAAGCCCTCAGGCTGAGCAGCTGCCGTAACTTACTCCTACGCGTGTCTGTGATCCCTTCCTGTAGGGGAGGCAGTGACCTGCCACAAGGGCTGGAAGTTCACAGCACGGGACAGGGACACTGATGTGGCTCTCAGCAGCTGTGCCCTCACGTGGTGGTGCAGGAACTGCCACCTGGCCGACCTCAGCGGGAAGCACAGGGAGAGCGAGCACAGTGAGGTGAGCGGCAGAGCTGGGGTGCTGATGATCTCTTCATAGCCTGGAGAAAACAGGTGGAGGGGGTGTCTTTCCTTGGAGCAGGAGGGATTGCCCTCTGACTCATCTCATTAGAAAGCAAAATGATCCCTTAGAAAGCTTGCAGCTCTTACTCTCTCCTCCCTGGACCCAGAGGACCTGAGCTCATGGCTCCCTGCTTCTTGTGGGCAGAGATACTTGAGGTGGAGCTGTCTTGATCTCTGAGGGGAACACCTAAAGGAACACTCACTAGGAGCCACGCTGGGGTGCTTGCTCACTGTCTGATGTAGCCTTTCCCTTGATTTCAGTGCACGCTTTGGGGTACATCTCACTGTACAGGCTTAATTTGGATTGAAGATGGCTCAGTCCTGTTGTGTTCCAAGCTGGATAGAGGTTTGATCTATATTAAGAGTATCTGAAAGACTGATTATAGTTAAAGTCTCTGTTTATTGGAGGGTTAAATGGTATTTGAGGTGGGCAGTGGTGGACTCCTAGCACCTGGTCTGGGCACTTTTAGTAAGAGAAATTCCTTGGTCTTTTCCCAGGGTGTGAACTGGGAGCCATGGAAAGGACGTGAATTCTCCATCCCTTTTACAGAGATGAAGATCTGTCCTCAGTCTTCCAGTAATGAGCCAGTCCTGGGGAGGAAGAAGAGGTCTTTATCAGGGAAGAGGAAGAAGATCAGGGCTTAAATAGAACTCTCTGCAGAACAATACCCAGAGCTAATGATTCAGTATTTCTTCACAAACTTTGATTCAGACAGCTTGCTCCAGTACAAAGGAGACAAAAGCTGACCAACATGCACCCAGGGACATCGGGATCTGCAGCCCAACCCGCTGCCAGCCTTTGGAGCTCCTGATGAGTGATGTTCCAGAGACTAGGAGGGGGCTCATGGGGGCATCCTGCTTGTAGATACTTTGGTTGGCTGAGCGTGACAAGGACCTGCTTGATCCAATACGTGCAACTTGTATGAACTTCATGTAAAACAAGCCTTAACACATGCTGTTCTTTCTGAAACCTGCACTGCAGACTCCTCTTAATTCTGTCCTTCTCTGGTGCCATCCACTTCAGACTTCCAGAAATAAATTTAAACTTACTAGCAAATAATAGCCCCCTAAGTTACATCAGAGAGAACTTTTTTGAGACTGTCGCCTCTCCCTGTTTTGGTCTGCAGTTCTCTTCCTTATCTGGGCACATTCCCTATTCTTCCTGCAGAACTGGGTTTTGGGAAACGCTGCCCGTCTGCTCGCAAGGCTCATTAACCCATGTGAGTTGTGTAGGCTGGGTTCCTCAGCTTCCAGTATCACATCTCTGCAGGTTGAAATCTTACTATTGTGCTTGTGTCATGTTTCCCAGCCCCGAGAAAAACCGAAGGAGATGTGCAGTAAATTGATGTTCACACTCCAGGTCGAGGCGCAGAACAGGGTGAGTGTAAGGGCCACTCTCCTCCAGGCTCTGCTCACCTGCCAAACCTGCCTCTCTGTACTGCGTGCTTACAGACAATTAACAAAATTCTCTATGCTGCTGTTCCCTCTCCTGCTTTCTGCTTTTTCATCAGCAGTGTGGCAGGTAGTGATGCTGCAATGATAACACTTGTCATCCACCTCTAAAATGAGCATCTCTTGGACTTAAAATGATCCTGCATGCTCTGCCTCATGTCCCAGTGCATGGTTTCACATTTGACTGCATTTTTTTTTAATAATGTTTTTACTCTCAGCCAGAAGGGTGAAGTTTATTTTCTCTCCCTGAGAAGATATTAAAATTTTGGACCACCAGCTCCAGCCAGGGAAGAAGTATGAGCTCACCAAATGCTGCTTGCTTAAAGGCTTCCTTGTCTGAGCACACTGGGACATGTTTGTCCCATGTCTTAATGGCCTTTTCTGTTGCAGTGCTAAGCTGAGTAATACATTTTAAAGAATCCTTGCCGGACTTTGGAGAAAGTAATAAAATCGCAAATAAAGGAGGTCTTAAAATACTTCTTTCCTTTGGGTGGTAGAATTATTTTTCTTCCTGTTTAAGCATTTTGCACCAAGTGGAAGCATTACCCAGGCCTGGAGTGGGACTGTGCAGATTAGGTCTTTGGGGTCTGCTCCAAAACAGAGGTGGGAACTGTGACCTCTTTGTGACTTAACTCTGCGAAGCGCTTCACTGAACTGTGCTTGCTAGGACCTGGCTGAGGAGAGCAAGCTGGAGAGTTGTCTCTCAAAGGTGAGGACTGAATTCTTCANGCGGGCAGAGACTCGTCTGAGCTGCGTTAGGATATCCAAGCCCTGGTTTGGGGGAAGGAGGAGACTAATGGTGAGAGGAGGAGAAAGGAGAATGGCACTTGAAGTGTTTTGCAGGCTCTGTGATAAGAGCACGAGAGGAGGACATGCAAAAGCGATGAGGGCTCTTTACTGTGAAGTGCTTTCTCCCTGTTGCCCACTTGTCTGTAGGCAAGGACAGATTTCAGTTTGTTGTTCAGTAAAAGGGCACAGTGAAGTCATGAGGAGGGTGACTGAAAGGGAGAGGAGGACTAGTCTCACACACAGCCACTCTAAAACTAAGTGTATGCTCTCTGAAAAACAGCCGGCGTGATTGTTCCCTGTGACTTTTTTCCTGTGCAGCTGCAATATATAATCCCATCCTAAAGCCGAATCCCACCTGGGAGCAGGGAATATTCTCTTAAGTGGTATAAGCTTTGTTTTTGAGCTGAAGGCAAATGAGGCACCTTATTTGCAGTTTCTGAAGAGGGTTTATCTGTCACTCCTAATGCACTTCTCTTTCACCAGGAAGGGCAAGGTGACAGCTGCTGGAAAAGCACTGCAGAAAGTCAGTATTCCCGAACAGCCACAGGATGGCATTGTCTCTTCACACAGGAGACACTTCCCGGTATCCAGCTGGCCTCTGCGAAAGGGCCTTTTTGGGGTTAACCAGAGTCTGTGCTACAGCCTGGGAGGCTGGGACTGCTCAGATAATGCAGTTTGTTTGCCTTGAGGAACTGGCTGTTCTGGTTTTGAGGCTCAGGATGGTTGTGGTAGTCCCATAAAAGTGTCATATCCCTTTACTACCCTTGTTTTGCTGTCATATGTGGCCCTGTAACAGTGATGCTGGAGGGCCAGTACATTCTCCAAACCTCTGCCTTGCTCTGAGATCACTTAAAAGTTTATATACCGATTTGAAAGACACCCAGGGGCAGACTTTGAATCCCAGAAGGACCCTCACTGCTTTGGCATCGCTGTATTGATAAGGATTGTCCTGTGGCTGCATCCTACCAGCCAGGACCCATCTGTTGTGATATCTCTTCTGTGTCTGGGAGCCCAGAGAAACGTTACTGTATTTGCCCAGGAGGAGGAGGGAGAGGATGCCTCTTCCCAAAGATACTGTGTTTCTGTGTGGTGTGATTTGGAGAGAAGACTGAAGTGTCTTACTGCACTGGACACTTGCTTGGAAAGCAGTGCTGTTACTTTTGGTCACTGCTCTATGCTTTATTGGCTGAATAAATAGTGGAATGGTCAGTGAAGATCCAATTCTTCCGTCACAGAGGGATTTAATGGGCATTTTTGCTTCTCTTCAATCTTTAGACTGCTCCAGGATGCTAAACTTCATCTCAGCCACTGCCTATTTCTAACCTGGGGCCCTGGAACTATACTTTCCCCTTGCAGCCCAGGCTACCCAAGAACACCTTGCCCTGAATTCAGTGTCTGACTGGAGAGAAGCAAGGTGTGCACTGCTCCTTTCTTCTCCAGAAAGTGGGCCTCTGCCCCTCCTAGCTGCTCATCGCTGCAGTCCTGCACACCTCTTTCACCAGGCTCTTCCAGAGCCTCAGCTCTGTGGGCAAGGGACAGCTCGGTGCCCCATCAGGCTGAGAAGCAGGTTTTTATTTTTTGCCCTCATGGAGGCAAGAGCTGCCTGGTGTAGGATTTGGAAAGGCTCTGCCCAGCAAGCTGCAGACACCACAAAATACTTGTCTGATCAAAACCAACTGGGGTTAACTATTCCATGCTGCTGATCCTCTAAGAAAAAACAAACCTGCAGCCCACCTCCCACAGCACAAACACACCTTTTCTTCTTCCCACTACTTCTTACCCTCGGGTAGAGGAGCTTGGCTGTTCTCATTAACAAAGCAAGGCCATTAACTTGATTAAGTTAAGCTGTTTCTTTAAGAAAACATTTCTAAGCTGCACAGCTGGCTGCCGGCAGAGACTACACAGCCTCTGCCTGCTGAGCTCTCCCCTCTCTTATCTAGGGCCAGGACACAGGTACAAGAAAAATTTCCCCAGGAAAATAAACACATGACTGAGAGATTGAGATACAGTGTTTGTTTGCAGTTTAGGAGTCATTTATTTTTGGTTTGAAAAAAAAATTGCACAAAATTTGTTTTGTTGTCGTTCCCTGTTGCATGGACTTGTTCAGGAAAATTGAAGGTTGATACTGAAAGGCACTTGTGGGAGGCAGGGCTGAGGTGTCTGGAGAGCAGGCACCGTGCAGTGGAGTTTCTGTACTGTGCATCTCTGCCCCCTTGGTAACGTGGGTGCTGCAGGGTTGCTGCTGCCCAGCTGGGGGGTGACAGCTTCTAGTGCACCTCAGGCTGTTGCTGCTCTTGCTTTTTCCTCCAGAAGCAGCCGATTCAGTGCATGGTTTGGCTCAAACAGCAGACAGCAACCCCCGTGCTTTAGGGAGCGCGGAGGCTCGGACCATCCTCTGGTTGGATGGATCAGGGCAAGGTTGTGTCCTGGTCCCTCCCTGCCCAGCCCAGGGGCGGTTTGAATGATGATTTTGGGGAGCTCTTGAAATTCAGACCTAGCTATCAACTCCCCAAAGCCCGGATCTGGACATGTGTGTGACACAATGCTCACATTTTCCTGGCAGTTCTCTGGTTCTTGTAGGAATTGGTTGCCGTCACCTGAAGAGTTACTTGCTGTGCTTTCTGGAGAAAAGCCTTCCTGCAGGAAGCCCTGCAGAGCCTGGCACCTCCACACCAGGCAGGCTGTACTCTGACGGTGCTCGCTGCCTCCGTGCCCCTGCTTGTTTGGCTGAGCCTCTGGCCTCCCATCGTGTTTCCCTTTACTCTGATTTTGTTTTTGATTCCTCCAGGCTGCAGCACCACCTTGCCTCCAGGGCTGCTCGTGCCTCTGGATCACAGCAGCAGCACCTGCTTTCGGCTGCTTTGGCCACCCGCTGAGTGTGGAGGCAGAAGGGCTGAGAAAAGTACTTGGATGGGGAAAGGAGGGAAGAAGAAGGAATAATACAAGTGCAGTGCTAGCTCTCCAGGATCCTGGCTAGACTGGGAGCTTGGGACAGCTATTTCTGCATTTCCTAGCATGACATGTGGCAAATCCTAATTTTTATACCATTATATGTTGCTTCCTGTTTTGGAGAAGAAGGGAGTCACTAATTTCAACGGTGACAAAGCAAACTGGAAAATAAGGCACATATGGGGTCGATTTAAAGGGCTGTGTGAGGAGGAGCCCGGCCTCGCGGCTGTTCCCAGCACAGCCACACGCAGCCAAACCCCGTGACATGATGTGACCATCCCAGCCCTGCCTGCATGGGACAGAACAGGCTGTGCTGGCACCGGGTGGCACGAGCAGCTGCTTCCAGCTGGTGGCTTTGTCCTCCAAGCCAGGTGAAGGTGGCATCACCCTTGCCTGGGCTGGAAGCGGCTGTGCCCAGCAGCTCCATCCAGGCTTGCCCACGTGGGTTTGGCTGCTTGTTCCCCAGATGTCTGGCTCTGGCTGGCAGCTCTGGTCTGTTCCAGCAGCTTAAGAACTGGAAGAAAACGGAAGGAAGACATCCAGTGTACAGACAGGGCAAAAACCAGATGTGGTGAGGCTTCTCATCACACATGTGCATCCCTCAGTGGAAGAGAGATGGGGGAGACAGCCTGGTGGGGCAGAGAGTGAGGAGCAGAGGAGACTCCCAGCTCCAGGGATATAGGGTGGGAACACAAGCCAGGGTGGGGCAGGGGGAAACAGAGCAGGGATGAGAGCTGTGTGGTCCTGTCAGCTGCTGTGCCCAGCCGAGCCGTCCTTCCAAGGAACATGAGGACGGAGAGAGGTGCAGAGTCTGGCTGTATAATGTATCCCTGTGTAAGGGATGACTGTGGACGTGGACTTTACTTTGCTTCTATTCAAAATCCCAGAGCTGGTCAGCCTGACAGCCATACAGAAACCTTCAGTGCAGCACACAGAGCTGGTATCAGCTGGGGCAGCACGTGCTCAGGGTCCGTGTGTGTCTGCCACGTGGCACAAGGGCTGCAGGGAGAGGGGATGGCTGAGTGTGCCAGGAAACCATGTCTGCTGCTTCAATAGCGCTTCGATGTGCCTGGCCCCCCTCCAGAGAGGCCTTTGGTCCTGCTCTTCTTTAGTAGTCATTCAATAAATAACTCTAATGCCCATAGCAAAGCTTTTACACAGCCTCAGGTTGTGTTTCTGCTCTTGCAGTAGCATGGTGGGCTCTTTAAAGGCAAGTTTGTATAAAACAGTCTTTCAAGGAAGGGGTTTTCTTAAGTGCTGGTGCAAAAGGGCTGGTTTGGCAGCCTCCTCTCTCCTTCCTGCCTCTAGCTTAGGTGGCAAGGCGTCCTTCTGCTGTGCTGCCTTAGGATGGTGTCTGAGGTCTCTAAGGTTGGGCTGAGGGCATCTAGCTTCAGGTGCTCTCAAGTGACTTTGGTTTGGTGGCCTGGGAGATGGCACATCTTTGAGCTGTGGGGTAACTCTGCTTTCTTTGTGTCTTCAAAGTTGGGTTTGGACGGAGCCTAGACAATGAAGCTGTGCCACCTCCACGGCAGGGCAAGCAAACACGCCGTGTCTGTGCCTGCTTCACTCACAGCTGTCTGTGTTGCGCAGGGGGAGCGTGCGGGTGCCTTGGTCTTTGGGTGAATGTTGTCCTGCGCACCCTGGTCTGTGCCACGGCGCGTGTGCTTGCAGGTGGGTGCAGAGGGAGATCCTCGCCAGCCCCGTGTGTGTGTGTGCTGTGCTCGTGGCAGGAGGTACGTAGGACCCGGTGGCAGCTCACCTTTGTGTGCTCACCTGTCCTTTGCAGGGGTCTCTGCCCCGGGGCACGCTGTCACGGTGGGGGAGAAGAGGCTTGCACGCCCTGTGCCCGACCGCCTTGTTTTCTGTTGGCCCTTCAACATGCTGGGCTCAGCCTCTGTCGAAAGTCACCATAAAGCGGCAGCAGCTCTGGTATCTCCTCGCCCCTCCTGGTGCACAGGTAAAAGGAGTGGTGGAGTCTCAGAGGAGAGGACCTCAACGCCCTCCTGTCTGCTAGATGGGCAAGGAGGGTCTCTTGTCCAGCAAGAGCAGCTTGGGCTGAGCCGAGATCCACAGGTCCTCTTCATCCTGCTGCTTCTTCTTCTTCTTTTTCTTCTTGTTCCTCTCGGCATGCAGCTGCCCGTTGCTGCTGGGGCCACCTTTCCTCGTGCTTTCTCTCCTCCGTCTGCAGAAGCAGCAGTGGCAGCAGATGAAGATGAAGGCGATGAGGACAACGAAGGGCAGACCCAACAGCACGGCCAGGCAGACGGTGTTGAAGACGCCTTCCTCGTGCTTGGTACGGATGAGCTCCAAGATGGAATTAAAGAAAGAGCTGATCTTCTGCTGCATGTCGGCTCCTGAGTAGGCTGCCTGTGCTGCTCCCTCTGCTTGAAAGGCACCTTGAGATATGCTCAGCTCCTGTAAGCAGCTAGTGGGCTCCACAAGAGTCCTTGGATGGTGCCTGCAGAGACAAGAAACCACACAGATCAGGTGCCTGCTCCCTCAGCAGTTTTCTCCACGGAGCTGCCCGAATAGCCTAAGCCTCAGCAGGGTAAGGTGTCTCCTGCCTTGAAGGGGCCTGGAGCCATGGGGGATGGACTATGCTGCCTGCTATGTCCCTTGGGGTGTCTTCATCTGAGAAACACAGCCTCCTGTCTCCTGGGGTTTGTTCTTGAGGGTGGGGATGGGTGAGGAGGGCTTTGGGCATCCCTACTTCCCTTGGAATTTAGCCAAGCACAAATCCTGCCCCTTTGGATTTACACATCAGCCCTGGCTGAGCAGCCACAGCATGGAGCTCTTACTAGCCCTTTGTGGGGCTCGTTTCTTAGCAAAGGAAATATTGTCTGCAGGAGAAGCTTTCCTGTCTAGGAAGGGACTTGCCTGACCCAGGCCAGTGACCGTTGTGGAGAACAGCACTGCCATAGGAGCCAGCACTGCACATGTCACAGGTCTCTCCGTATTCCCAATCCCGGGCCGGGGTGTCTTTGGACAGCCTGTTTCTCATGGTCCACGGGGTCTGGCATGGGCAGCACAGAGGCAGGGTCTGCTCTTGCTGCCCCCGGCACCGCCAGCAGGTTTGGTGTGGGGGCTGTGGCTAAACCACCTGTATTTTGGGTGAGGACTGTGGTCAGTGGGACTCACAGGCGGTGCTCAGCCGGCAGACCCCGGTGAGCAGCCCTGCACCCACAGCTGCTTCCATGTACCCAGGGCTGGCCACAGAGGCGGCGGCAGGGAAGGATAAGGGTTGGCTGGGGTGGAGGAGTTGCTGCTGCCGTGCCTCACCTGGGAATTGCTCCAAGGGTTTGGGTAGGGCCGAGAAGCATTTCTGTGGCTTGACGTAAGGTTTTCCTCTTCCCTCAGGGAGGGAGAGGTGCTGCTGAGTGCCAGGGCTCTCAGGGAAGCCCTCCTGCAGGAGCAGGGAGCTGCTGCCTCTGCCCACATCTTTCTTCCTTTCCCGTGGCCAGGCAAAGCATCTGAGTAGAGCAGGGGCCTTTGTGCTGCGAGTTTGCAGTTCTGGCTCAACACAGGGGTCACTAAATTAGAGGCTGTACAGATGAAGAGCTGGCAGGGGCAGTAGCAGGCTCCAACACCCTATTTCACCCTTGCTCAGCATTTTACATCAGTGTCTTTGCCAGCCTTTGGGATTGAAGCCCTGCAGCCTCTTGAGGGAATGCTTAAATCCTCTTGTGCCCAGGAGGGGAAACTGAGGCACACTAAAAGGAAAACCAATGCTTTCATGTAACAAAAGCTTGAGAGGTACAGCCTGAACACCAAAGGTGTCCCAGAAGGGTTGCTCCGCTTGTCCCCTGGGATACCGACACCTTATCTTTCCTTCTGGCAGCTCTCACAGAGCTCGGGGACCTTGAGGGAGGGACAGGAAGGGGACCCAGGCTGGTTTTGGCTGAATCCTTCTTGTCTACAGCACTGCCCTCCCTTGCTTTGCATCTCATTTATGCCTTGTGTGGCACCTGCTAAGGGATGCTCTCTTGTACGGAGTGTTTCAGGATCCTCCAGCTAGCACCACTGTGCTTCCTTCTGCCTCGCTGTGCCATTACACCCCACTCCTAACAGAACACAAACCACCAGCCTCGCCCAAAAAAGCAGCCACCAGTCCCACCCAGCCCTAACCACAGCTCTCGTGATGCTGCTGAGGCGGGAACTCCTGGGCAGCCCCCAAAGAGGCAGCTCCCACGGGAAAACCTGCCTTCCAAAAGGCTGTCCTGGGACCTACAAAGCTGTACAGGGGCTTGTTTCACTTGTCTCCCCTGGCTGCTGGCTTTCAGACATGACTGTCAGGACCTCAAGAGCTGAATCCCTCAGCATCGATGCCAAGCTCTCGATTTGGGATTCCACAAGTGCTCGGATTCTGTGAAAAATAAGGGATTTATCCGTGCCCCTCAGAAACAGACTGACCACTGTGGATTTATTGTTTCAATTTGCACGAGCACGCAGCTGAGCTGGCCCCAATTAGCTGGTGGTTTCTCTTTTGAACATGGATTTCTCTAGGTGCCTTTCTAAAAAATTCTCATTCGAGATTTACCAAATGAAATGCAGTGCCCTGGGAAGTGGTTTTGGCTTTGGCTGAAATAAGATTATTATTATTATTGGATTTTTGTCCAGTCTGCTGCATCAAAACTGGCTGCTCCTCACATTCCCTCATTCCACTACTCAACAGAGGACAGAAATATCAACATCCTCACCTGAGAAATCACAGGCTACCACTCAGAGACTCAAATCCCATACACCCTCTTCCTACCCCCTGCCTGGAGCCAGCTGAGAGCATCCCAGAGCTGCTTTTGCTCACAGGGGAGCTAAGCGAGAGCCACTTCTTAAAGCCTGCTCCCTGTCCTGACCTTCATCTTCACCCAGGTCTTCTTTTTGGGGCAGCTGTAGTAAAGGTTAAGCTGCAACATAAATAAACACAGCAGCTTTTCCTCAGCCTGAATCACCCATGTGATGCAGGTTTGCCATTTATCCATAAATATCCTGACAGCTCATTATCCAGGCAGGAATACAGGATGCCTATGATACATATGACTCCAAAAAAGAAGTGAAAAACCCAACCAATCTCCAAACAACAACCGCCTTAATTTTAGACAAAACAGGATGTACAGTTTTATTCCCGCACTGAACTGCTTTATATTTACTGCCTCTAAATTTCTGGGTAGCGAAGGAGGGCTGGAACTTCCTTTTAAACTTGTAATTAATTGTTTGCAGAGGACAACAGAACGGGGAGGAAAAAAAAAAAAGGCAAAGCCCTTTGAAATGTTTCCACTTTAAACTGGAGCTGAATGCACTGCAGAGGCCCTGGCTGATTGTTACTGGGAAGTGCCCAGCTGGGGACGTGTGGCCACCCTGGGCAAGCCAGATGTGTGTCCCTTGGAAGGGGAAGGTGGAGGTACCTGCTCCTACCCTGACCAAGCAGCACCCAAATCCCAGGGCCATCTTCCAGCACGGCCACGCAGCTGGTTTTCAAATGCCTTTTCTTTCTGGTGTGTGCATTGCTTTTTGTTTTGTGGATGAAGGGATGTCTGTGTGCTAAATAATGGGGTTCTTCAGTTTCATATTAAAAAAATGGGGGGGAGGGGAGAGTAGAAAAATGGATGTCTTTGGAGGCGGCAGCTCCAAGGGCAGAGGGGTCACCCAAGGCCACCCATTGCCACCTGAAAACCTGAGTGCACCATGAGGAGCTGCATTTAGGAAAATCCACGCTGCTGCTCAATTTGGTGTGACATCTCCCCTTAGAGAAGGGACGAACACGGAGAGCTGCTTCCATGCTGTGGTGTGAACCGCTTGCCCAAAGCACGTGGCGCTGCCACTGGGAGGTCAGCTGTTTTTTGGGTCAAGATATTGGACCAAAACCCAGGGCCAGGGAGGTACTGGGAGACAGGGCTGTGTCTCAGGGAGGGCTGTGAAGCACCCTGCTAAATGAGCTCTTTGTTTTTGGGCAGCCAGTGCCGGCAGAGCCAGGGGAAAGCTGACATGGAAACTCGCCTGGGAACTCCTGTGGCCAGGGATGGATGGCTCCAGCTGATGGCAGCTCTGCACGGCCGGGCTTTATGCCACTTGTGTAAGTTTTAATCAACGCTGCGCGTCCAGCATGGAGTTCTTTAATCCACTCTGGCTTCGAAAGAGCCGGCTTGCAAGGGTGGGGAGCATCTGCCACTCCTCCGGAGTTATGGAAGGCCGTGGGTGGAAAACAAGGTCCTTTTGAGGGACGGCTTGCAATGGCACCGCAAACCGTTGGCATGCAGGGCTTGCCTGGCTGAGCTGGAGGGGTAAAGGCTGCCAGCCTGTGTGTGGGGAAACCAAAACAGAGGGGGTTGCCTTGGCAATGCTGGCTTGTCCACATCCTGTGAGCTGCAGAGCAACCGCAGCGGGTGCGGATGGAGGTAGAGTTTGAAGAAAAGCTGCAGTTTACTGGAAACTGCTCTGCTGTGTCACCATGGCCGAGGGGAGAGACCTGGAGGTCATTTTGCTAGTTAAGTTCTTTAGGCTCAACCCTCAACAGGCTCTTATGTCTTCATGAAGTTCCCTCCAACCTAACAAAGCTCAGCCTGCTCCTCTCAGCTGAGATGCCGCCTGACTCAGGCAGGAGTGGGGCTGCTCTAAGGTGCTCCTGGCATCCACGGTGAGAGCAGCGGCAGCTCTGGGGGCAACTGACCTGTGGGGTGTGCCCCAAGTATTTCTGGATTATTTCAACACTCCTGTGCTCTGTGGCCAGCTGCAACTCAGGACTTGTGGAGGTGACATGAAATCAACTGACCTACAGCCACCCCCATTTCCTTAACGCAGATGAGACCACACTTCGTGCAGTTGATGCTAAGGAGTGCAAAGCAGGAATCACATTATTAAACAACCATTTCCTTCTGCTACTGGCTTTATGTCAGCTTTATACCAGCCTTGCATTGCAGTGACAGCTGTGGGTCAGGCAGGAGAGGCTAATTTTTGTTACAGCCTGTGAGCTCCCTGATCCACCCAGCAGAGACCCAGCTATGCTGTCGCACGAGTGGCACCTATTTTCCCTGCTTGCACCTGCAGACTTAAAGGAAAACTGGATGAAACCTGACACCGAGGGTGAGCAGTTTCCGTAGCAGGGATTGCACGTTGCTGTTTCGGAAATGGTGACTAAGAAGAGTTCTGCCGCCGGTCTCCCAGAACTCGCAGCAGGCTACAGAGACCTTCCTCAAACGTAAAAGACAAACACCAAAAGCCACCACCCAGCAAACACGACCAGCTGAAGCTTCATCTCATTCCCACCACCATCAAACCTTCCTGCCAGAAGCCACGCGTAAATGCTTTCATTCCCTAAAGGGAGCAATCTGGAAAAGTACTGATATGGATGTTGGATAACAGGGTTAAAGTGAAACTATTTTGCAAGCTGCTGCCTGGAGCCCACTCGTCATCACCGTCTCCACACGGGCGGCTGCCGTCGGCCCCGGGATCACGGGGACTCCGGCCAAAAGATCAGTTTTGAGTTTAGGTGAGCGCCGCTGTCATCCCTGGATGCTCTGGGAGCTCCTCAGAGCCATCCTGGGCGCCTCCAAACTACGGTACGGGCAGCGCTGCCGCTCCGGGCGGGCAGCAGCCGCCACCCATGGCCCTCCCTGGGGTCGATCACATGTGGCTTTGGTTTCAAGAGGCTCAGGGGGCTGCCAGAGAAGCTGTGGGTGCCCCATCCCTGGCAGTGTTCGGGGTCAGGTTGGACGGGGCTTGGAACAACCTGGTCTGGTGGAAGGTGTCCCTGCCCACGGCAAGGGGGCTGGAACGAGGTGGTCTTTAAAGTCCCTTCCAATCAAACCCTTCTAGGATTCCGCGGTGCTCAAAACGCGCGGGTGCAGCTCGGGTGCCCCGAAACCGCGGTGCCAGGCAGCCTGCCCCGGACACGCGTCCCCTGAGAGCTGCTTGCTCCTCATCGCTCTGTCCCCGGGGCACTGTTCTCACCCCCTCCCCCCGAACTGCGCGAAGCACATGATGTNCGAACTTGGGGAAGCCCATTAAGTTGCCTTAAAAAAAAAAAAAAAATAAAAGGCGAGAAAAGCCCTGGATTTGAGTAACACAGCACCGAGGAAAACGCCTAGGGAAGCGCAGCCCCGGGATCCCCCTCCCGGGTACTCCCCGGGACCCCCGACCTACCTCTGCGCCGCGGCCCCGTCCCGCCCGCTCGTCCCGGCAGCTGCTCCGGCGGCCGGGGAAGTGGGACGCCCCGTCCCGTCCCGTCCCGTCCCGT
>VZTD01001253.1:369691-401676 GCA_013397725.1 Rhagologus leucostigma | reverse complement strand
GGGGGAGGCACACATGGGGGGGCGCGGGCCAGGCTGCGGAATTTAGGCTGGGAGAGAGGCGGGGACGAGACACAAACCAGCCCCGAACTCGCTGTGGGGAAGAGGGAGGGAACCAAGCGTTTCGCTCGCCGGGCTTTGGTGCAGCCCCGGTTTTCCCAGAAGCGTTTTTGGGTGACAGCAGGGAGGGTTGCAGGGTGGTGATGCCGCCGCTGTGGTGGGCAGGGCAGGGTAGAGCTCCAGGTCCCCAAGAGCGGTGCCAGGAGTACCACCCTGGACCCCCTCAGCGCTGCCAGCCTGCTCCCTCACCTCCACCCAGCACCCCGTCACCACCACCCTGCATGTTGTCACCCCTGCACCGCCCTGACGCCCACCCTCTGTCCCTGGAAACGGGACACTGCAGCCAAGCAGGAGGTGATGGAGCATCCCCAGGGAAGGGGGCACCCCAGGAACCGCCCCTGGTCCCTGCAGCATCCGGGAGCATTATGGGTGCCACACAGCCATGGGTAATGACGGATGTTTCAGCCTGGGAAGGCACTCCTGGCTGTGCAGGGTTTAGTGGTGGCCTTGGCATCTCTGGATTAAGGGTTGGACTCGATGATCTCAGAGGGCTTTTTCAACTTAAATGGTTCTGTGATTCACTATTTTCAAACTGTGATCCCAGTTCCATTGGGATTGCCACCCCCACCCTTCACTTGCTACTTTCTCTCCAGCTTATTTCTTTTTTAACACCGTGTCAGGGATATCCAGGAATTGCTGAATCCCGGCTGCTTTCCAGTCCAGGGCTCTACGGCCTCCGTGCAGTGTTACGATGCTGACAGCTGGGCAAGCTGCGACTAGAGAAATGTTCTGCTGGAATTTTTCGGGTTGGACTGAGTCCTTTTGGATTGCAAAATCCTCACATTTGCCCTCCTTGCCCTCCTTCACCCTCCAGAGCCAGTGGCTTGGCTTTGCCGCTTCAGCCTTGGTGCTGGCTTGTCGGGGTGGGGTAGCCAGGGCTCTCTGGCCCTTCAAGGCTCCTGGGAAACAGCCTCACGTTCCCAGTGCTGTGACTTGGCAGCACCAGCAGCGATGCGGTGCTGGGAATAGGAGGGAAGAGGGGTAGAGAGGAGAGTGGAGGGACGGAGGCAAGTTGGCTGCCAGCCTCTGCTGCCCTCCTGCCGCCTTCACCCTGGTGCTGAGGTCGGTGAGGTGAGAGACCCTCCGAAACACGCATTGTAGGCTACAGCTTGTGCCGAGTGCCTCCTCACAGCCCTGGGGAAGGTGTTACTGTCGTGTGGGAAACACCAAACCATTTTTCCATAAAGATTTGCTACTTAACGCCAGGAACTTTTGGTTTTATGCTGCAGGATGAGGATCCCTGGGCTTTGCATCTTGTGGCTCACTGCATCCCAGTTTCCCGTATCCCAGTTCACCCTATCCTGACTCATTCCATCCCATCTCTCCATGTCCCAGCTCACCCCATCCTATTTCTCCCTTGTCCCCTGCCCCTATCCCAGCCCCCTGCATCCCAGCTCACTGCTTCCCAGCTTGCCCCATCCCAGCTCTCCCCCCTCACTGAGCTGCAGCCATTCCCTCTTTTGTGGGTACAAATCCCCCTACGAAAACATCCTTCCCAGGGCACACAGAAGCCACCTGGGTGCTGACAGTCACCTGAGGGGTACCTGGCCACTCTACAGCACCAGGCAGCACAATGCCACCTTTGAACTCCCTCTAACAGGATTGCCTAAAAATATTTATTATCTGAGCTCTCCAAGGCTGAGCATGTCTGGAAGCATTAGGCTTCAGGGTGCCTGTCCCTGGGCTTGGGAAAGTGAAAGCCCAGCCTGTCCCTGGCACCTGGGAGGTTTGCTTCATTCCCTGGGCAAACAGCCTCGCTGGGGCTCCACGCTTTCGTGTCGCTGATTTAATTTGGCAGAGGCCTTGACAAGGGAGGAGCTGCTGGCCTTGCACCTTTCCCGGATTTTCGGGGGCCCCCCTGAACTCGGTGCCTTGGCAGCCTCTTGGGCAGGCAGGAGCACTATGAGGATGTGGCAGAGGTGGTGGGCACTGATGATGCTGATGTCTTGGGATGCTGCTACCTGTGAAGGGGAGTCTCGGTGCCATCGAGGGTGGCGGTGCCGTTAAACTGAGGTGGGAAGCGTCAGATAGACTTTAAGAAGCTTAGAAATAATGCAAGAATATACAAGTATAATCAGTCAGTCCACTGCTCTGTCTCACCCAGCATCCTCTTCCCCACAGCTGACCTGTAAATGTCCCTTCCAACGCAAACTGTTCTATGATTCCATAGTGGTCCATAGGAGATGCTTCGAATTAATCCAAACAGCACGTGATGCTTGACCCTGTGGATGTCTCCTGCAGCAAGGTGTGCCAAGGCTGCATGAAAAAAAGGTGCATTTGCAGGGATTTTGAACCTGCCACCTCCTAGTTCTGTTTGGCATGCAGCATATCTGGGATCTGAGGAATCGTGCTTTGTTTCTGGGAAACTTTTAATGGGCGAGAGGAAGCCGTGACTCAGCCGCTGATGAATCACTGCAGCTCCAGATTGTCTCCCTGCTTGCTGGTGCCCCTCGAGCACAGGAACTGAGTGAGCCCATGCCAGGCGAGCTCCCGTCACCTCATGGGATGTCAGTCTGAGCCCAGGCCTAGGACCAGCTGGAAATCAAATCCCACCTCCAGCTCCTGTTTTCCATCTGTCCTTCCCAAAATCCTTATTTCCGAGCAATAACAAAGCCTTTCCCATGCCAAAAAGTGCCCCGATAACTTCCATTTCCTCCTAAGTCCCCCTCAACCCCTAATTTGATTTTGAAAACACTACTCATTTTACACTGAAGATAGAAAGACCCTCTTGCTTCCCCCTTGTTTCATTGGATTCCGCTAATTTTGTTACCAGTTTGCCCAGTTGAGCAGCTGTGAGCTTCACTCCTTGACAACACCCAGCTGATAGCCAGGGGCGGTTTATTTGGGGTTTTCTGGGCACGGTGGGATGGGGGGGGAGTAGTAGAGTGGCTGCAGACATGATCACACCTTTCTTCCCCAGCTGCTTCCTCTGCTCTCTGGGGGTGATTTCTATTTGCAGACGCTAGTCTGTCTTAAAGTAAGCAATGGAAAACTCTGCTCCCAGAGAAACATTCCTCTCATTTTTCCCCCATGCTTCTGCCTTTTCCCCTCCCTCTCCCCCTCCCACAAAAAAAAGCCTGCAGTTTAAACACCAAAAATAACGCACGCCCTGGTCGTGGGCTGGATAAAAATAGCAGCTCTTGGTATTTAGCAGCAGCAATGGGTTTTCTGGCTTTGGAGGAAAATGAGGAGGAGGGATGAGATGGGATGGGATGGGATAGTGACTCGTGACGCACGAGTGGAGGACAAACACAAAGCTGGTGTTTTGGGGGAAGATGCTTCATCCCCTCCTCTCTCTCGTTTGGTACCAGCTGGGTTCTGTCCCCTCCAGGAAGGGGGGAGGGAGCTCTGAGGGTAGGTTGGGCTCAGGTGTGTCCCAGTCTCACCTAGGTCCCACCTCGGGCTGATTTGGCACTGCCCTTAAGTGTTGGGGCTAAGTCCCATGCAGGCAGTGATGGGGGCAAATGCTGCTCGTAGGGAAAATGCCCCAAAGCTGGTGAGGTTTTGGGGGTGCCTCTTGCTCGCCCATCACTTGGGAGGTTTTGCAGCTGGGCTTGCCAAGGTGGGTCAGGATTTGCGGGATCATCCCTCCCTGGTGCTTAGACGAGAAGAATGCTGGGGTAGGGAGTGAGCTGGGGTCCTCAGGTGCCTCCTCAAATACTGCTTGATGCTTGTGTTGAGAAAGCTGCGGTGTAAGGGACCTGTGTGCAGGTGAGGAGGAGGAGGGTGGGGTGTGTCTGCTCAGGGCACATTCCAGTGTTCGGGCTGTTTAGAGCTGATTGTTTTGTGTGTGTGTGAGCCTTCAGGAACTCCTTCCTGAGGAAATCCTACAGGCAGCGGCGGTGGCAGGCAAGGGGGAGAGGCGGCACACCGGGAGGTGGGGAAAGCGCCGGGGCTGGGCGCGCCCCGGCAGCGTGACGTGGTGCCTTCCCGTTCGGGAGCGCTCAGGGATCGGGGATGTGGAAGCCAGGGAGGGAAAACCTGTCGGTGAGCGGGGGTGTTCCTTCCCCCAGCATGGAAATGGGCTCGGCGGCAGCATCCGAGGGCTGGATTTGTGGAAGGTGTGAACCAGAGGCAGAGGATACTTGGGCGCGGTCTGGTGCCCCCAAGGACCAGCATATGCCCCCAGTTGTAGGAAGCGGTGGCTCCTGCCTCCTCCAGCCACCCCCGGGGGTTTCCCGTGCCGGATGGGTGTCGGATCTGATCTGCCGAGGTTGATTTTGAGGTGAAAAACCAGTTGTGCCGGCCATCCCCTCTGTCACAGTCCTTCCTGAGGCTCAGCCCCGTGATTGTGAGGAGCAATCAGCGGCCATCCCTCAGCGCTGGCTTCCCCCAGAGCCCAGCTGAGGCGGGCAGGGAGAGCCAATCCTTCTTTTTAATGCTATGCAGATGCCAAATTATTAGTAGTATTTTGATTATTTTTATTATTTGTTCCCCTCCATAAGCCACTCCCGTGGGGGAGGCTGTTCCCGGAGATCTCTGGTGAGCTGATGTCCCTTGGCTCAGGATCACATGAGGATTTTGGCGGGTGGTATCGGAGCCGCTGGAATGTTCTGTGCTGCCCTTGGGGCTTAGCTCCTGCCTGGGGGGTGGGACTGTCTGCACTTTGTTCTTCACAGTTCAAAGTCTTCCTGCTCCTCATCTTGTTTGCTACCAGGGGTCCGTGGGGAGGATGCAGCTGGGTGTCAGGGCAGCTTGTTGGGAGCTCACCTACCCCTCAGGAGGGAACCGAGAGAGAAATGCAAATTGTGGTGGGTGAAAGAGGGGAAAAAACAACGACGATCTTTCTCCTGGGGGTGTTTTGCCTCTTTTTTGCCCCTCTGCGAGGGAGAGCAGGTTCCTGTATTTTGAGGCAGCCTTAGGTTGTGACTGGGGAACCAATACAAGGGGTGAACAGGCAGATGCCATCTGGTTTTGGCCTGACTCGAGTGCAGCAAGGGGACATTGGACCAGGAGCAGGGCCAGACCCTGTCCCCACGAGTGGGGGAACAGTGCTGCCCTGATGCTCCTCCAGCCCCATCCCCTCTGCTGCTCCTCTCCCCAGTGCCCATTTACAGCGCCTTCTGAAATTCTTAGAGGGAGGATTTCCTTCCTCATCCCACTCCTTCTCTTGCTTTTAGGGAGGATTTTTCTCCTAACCATTTGCAGAGTTACTTCCTTCAACTCCCTCTTTCGTTGTGACGTCGACGAATGCAGGGGACAGCGTGGGGACAAAGGCCTGTTGTGGTGAACAGAGGCGGTTTGTGTTCCCACCACATCCCGGTGTGCTCTGCTCTGCGGGTCAGCAGCCACGCCAGGCCCCGGTCCCTGTGCAGGAGCAGTGCCAGGGAGACAACCTGGGTGGGAGCAAGAGGATTAGCCATGCTGCTGGGAGAAGCCTGCCTACAGGATTGCTGCCTGCTTTGATGTTCCCACTGACAGCAGAGAGCAGTCCTGAAATACTGGGAAGGGGGAGAAGTGCTGCTGTAAGGACAAGGGTGGGATGGGTTCACACTGACAGAGCACAGGGTTAGGTGGGATATTGGAGGAAATTCTTCCCTGTGAGCGTGGTACAGCCCTGGCACAGGGTGCCCAGAGAAGCTGTGGCTGCCCCATCCCTGGAAGTGTTCAAGGCCAGGTTGGATAGGGCTTGGAGCACGCTGGTCTAGTGGAAGCTGTCCCTGCCCATGGCAGGGGGGGTTGGAACTAGATGATCTTTCAAGGTCCTTCCCAACCCAAGCCATTCTAGGGTTGATTCTGTGCTTGTTGAAACAAGTTGCAAGCAGAAAAATTGCTGGCTATAGTGCAGGGAAGGGGGATATGCCTGGAGGCTGCTTTTCACAGCATTCCTCATCTCAGGGAGAGGGGACAAATCAATAAAATTTAAAATCCCTGCATTTAAATTTGATGAAAAGAGATAATCTCTAAATTTTTTTACATTCTACATAACTAAACATTAGAGATTGTAGCCCCAGGAGTTAAAAATATAAAAATGGGAATGAGAGTTTTAAAAGGGATGATGAACATGTGCCGTCTTATGAGGGGGAATTAAAATCTGAGGATGTTGAAGATGGTGCTGTAAAAATCACATCTCATAAGGCATAAAGCAGCTGTGAATTTATGGCACAAGCCTGCCCCTTCATCGACCTGCTCCAGCCTGGCTCTTGGAGGCATTGCACCTCCTCCTGCCCCGCTCTGGGCTCCTGGGCCAGTATTTCCCTTGTGTTTTTTTGGGCTGAGGTTGCAGGATGTGTTGTTGGGAATGTGTTGCTTGAGCTCTGGGTTTGGGATGGGTGCCCGAGGTCCTTGCTGAGGACCTTTGTACACCCTCCTGATGTTTGCTGTTGGAACAAAGTTCCTGAGCATCACTCATGCAAAAAGGGGACTTTGGTAAGAGGGCTGTGATGAAATATCTCTGTATAAAGTGCAGATGGGGGGGCTGTGGCGGCTGGAAGTGCCTGAAGAGGAGTGTGGTGTGCCTGGGAAGGCATGCTTCCTGGAGAGGCTGGAAATAGGAGATCCCACCACGTGTAGGGCTGTGTCTAGGTTGTAGTGGTGGCTCTGAGCTGTGCAAGGGCAGAGGGGGCCAGAGCGATGAGGGTGGTGGGCACATGTGAAGGGGCAGGAGCTCCCTAGGGTTTAGTGCGATGGGGAAAAACACTTCCCCAGCTTAAATCAAAACTTGCAGCATTTAGAAAAGGGCTTTTGCCAGCCTTCACTCCCTTCTCATCCCATCTGAAACATGGAGTTGGGCCTTGACTCTGATTTGGGGCAGTGGGTTATGATCCAGAGGGGTGCTGCAGCTCCCCATGTACCTGCCTTCTCTATGTGCCAACCTCTGAGTGATACATACCTGCCTCTTGTTACTGGTTATTGCAATAGGAAGACTGTGTTTCCTCCAGGGGAGCTTTCTGGGGGTTTCTCTGCAGGAAATGGAGGTCCTGGGGGCCTCACTTGGCCCCAGACATGCTGAATGGGAGGGCACAGTGGAAGGCGTTGCCCTTCTCTTAGAGACCATAAATGAAACACCCTGGACTGGGTCAACTGCTTGGCCAAGCACGGTGAGACTGGGATGACAAGTACCAGCACGGGTAACCCTTCCTCCCCGGCCCAAACACATCTCCATCCCTCAGCTCCTCCATGCACAGGCCTTGCCTGAAGGGTCTTCCATGGCCCTGACTACCTTCAGACACAAAAAAGTTCCTTTAATCCAGACAGTTGAGTCCATCAGGCTTCACGCTTGGCTTTTGGTGTACCAAGGGTCATGGCCCAGGTGGGACATCCCCTCTCTCACAACTTCCTTTTTCTGTCTCACGAATCCGAGCAAGAAAGAGAAGTTGAGAAGTTGCCATCAAGCAAATTCCCCTGTTTTGTCTCTCCGAAATCAAATTTAGAAAATATTGAAATGGTCTGGCGGAAGAGCTTCTTTCGGGCTTTCTCATCCTGTCTGGCTACGTGTCAGACGAGAAAGCTTTAAACCAAGAGGTTTAAGTAAAGTCTTTGTGTGAAGTAAGAGAAGAATTTCAAAATCTTCTGAAGTTCATGCTTGTCCTAGGGACTTTTGCTAATCAGTGTTGGGGTCCTGTTTGGGGTTTTTTTTCTTGTTGTTTTCCACCGAGAGTGTATTCTGCTGGAACTAGCCTTCCAATCTGTTTTTTGGTGGGGTTTCCATCATGTTGGGAATAGATTGCTGTTTAAATCAGGCAAATGGTTTTGACTGAAGATTTTGGGGTTGTTTCCCTTTGCTCCCAAGCATTCATACCACAGCTTTGCTTTCTCTGGCTGCAGCTTGCAGAGCCAAAAGCCTCTCTAGATCATGGGAGCAGCTCAATTTATTAGCAAAACATCTCGTGCTGGGCTGAGGCCAAAGCTCAGCTCCCTGCCTTCCTGTGGTTAGTGGACCGAGCGTGCTGACCTGACTTCGTGGCCACTTTATTGCTATTTATTTTAACAGGATGGTTGGGCCAGAGGGGGACTTGGGAGTCTCTGGTCCCACCTTCTGCCCAAGGCAACCCTGGGGTTGGATGAGGTTGCTCGGGGCTTTTCCCAGCCCGGTCTTGAACACCTACAAGGATGGAGATGGCACCACCAGCCAAAGTTGGGCTGCCCCAAAACTTCCTGCCACTGTTTTTTTATCACATTGCGTGTGCCAGGTCTATCAGCTGCTCTGTTCCTCAGGGTCTGAGTGTGAATCTGTGCTAACAAGCCCCCCGTGCTCCTCCCATGGGATAACCAAAGGTTAGGGACAGGGGATGTGCATCCCTTCTTGGCATGAGGCTGGGGCTGGAATGCTGCTGGGCTTGGATGCACGAGGACCCTGGTGCCGCCCCACTCCCAGACAGGCACACGGCTCACTCCTTCAGTATCTTTTATTAATGTATAGAAAATGCATTAAAAAAAGGAACTATACATAGCCTAAGAGCGGTCAGGACTAAAAATACTAGTTAACAATGGTTAACAAGCGTTGATCCCATTCTCCAAGCTACATTTTCATTACAGGGTGGGGAGGGTTGTTTAATATATTATTTATTTATATTATAGATTTTATTTATGCATTTATTTACTTTTCTCTTCCCCCTCATTTGGTTGCAGTGGTTTGTGTTTGAGTTCATTGGAACCTGTCCAAGGCATTTCGTTGCCTCTGTTCTCCCTTCTTCTTTATGTTTTTTAAATTTTTTTAATGTATTAAGCACATTTCCAGGGTAACGCCTGTACACAGGGGGCTGCTTGTTTGTTTCTTTGTTTAGGTCTTTGTGTCACCATCCTTCTGAGAAACCACTGACATCTGAAGAACCGCAGGCTGGGTACTGAGGCAGGTCTAGGCATCAGGATCTCCCAAGGGAAGGGCCTTTCCCTTCCACTCACCCCAAATTTCCCCTCTGGAAGGTGCAAGGAGCTGCCACCACCATCAAGATTTTAGGAAAGGGGAAGGTGACCCTGGAGGTGCTGGTGGTCCCCAGGGGGCTCTGTTGGGTTTTATGGCCATCCCAGAGTGCTTGGCTGGCAGAAACAAGGATGGGCTTCTTGTTTGGCCCCGGGACAGAGCCCTTTGTTAGTGGGTGTAAGCATGAATTAAAAGGGGCTTTTTGGGGCGAGAGTTCTTTGCTGGCAGTGTTTGGTAAAGTCAAAACTTGTGAGCATTTCTGGGGGGCACAGGACAAGGGGTGCGTGGTCACCCCAGGATGTGATGGTGGGGCCGTACCAGGAGGGCAGCCCTGGGCTGGGATGAAGGCCACGTGCTGGCGTGGAGGTGAGGCACCGGGAGGGTGCTTTGGCTCCTGCTGTATTTTGTCAGGTTGCTCTGAGCCTGCTGTGGGCGTGGGGACACCACTGGCTGAGCCCTCACCAGTTGCATCACTGGGAGCGAAGGTGGCATGAGCTGTGCTTTCCACACCCGGGCACTTCACCTGGGACAAGCATCACTTTGGGAAGGAGGCAAGAGTGCATTTAGGCCGGTACTATGCTTTGAGATGCCCACGGTAAAGTGATGCAAAGATAAGGAGTAGAAGCAGACTTCTCCCCAATCTTTGTGTGGATCCTCTCCCAGTACCTTCCTACCAAAACCCAGCTACCCTTCGGGAGAGCCCGGCCTCTCCCCGTCTTGAAATTATTCATTTATAGATGCTATCACTTTACTAAAAGCAGCTTTTCCTTTCAGGTCTCATTTTTTCTTTGGTTATGTTTCAGTGCAGCGTGCAATGGGCAGGTGGGCTTGGAGAATGGAAACAGAGGGAAATGAAAATTAGGCAAGAGATGACAGTCCCTTTGTGTTTCCCTCCAGGATTTTGGGGTTAGAAATAAGAGGTGGCTTTGAAAGGCTGCGAGGGTCACGGGCACACGTGGTGCTCTGCTGTGTGAGGGACTGGATGTGCTTGTTCCTGCTTCCTGTTACATGAGATGGCATCTCGCAGCGGATAGTGTGGTTTGGGTAACAGCTTCACGTTCCTTTTTGGGCTCTGGAACAAGCCTGGGCCACACAAACCCAGGATGGCAGTGGAGCTACCGGAGCCCGGTGATAGTTCACTTGCTGGAGCCAAGGTCTCTCAAGATGAGCACTGCACCAGATCCAGGCTTGGTTTCTGGGAATTTCAGGGCCAAACCTGGGCTAGCTATTGAGAATGAACTAGCCCATTCAGTGATGGAGGGTGAGAAGAAACTACTTAATCATGTGGCCGTTCTGCAGCATCAACGTTAAGCACAAATTTGCTTGAAACTGCTGGCAGGAGCTTTGTCAAAAAAAAAAAAGGCAATATAGAAAAATAACTTTCTGGGAAATCGTATCTTGTTTATGGACAATGTGAACAGGGGACGATGGCCCGAATGACCGAGTCATCATTGCTGGTTATGTGCCTGGGCTTGTGTTGGGTTATCACCAGGAGAAAACCACGACGTGTAGAAGTCTTCCCTTTAAAAGATTGTAGCAACTGTCTTTCACCAATGTCATGGAAAGGCAACACCCTGGGACCCCATGAGAGGTCAGGGACCAGCACTGATATAGAATAGCACTGAAAGAGCGGATATTGTATCCAAGAGTGTCTTTCATACCTGACTATGCAGTTGGGTCAACTGGGCTCACTCATCCGGGTTACAGGACTTGTAAAAGGGATGACAGACATGAGGAGGGAGGGAGAGATACGTGTCAGTAAACCTGTTTAGAGAATAATCAGCCTTTTTGAGGATCTTCCTTTGAACCCCCTGGAAAAGCTTGGCAAGCTTTGATTTTCTGTTTGAGCCTAACTTTTGAAAAGAGATCATTCTTGCCTTTCGCTTGATTGTGAATGATGAGTGTGTGTTTCCGCTGACATCTCTTCCTTTCACCTGGGTAGGTAAGCAAACAGCACCATCCACTGCCAATCGCTGCTGGTTGTAAACACTGCTCCCTTACAGCTTTTGTTGTGATATTTCTTCCTATAAATTCTTGATGGTTTGGGGAAAAAATTTACTCTGCTGGTCTACTAAAAGCCTTCTTAGGCTTTAATCACTTCCATCTGCTGCTTTTTGTTGGCTTTTGGGTCTTGAAGCAGGGTTGGGTGCTCAGGAGGAGTGACATGTTGCCATCTGTGAGAATGGCCATGTCCTATGAGAGATCCCATCATCTGCAGCCTCTGACTCACCTGTTCCTCAGCTGGTTGCCTTGTTGCCTGATTTGATGCCAAGGGGAAGTAAGAAGGGACACCTCATTCACATAAGAGATGTTGCTGAGCATCCTTTCTCCAGGTCAGTTTGTAAGCTGACCGCATGCAGGACTGGGCCCTGTATCTAATCTTGACCCCGGTGTTAGCTGTGATTTCATGTGCCAGTATGTGGCACGGAAAAGGAGGTTGTGTTTCCCACTTAATGCTCTTCTTCAGCTCTGCAGCCATAGTGAGTAACGTCAGAACATTAAGGAGTGTGACCATGCAAGATACACTGGCCTGAATTATAAGCTACTGCAAAGATGTCCTTTGTGCTGCCATCTGAAAGATGTTTTCGAGACAAAGCAGCTTCAGTGTGATAAAACCAAACAGCAGTGTTTAGCATTTGTAATGCTCCTTTGGCTGCAAATCCAGCGATGAGCTGCATTGTCCTTGGATGCAGGGACGAGTCCCTTCTTTGAGACCAGGCCAGTGACAATGCCCAGCATTGATCGGGGCCCTTGGCAGAGGAGTGACTTGAGCATGGTGGCCATTTGGGCTATGTGGAGGTGGGCTCAATGACAACAGAGCGCAGACAGAGCTATCCAAAGGGTCCCTCTTCCTTGAGACAGGAGAAGTTAAGGATGGGAAGAGCGAACTCATTAATTCTTCCAAGAGCCTTGAAGTGCTCCAAAATCTGAATGGAATCCCTTCCAGGAGGGGAAAGAGTTGATTTCCTGTTAGAGAGATGGCAAGACCAAGGCACTGAGATTTGTGTCCCTCTTGTGATGGCATTGAAGAGGGGTGGTGTAGGAGAAGGAAGGAGACGGGCATTCCTCAGCTTGCGCTTGTCTTCCCTTAGCTGCGTTGTCGTAATTCCCTGTGCGCGTGGAGGCCCATGAACAGGAGCACCTGAGCTGTGACAGCTGTTGGCTTCAGGCTGGGCTGCAGTTGTGTGATGTCTTTTTATTGCTGCTCCTTCTCTGAGACTCTTTTGTTTGGGACCAATGTCCTCGGTGAGAGAGAGCATGATGGAATGTAGAAATCACAGAGGAATTGGGTCCTAGATTTCAGGAACACAAGTAGGGGTTTTTCTCCTAAGTCTTCTAATTTAAGTCCTTTCTTCTCCATCAAGTTCAGCATAACCCAGGCAGATGCCATGGACCTGGAGTGGGCTGAGTTCAGCTTGGAGGAGTGGATAATGCAGGCTGGGGCTGGTGGAGTAGTTCTTGTTCCCGTACACCCCATGCACACGAGGATGACTTTGTGGTGGGACCAAAACATGAGCTGTGGACTCTCTGGAGTTTGCCTACGTATGCAGATATTTGCCAAGCCCTCCTGTGAAAACCGGGGATGGGATGAGCCTTTGCTCATCCTCCCTTAGTCTCCATGTGTCCAGAGCCTGCACACAGGGGAGAGATGGGCCTCTGCCTGCTGGAAGAGTTGGTGTCTACAGGATGGCATGAAGCTTGGGACCTCCCTCCCAGGAGGGGGCGGGGAGGCGGGGAGAGGACGGGCATCCCTGGCCATGACTGGGGTGGAAACAGCCACACCAAGGTACCTGTGGGGAAAGTTTCTGCCACAAGCCCCGTGACAAACATTTCTAACAGGGTTTGCTGGGATTTCTATGTCTTTTAAAAAAATATCAAAAAAATCTGTCTCTTTCTCTTTCTTCCCATGTTAAGGGCCAGAGTATTGGGAGAGGGAGACTGGAAATTTGGTTTTTCTCTGGGACAGATGCAAAGCAATGAGGTCTTTCCTTTCCCATGGCCTTTGCTTGTGCCATGGTTCCCTCCAGCACTTGTGAGGGGCAGGTTGCTATCTCAGACGAGTAGTAATTTTTTTTTTCCCTTTTCATATTATAAAATACAAACAAATGACAGAAAAGGTCAGGTGGTGGGAGGCAGGAGGGGTTCAGCTGGCTCAGAGCTGTAGGGACCGTCGCTTCCTTCCAGAGATGTTACGGTGGTTGTAAGGTCGCATCTTCATTTCCACAAAGGGGATGGAGAACTCGTGGCCTTTCCAATGGTACCAGTTAATCCCCTGGCAGGAGGGAGAGAAAGGCAGAGGGTAAAGAAAGACCCTAACAAGAAACTAGAGTGGGAGAGGAAGGAAACAAAGTTGATTGCTGTAGAGAAGCCATAAAGAAAAGCTTGCTATAGCTGGAGAAAGAAACTCCCCTGCTGCTATGGCTTCATTGTTCTTTTCCCACTGCTCAAAGGCTGATCGAATTTCAGGTAGGTATTTTTTTTTAATCTAACACACAACAGCAAACAACTATGGCAGCGTGTGTGAGGCACAAAGCATTAGCCTAGATGGCGTGAAGGTGGCTCCCTTTGCTCCAGCTGGTGTGGGGTCGTGCCACCGGTTCTGACCCTGGTGCAGCAATCACACAGCCCCTGCCCTAACCAAGGCTTGCCGGCATGTTCCCCTAGAAGAAACTCCAGAGGCTTTCAAGCCAGCTCTGCCCTTACCTGACTGTGCCGGGACTCTCCGTACTTGCCGTTGAGGTTGGTGCGGTGGCAGTTCTTATACCACCAGGCCCCTTTGTAGGACATGGCACAGTTGGTCACAGCCACGTCGTTGTCCCTGTCCTTGGTGGAAAAAGGGCGTCCCTGGTGATAGGTGAGGGAGTCTCCTGTGGGAAGAGGTGCCATTAAAGGTGATGGAGTCTGAGTTATCTGGTCTTTTCACAAGGAAATTAGGATATCTGGGGTATGTGGTAGCCTGCCAAGCAATGGCTCAAGCAGCTGACAGTCTGGGACTAACGTTAACTGGAATTGTTCTCGACTGGTTCATCTGAGGTCCTCTGCTGTCCGTTTAGGATCAGTGCAGACCATAGCAAATCTTAGAGGCTCCTTGGCTTTGTCAGATAAAGTGCTTGGATATGTGTTTGGATCTGAATTTCAGTGTTTCAGAAATTAATTCAATCCCAGATTTTGGCGTCCATGGTTTCCCGAGGCTTGGCTCTGCTATATAACTTCAGGATGCTTTCAGCCTCCTTCTTTCCTGTTAGCCAAATGGAGCTTTTTCTCTCAAAGGAGACCAGACATTCATCTCTTGAACCAAGAGATGGTTCTCTCATTCAAGAGATGGCCAACCAAGGCTTGGCCACCTTTTCTCTCTTTAGATAAGGGGAAGAAGATTTTGGAAGGTGTGTGATGTCTTATTCCAACAAAAACCTCTAACCTCATCTCACCTCCTCACTAAATAACTAGAGAGCTGCTTTTGTGTGAAAGAAAAGCCAGAGTAAAATATGGTCAATTCAGTGATGTACTTACAGGAAACATTCTTAATATGCTCCTTGGTGATCCCGAAGGACATATGAAATGGACCCATGCTGGCTGTGTGCAATCCAGCCACGGGGAGACTTACTAGAAAACCTCTTGGCAATGAACCATTTGTTGAGCCCTGGCTCCCTTAGCTCAAGGTGGAGCAGAAGCTCCTTGGCTGGATGGCTGGAAGCAGAGTTTGCACGGCGAAGGGGACGGAATCATGTCTGCATGACACTACTACTGCCATTCTTGGCAATAGGTTGGGTGCCTCGTGCCCTGGGATTTGAGGTTAGGGCAAATGCTTTGTTGCACACAATCAAGATTCCTGTCACTTGTCTTCCAGTGGCAACTAACTGGTACTGAACAGGGAAACTCCTGCCTCTTAGGTATGTTGTGGGGTTCCACGTAGTACATGGTGGAAGTTCCGTCATGGAGGCTTGCACTGGGCGTGAGGAAGAGATCTCCTGTGCCCTCCCTCTAGCACCCGCTCTTTTCTGGTGGGCAACTCTAACTCTCCTGAATCAGCCAAGCAAGCAGGTGTGACAGTGTCCTTGCAAAACTGGGCAGTGTTTGGCCTTTACGTGAGGAAATGACTCAGAGGATTTCAGATTTTTCCATAGCTGTGGAAAGGCAATAAATACAGCCTCCAGCATGACATCAATAGCCAGCTGTGGCTATTGCCAAGTGAGATGACACCTCTGATGATTGACCTGGTTATTTGAACAGCAATGTCTCTGATATTAAATATCTAATCCCCAATGGAAAATTCTGTGTCCTCAGTGGGATTTATCAGCCTGGTTTACATGATGGACTGCAGGAAGACAGAAAGGACTATGGGTTTTTGCCTTGCCACTCTAGACAAGTGAGACTTCATGTTGGGCTTTCCTTTACAGTCTTGGGCCAAGCAGTCACAGGATTTCCCAAGATCCTTGCAGCAATGAGGCTGTACCTGAAGTGCCATTGTAGTCCCCAATTCGCAGTTTGTACAGGCTCCGGGAGTCGCCGATGGAGAACTTGTCGTAGTAGGCGTACGCCGCTTCCTGGCCGTCCCTCATGTCTATTCGCAGCTCGTAGCGCCCTTGGGACGTGATCTTGTGGATGTTGTCCAAGCCTGTTGAGACAGTGAAACACCTCGTGAGACCCGGTGCCCGGCTCGGCTCTGTGAACAAACAAGGAAAGCTGTAGGCAAATAAAGCAGCAGTGGGAAATGAGAGCAAGGAGAGGAATCAAAGAGCAGCAGCACTTGTGGTGAGTCTGTGTATCTCCTGGCACTGCTGGGGTCTGAGCTCTCTGTCCCCACTCGAGCTTCACTTCCCTGTGGCTATGAGGGGTGGGTTCAAGGCCCAGGTTCAGATTTCTTCGTGCTGCTGAAGCTTGGAAGATTCAACTGTTGAGCCCTGGTGCTGCTTATGTTGTCGTTAAGCTCCCGTACAAGCCAGGGTGTGTTTATGTTGCAGGTTCCCTTGGCTCATGTTCAGCTTTGGAGGAACACACAATTTCAGAGCTGTGCTGTGTCTCCCACTCACTCCTTTCCTGCTTTCATTGGACAGCTGACTTTCTGGCCACCAGTGCAACCTGTACTCATCCAAAGGACAATGATGGGTTTTGGCCCGTGAAAACTGACAGCATATCCGCCTTCTCTCCTAGAAAGAGCAAACTAGGGAGCTGCTGACCTTCACAATATGCTTTTATGTGGCGTGCCTCTGCGTGACTTCCTAATGCGAAGGGCAGGGAATGAACAGAAGGAAAACTGTCCGAGGGACAATGTAGAGGAATGTGGTGAAGGGCAAGGAGCCAACGGCTGGCACGGGTGAGCAGCACAGTGCGCCTGGAACTCAGGTTTGACACATCAGTGAAAGGCAACCAGGGAAGGTCATACCCAGCCAAAACTCGTCCTCCAAGTTTCCAAAGCCAACCCGGTAATCTGCCCATTTCCGGAAGAAATCGGTCAGCCCGTTCTGCCGCCGCTGGAAGACCTGATGTGGAGGAAGACCAGGGTGAAAATCATAATGCTGGAGATGAGAAACGGCTTTGCCGGGCTTTGGACACACCAGGTAAAGATAATAGTTTTTCTTTCCATTGTGCCTTTCAGGGGAGAAAATTGCAATGCCCATCCACTTAGCATTAATTGCAGCCATGCAATTAATTCATGTGCAGATGTAGAAACTAAAGAGACATTAGATAATGTCCAAAGCAAATCAATGATAGAATAGGAAGGAATTGGCCTTCGAGGTTTCTGCTTTAACTAATACACTGTGCCTCTGGTTTTCTAGCACGTAATTCTGCTTTGAGCTGGCTATTTCTGAGATATCCAAGGCGGTGCTCTGAAGCAGAGTGAGAGGGAAATTTACTGGCTAGAAATCAGCATTTGAGGAAGCCCATTTTTTTGGTTTTGACTATACATCTAGCAGGCAGGGTTTTGTGTAATGTTAAGTAAGAGTTTGACATGAATAAGATCAAAGCACCATGGCATTATTTACTTACACTGTCAGTCCATCTATGTCAAGACAAGCAGTGTTTGTGCAATTCAAAAGCCAAACAGGCATTTGTTTCTAAAGTTCTCTTGTGCAGACTCGATTGGGGTGATGCCTGACACCCTCCTTGTACAGGCAGCGTGAATCATTCCCCTGAAAGCTACCAGCCATTAATTTCATTTCTAGAGCAATAAATCAGCTTCACTCTCAGATTTTGCTCTCCAGAAGCGCTGCAATCACGTCAAATAAATCAAAGGGCATTTCTCGAAGTGTAACTATTATTACCGGAGCGTGGGCCATTCCCTGTGGCGTGGGAAATGAAGCGTGTGATACTGAGCCTGCTGTCGTTCCCGTGCAGTGCGGTGCTTTGCTGGTGGGGGCTCAGTCACTTTGTGATGGGGACAAGGTGTAGGACAGCCACGCGGATACTCACGATCCAGCCGCCTCCGTCGGTGGTCATGTCGCAGTACACCGGCACCCGCTGGCTGAGGTCCCCGTTGATGGAGATGGTGTAGACTCCGCTCAGCGTGTCTCCGTTCATCAGGTGCTGGGCGCAGTCCTGAGGGTTAGCAAAGACGCGTCCTCCTGCAAAATCAAAAGAAAAAGGCAAAATTCCAGCAAAGAGTTCAACCTCTTCCCCATGCCTCAGGCCCCACTAGTTACGGTCCAGGAAAAGTCTATCTTGGCTTCTGTGTTCCAAGTAATTCCACGAGGCGGCGAGACTTTACATCTGCCATCAGCTTCAGAGGACTTACTGGAAAAAAAATGTGTGCATATATTAATTATTCTTCCATATGTCCTATATTGGAAAGGTGCATGGTAACATCACGATGAATGATGAGGGGTGTCACTTCTTGGACCATCTTTCTGCGCTGTGTCTGAAACCCTGGGGTTTAAGCTGTCACCGGCATATTTAGACAGCTGTGAAAATACCAAAACCTGTTCTCTTCTCAGGATTGCCAGCTCCAATCAAGTTTTATAACTTTACTCATTCCAGGGGGATTCTCCTGATTCTCCATGCCCTTGGAAATGATGGTGGACTCACGCTGAACTAATTGTCACTTGCAAGCTGAGCAGGAATGAGGCTGTGTGAGATGCTAGAGAAAGGCAGCATGGGCTGTGTGACTGTGCTACAGGTGTTCTCTAATGAGGAAACATCTTATTTTGTGGTCAGAGTTTAGGATAGAGTCTTAATTATGACAATTATTCTGGCAGTATTGGAATGTCAACTCTGGGAACAGTTTTTTTTAATTTAAGACAAAAGAGGGAAATACATCATTTTCTTTGGTGTGGGTGCATATGGATGATAGAATAAATGAGTGCGCAGAGCTGGCAGTGTGGATGTGGTTTTCAAGGACGTCTCTGTAACGAACTGGGAAGGTGTGAGGGACCTTCAAATCTTCTATGCTGTGTGTCCATCACAGTTGTGTAGTGCCCCACAGAACCAAGGCACAACCTTTGTCTGTTGCTTCCCACTTGGGTGTATTCCCCCCGCCCCTTGTGACCTGAAGACTTGGGGGTCATTGCTGTGTCCAAATGTTGAACATCCCCTCTTTTTTTTCCCTGTCTTCATGGTCTGTAGCACAGTCTGGAGAGACATTGTTTGTATTTTATAGTATCCAACAATGAAAACTTCCTCAATGACAACCACTTCGAGCTCCCCTGAGCTCTGTGGAGATTGCTTGTTTCTTAATTTATATTCATATCTTTAAGAGCCAAGGAGACCTTGAAAGACATTTCAAACCACTATAAATTATAAATACTGTATCTGTTTCTTCCTTTAGTCTCATCTGTATACAATTCCCCAAGAACCTTATGCAAACATGAAACAAAAGAGGCTGAGCTATTAATATGTCAGAGGGAATAGAAGAACCCCGGGATGTGTACTGTAAGCAGAAGGAAGCAAAACAATTTAAATTAAGCCTGGGTGGTTTTCTTTCCTTCTTTTTTTTTTTGGTCTCCTTAAAGATAAGTCCTTGTTCTCTGCGAAGTGCCTTGATGCGTTGCCAGAGTAAACTGAATCCCAGATCTGGATGCTTTGATGAGAGATGCTGTCCATGGATTGCATTGCCTTGGTGACAGTTCCTGGTTGCTGCTGTCTCATTGATATTGGGGTAAGTGGGGAGAAACTGACTTGTTGCTAATGCCTATCTTCATCTTAAAAGCAAATTAAATGTGTCGGACGCTGCATCAGCTGGCAATGGTGGCTAGCACTGCTGAGGTCTGACATTCCTGTTTGATGGAAAAGGTGCTCTCCTTGCCTGATGTAAGAGGGTTTCTGCTGCTTTATCCCACCTGAGAAGTCATCCCCATGCAGCTTCATGCCTGACTCCCAAGCAGCCTCAAAGATTACATGTATTTTTCCATCACCTGCCTGAATTGTACTGGCTTTGTGTGCATGTGTAAGAGGCAAGAATAACAGGAAAGCCCGTTTTGTAGATGCATTAGAGAAGTCATTTCTTCTTTTGTTGACATAAATAGTTTCTGTTATCTCTTAAAAGCAGGTAAAGGGACCTTTGCATGTAACTGAGCTGGGGAAGTGCATCCACAGCAGATTCAAAGAAAACTCTCCTAACTGAACTTGCAGCGCAGATGGGAGGAATTTTGGTGGACATCATCTTGAGACTTCTCAGTGCTGTTGACGCCCAGGAAAAACATGATTGGATTCAGCCCTGAACAAGATCCATTCTGTCTGTAAGTGCCCTGGCCTAGCCATGCTTTTCAAAGAGGATGAGGGACAATTTGCTTTGCATAATTTCTATTATGAATGGTTGCAGAGCATGGCAGCAAGGGTGGCATTCTCATGCAAGCTTCATTCTTGGAAGCGTAAGTATTCTGCCTGTGAGGGTTGCGGTGACTGGGGATGCCCACCTTTTGATTTTGAAAGGAAACCATTCCCATTACTTTAGTGCCTTAGTGGATTGGGAATGCTCTAGAATTAGAGTGGGGAGGAATAATGCAATTAGGTAAAGTCAGTGGATTAGATAAAGTGCTGGCTCTGCTGTCTGTTACTCCACTGGTGATGGTGGAGATGCACCTGCTTGATATTTCCAGGGATACCCCATCCCTGGAGACTTTCAAGGTCAAATTCAGCAGGGCTCTGAGCAACCTGATCAAGTTGAAGATGACTCTGCTCGCTGCAGGGGGATTGGACTAGATGACCTTTAAAGATTCTTCCCAACCCAAAGTATTCTATGATTCTTTGATATTTGTGAGCAATTGGATCATGTCCACAGCATGGAGACACTGGCTGGGTCCTCTCCCAGGAGCACACCTGTTGATACGTGTTGTTGATTTTAGTGGGTATTTTTTCAGCTGTTTATGCACTTGAGGACGGACATGGGCAAGGCAAAGGGCCTGGTAGATAGTTCCTGGTCTGAAGCTCAAACCCCCTTGCCCTGGGCTGGGTCTTGTGTTTGAATTATAGATCCTTCAGCCATTAACTTTTTTGTAGCAAAGCAGCACTGTGGGTCATGCCATTGTAAGTACCTCCCTATGGATCCTGATGGAATGCTGCCTGAGGAGGGAAAGTCCCCAAGAGCAGTCCATTCCTACCAGCACGATACGTGGGCTCACCTCCGCCTGTCTGAGTGGATGCAGTGTGAGTCCTCACCTGTGGTGAAGGTGGTGGAGACGAAGCCGCTCCGCATGGCGTTCTGCGCAGCTTGCAGGCGCACGGTGTACTCTGTGGTCTCGGAAAGCCCCTCCAGACGGATCCACGTGTCCTCAGCATCCACAATCAGCTCCTGTACATGGGTCCCAGAAGGAGGCAGACACCAAGAGCAACAGATGAGAAAAGCGATGGGGAGCCTAAAGAGCGAGTGAGGAGGGAAGGGAAGCCACAAACTGCTGCAGCCCTTGGAGCCTGGCCGAGGAGCACTGCGTGACTGCTTAGAGCCCTGGACTGAGGGAACGTGAGATCAGTCAATACAGTCAACATTTTGGAATGGTTTGGGTGGGAGAAAGCAAGCTGGTTTGGAGACGGATTTAAACGTTCGCAGTCTGTGTGCTCTGTTTACTGGCTCTGCTGGGATCTGTGTGCCCTCGGTACAAGACACGACTGATTGCCCAAGCAGTGCAAGGAATAGAGCTGGCCAGACCTGCTTATCAGCCAGTTTTGACTCCGTCGATTCCTGTCAGGTTAATTTTTCTGGTTGTTGGCCAGTGCCACGCAGCATTATCGAACCCCTCCTGCAAAGCTATTATCCTCTGTCTGCTGCGAGCCAGTCACACCAGCAAAGGAAACTGGACTATTTGCCATGACATATTTCTGATAGTGTTTGTTGCAGCTCCTCCACACAGGCAGATGTGGACACGCTCATTACATAATCAAATTGTATTGTATTGCAGGATTAATTAGCTGTCTGTGCCTACCTTCCTTTTTGCAGGAAGGGCAAATGGCATTTTTAGCATCTGTTTGCAGAATAATATTCTCCTGCCTCAGCTTGCTTGTGTTTCACAAGCTGTGAATTTCCCCTGTTCCTCCGAACTTTCCAGGTAACCCCTCTATGCCCACACCAACAGGTGTGCATAAACATTTTGTCTTAGGCAATCTCTTCTTGCTTTTTCCTGTCATCCTGCTTAGCAAGAAGTAGTGTCTGCCCTTCTGGTCTCCCTGAGCCGACGAGCATCATTCTTTTGCTTTGTTTGGCTTCTCCTGCTCGTTTTAGCATGGTCTTATTATTCCCTGACTTGACGAGCCTCTTTTTTGTGAGGACTCACTCACCTTCCGGCTGCCATCGGTGGATCTGTATGTCATGACATAGTTCTCGATCTCTCCCACAGGAGGAACCCAGGACAGCAGGGCGCTCCGTCGTGTGACTTCACTGGCTGTCAGATTTGTTGGAGGATCCAAAACTGGAAGAGTGGATAGGGAGCCAGGGAAGTGCAATTTCTCGCACGCAACCACCTCAGCCCTGCTTCCCAACTCAGTGCACTGGGATTCAGCCTTGCAACGCTGAGCTACAGCGCGAAGTCCGTCCTCACCCTGAGTTCCAAGACCTCATCACCCATCCCCAGTCTTGAACAGAGCTCTGCAAACCCTCTAGAAGTCCTCCTCTACCTGCATGCCACCTTAAGGGTAACAGCTGTGAAATTCACGTGCTATGGGACCTGTCAAGCTGCTTGTGAGCAAAACAGGTTGTCGTGTTCTTTTGGACTAATGGCCCTGGGCAAAAAAAACACCTGGTCAAAAGTCTGCTCAGGAAACCACATCCAGGGGAAATCCCTGAAAGAAAGGGATGGATGGATGGATGGATGGATAGATGGATGTTGAAAGAGTGAAAATAATGGTTGATGCTTGTTGATTTAAATTCTGTTCTTGTGTTGTGCCCTGCGCTGGTGTTTGGGATTGGTTTTTGTGTCCTTTTGGCATGTGGCTACCTCTACGCCCACACTGTGTAACAAGAGCTTTGTCTCAGCCTTGCTGGCTGCTTTTCCTGGGGTGTGTGCGTGGCTGGGGGTGAGGAGTGAGGGAGGTGACTGTACGTACGAGTAGTGAAGTTGGTGCTGATGGTCTGGCTGGTGAGAGGCCCGTTGGTGGCGTACATAGAGACTGTGTAGGTGGTGCTGGGCAGCAGGTTGGTCAGCTGGTACTCCTGGTTGTCTCCATCCACGAGAATCGTTTCTCCTGCAACTGTAAGCAAAAAGGGATGAGTTAGGGAAGACTTTCAAGGTGGTTCTCCAAAATGTGTCTCTGGATATGACCTCATGAATAAAAGCATTTCTACTGCTGAAACACCATGCGGTGCTGTGCAGCAGCTGAGCTGTGGTGGTGCTGTTCAAGTTGAAGGATGGTCTGATTTTTACCACAATTCCTATAAAACCCAAGGCAAGGCCTCCTTCCCTACTCCCTCCGTGAAGGGCACCCACCGAGCCCTGGGCTTTGGGATGGGAGAGAGGTCAAGCTGAGCTGAAGCAGAGCCCCGGTGTACCTGCGTGGCGCGTAAGGATGAGGACATAGCTTTCCACCTCCGACAGCGGCGGGTTCCACTGTAGCAGCGCCTCGGTGGGAGTGATGTTGGTGGCCGTGACCCCCAGGGGGACATCCATGGCTGCATGGGGGAGAGACTCAGAGAGTCAGAAGCGTTAGGAGCCTGGACTATGAACTGGAAGGGCTCTTTGTGGCACATCGCTCTATGTCCTGCCCTGCTGCCCAGACACGTACACCTGCACAGGAGTTACTGCTGCCCAAGCTGGAGTGCAGAGGTGTCATAGCTTGTGCTACTCTGCTACCTGGGCTGCTCTTCCACTGTTTTCTTGATGCACAGTCTGGCACGTTAGGGGTTTTTCTTTAGGTTTTGAGGAGTCTGGGGATAGCAGAGGGTTTTACTCTTGCAGCAGATGCTGTTTGTGACAGGGCTTCCCCAGGGACTGTTTCTGGAAATCTGTACTCTGTTTAGGAAAGGTTGTCGTGATTGCCCAGCATCATGTTTCTGGCTTCCCTGTGCCTGGTACACAGGTTTATCACTTTTACCCATGACTACCCGTCAATATTTGGGATAAACCTTGCTGAGACATACTTCAAAAGCCCACACTGAGCCCTTGTGAGCCCTGCTTATCATCTCCAGCTTGCATCCGGTTGGTCACCTGAGTATTAGTGCAAGAAGGGACTGCCAGCCCTGCCCAGGGCTGGACCTGATGCTGTCTGATTGTTCCTTGCCCACCAGGAGCTCCTTCCCACCTGTGTACGCAGTGATGGAGGCCAGCTCGCTCTCCTCCCGGCCCCGCACGCTCTTCACCCCGATCTCGTACTTGGTGGCAGGCTGCAGGTGGAGGAGGGCGTACTCGGTGGCATCCCTGGAGATGGCCATACTGTCTGTCCTCCCTGCAGAGATGGAGGCAAGAGCTTTGACATCACGCCTGGCCCCATCTCTGGGGCTCAGGAGGGGCTTGGGAGGGGAGGGCAGTTCCACAAGACGCTGGAGGTAACTGGGTTTTGTGCCTGCAGGTGCACTCCTGTGTGCCCATTGCTCTGCCGGCATGGCCTTTTCAGCATCATAGACAAAACTGAGGCCAAGGTGAGGTAGTGAAAGCAGGTGAGGGAGGTGGGATTTCAGGATTGAGCCCTGAATTTAACCGTCTCTGGGGAGGGCACGCTGCTGGGGGCCATTCTATGTGCCCCTCTGTGCCGAGCTGGCTGCAGTGGTCCCTTCCCATCCTCATCCCAGACACCCCAACCTCTGCCCTGTAGCCAATCCCACTTACTGGTCACTTTGCCAGGAGCACTGGGATGCTGCCTGGGTGAGGATGACCTAGTGGCCTGCTTGGGCCAGCAGATGGAGGGAGGGCTGGCAGTTGCAAGCTCGGGGCGTGAACAGGAGTGGTCTGGCCTGTTACCTTCGGCAGCACGGTAGGATATTCTGTAGTGGTCGAAGGCAGCGACGGGAGCTCTCCAATAGACCATCATGGACTCCTGGGTGACGTTGCCCACCCTGAGGTCCTTTGGCGCATCAATCCCTGGTGAGATGGAGCACAAAGAAAAGCTGTGGGAGGCAGGTCCACCCCCCGTCCCCCTGCCTGCCCTCCCCGGCGCTGTCCCGTGCCTGGTGGGGGGTGTCCCGTGGTACCTGTTGTGATGGAGCCCACGACAGGCTCGGAGCTGATGGTGCCGTGCACGGCCACCAGTGACACCAGGTACTCGGTGGATGGCTGCAAGCCCGTCAGGCTGGTGTGCCTGTGGGTGCCATCGAGTGTGACCTGCTGTGCCGCCTCCTCCTCGTCCCGGGGGCTGTAGGTGAGGATGAGGCGGTCTGCTGGTGGGGATGGGTCACTCCACGTGACGTTCACGCTGGAGGATGTCAGCTGGGAGAAGTGCAGCTGTGAGATGGGCCGAACACCTGGAAGATGGAGAGGAGAGATGCAACCCCAACCGTGTGCGTATCCTTACCTGCACTTTTTCCCCGGGGCTGGTATGGGAAAGACTTAAAAGAGGTGGCAAAGCTGAAGGTCTGGTCTCTCCATTGATCTGAAACTTTGCTGGGATCGAGAGGCAGAACTAGAAGGGGAAAAATGGTGGTTTTCTCAGCTCCACCTGCAAACAGCCTCCATCCCAGACCCATACGGTGGGTGATGGAGCTGTCCCACCTCAGATGGTATGTGTTGTCTGCACTTCATGGCTGCAGACTTTTCAGCCAGAGGTCCTTGTGAGGTCGCCCAAGGCTTCATTTCTTCTTCTTATGGAAAAACAGGCCACCCTGACCACAGAGGACAGCAGAGGGCTGTTTGTTTCCCCCAGTTCTGTCTTGTCTTTTTGGAAGCCTCCAGCAAAGCAAGTGTGTTCAGTGCTGCTGGCCAAAGGGATTGTGCCACCACACTGGTAGGGCCATCCTCCTTTCGAGGTCAACAGACCTGCTCCTGTGTGGACACACAGACCCCAGTTCTCATCCCCATCACCGCCTCAAGGGTTTTGGTGCCAGGGACGCAGCGAGCTGGCAGAGGAGCCAACAAGGTCTGTGCCTTTTCCCCCATCCCAGCTTGTCTTTCTCTACCTGTGAAGGCATCCACGGTGGCCTCCAGGCTCTGCTGCCGTCCCCTCTCAGCGATGATGGAGATGGTGTACTCTGTCCCAGGCTCCAGCTCCGAGAGGGTGAGCTGCGACTCATCCCGGGACACTGTCACTTCAGAGGCCATTCCTGAGGCGGGGGTGAAGGTGATGCGGTAGTGGTCGATGGGACCCGTGGCTTTGGTCCAAGCCAGGGAGATGGACGTCTCAGTGGAGGCTGTCACCAGGAGGTCCCGGGGACTGTCAAGCTCTGTGGGAGAGGGTTGGTGCAGAGCTTTGTCCCCATGCACGGACTGTCCTATGGGGGCATCTGAGCCATAGGAGCCAGCTGTGCTTGGAGCAGGCAGTGGGGCCAAACTCACCGGTCCTGGCGTTCATGGTCGCTGGCACACTCTGCTGGCTGTCCATCACGGCTGAAATCCCGATGCCATACTCTGTTCCTGGCACCAGATCTACCAGGGAGTGCAAAGAACATGAAGGGCTTTGAGAGCAGCACCTGGCAGGGGGACCTCAGGGTGTGACCCCCTTCTTCCACCTCCCACAGCGGGGGATAGGAGAGGACCCTCCAGAGCATCCCTGGGCTTAGCAGCTCTCCCACAGGTCAGCAGTTCCTCTGCACGTTGCAGAAGAGCTGAGCCTTTTTAAAAAGCCCCGTGGGTGCCTTTGGACAGGGGATTTGGATTATTTTAGCTCAGAAACGAGCCATTTTTAAAAGTTGTTGCTGAGGTCTGCTGTAATTGCTGGCACTGAGACAGAAGCTCTGGTGTGTGTGAGCTGAGATGGGAACGATAAAGTAGCTATATTTTCTTCCAAAGTGGTGCAACATCAAATATTGTCACAGGGCTGGTGTCTTGGAGAGAAATAAATTATGCAGAATAAATGAAATGCACATTAATTGGGAAAGGTGCTGTCTTTCTGGGAGCCAAATCAAGCCCTGTTCCTTGGTGTGGACATAGCCTGAGGTGCCTCTCTCAAGGAACTTGGGAATTGAGCTCATCCAGCTCCTTTCCTCTTGCACTGCTTTATCTCCATGGGCTATCTGTTGCCTCTGCCTGTCGCTTCTGCTTGGCTGCCGGTGGCTTTACTCCCCTCTTCCCTGTGCCTCCTGATCTTTCCCACAAAGTTAGAAAAAGCCGTAAATCCTCCAGCTCAATCTCACCGTGCCTTGCCCAGGGGCAGCATCCCCTGGAGCCAACAAAACCTTTCCCAAAAGGTCAGGAGAGAGGGACACTCTCCTCCCCTGCTCTTCTCCTGCTACAGTGCAGTCCTGGCGATGGGGAGAAGACGGATCCCCTTGGCCCTGCTCAGTAAGTGTCAAAAGTATTCTGGAAAGAGGATACTGGCAGAAGGGAAGGAGAAGGAAGAGATGAGCAGAAGGATATAAACCTTTTCTCTCCCAGCCCTTTTGGGAAGAGCAAAATTATGGTTATTTCTGTGCAAATGCTGATTTTTAAGAGAGACTATGGGTCAGGGCCAGGCTTGCTGCACTTTTAAGCTTAAATCTTTGATAAACTCTGCTCAGTACCATTCCTCACTGCAGGTAGATGAGACTGGCTGAAAGAATTGCTGGTTGCTTTCAAAGCATGGATCCCACTAGGCCCTGGGTGGATGGAAAAAAAACCCAGTGGGTTTTGCACCACGTCCAGCATGACTGGAGGACTTGACTGTACATAACAGAGCTACGGAAGAGGCTCGTGTGCCATCCTCACTGTGGCTATCGTAGCTTTTTGGGTTTTTTGCTAGCAGAATGGATTTTTTTGGTTATTTTCTGCTATTAATAGATTTTTTTTTAATTAGTTTGTTACAAAGTACCCTGGGAACTGGAAGCAATGCACTTGGGTGATGATGGAGGCACTGTAGAAAAATCACTCTTTACAACAGACTTAATCGGCATCTCTGCAGCTTGCTCTGGTGGGGCTTCTCGCAGCCTTGCCCGAGTCTGGCAGAGCCTTGGCAGCTTTTTTAGTTTTACTGAGAAAAGCAAGAGACTTCAGGCTGCCACATACTCCAAGGCAAGCTCAAGTCAAGCTCAAGTCACATCATCAGAGTGTGTGTCGCTGGGGTAGCGTTGTACCTCTGCCCAGGGAGGGGGGTTTGGCCCATTTTTAATGCTTCTTCTCACCTAGAAAGCCAATAAATGTCCTAAAGGAAAGCTAGCAGGGGTCCAGCACTGAGTCTGTGATCTCATCCTACTTCTCCACATGAATCCTCATCACAAACACAGAAGAAACCAGCCCTAATGTTTTTCTTCTTTCTGCGTTCCGTATTTTTCAAGGTAACTGCTCTAATTGCCTTGCTGCCCTCCAGCCTTTCTTGTGACTCTGCTGCTGTGCCTGTAACTTAACTTTTGACTTCCCCACTGAACTTTCTCCTGTAACTCCGTATGGCAGATTCCTGAGCCCTTGAAGGTCCTGAGAAGGCAGACATGCAAGAACCCGGTGTCCTGCCGTACTGAAGAGCTTCAAGATGAATGAGAGAACATTTTTGCGTATAATTTAGTCTTTTCTTTGCTCAAAATATGCCACCGGAGCAGCAAATCCATAAGGCAAGCAGTTCTAGTCAAAAACCAAGGAAACCACATCTCACGTGGTGCTTTATTGTGCTGCTGCGTAAGGTGTTTGGGGCTTTCCTCGCAGTGGGAGGTGGGTGGTGTTTGCAGCCCCTCTGCTGGCCTGAATAATGTACCACTTACGGGACTTGGTCAAAAATAGTATCTCTAGATTTGGGTCTGCTTTGAGCCCAATTTGGAAAAAGGCAAAGAACTCGGGCAGCCTGGCTCCCCATCACTGCCCACGGGGCATCATCACCAAACAAGCAAAAAAGAGAAGGGTGAAGTAATATTTTCCTGTAGATCAGCCTAAACAGGCTTCTTCCCATTTCCCACTTTGCTCTATTTGCCACCTGGACAGATCCTTGCCGGGGGGGTGCATTACTTGGAGGTGTATCCAGACCCATACAGGGGAAAATGGGCCGTATCCCAAGGAAAACCTTCTCTCCGGTAAATAGTAAACCTCAAAACAACCTCCGACACGTGCCAGCATAAGGGCAACTGAGTATTGGTGCTGATTTGGGCTCTGCATTGCCCTGCCTGCTCGAGAGGAGGAGGAGGAGGAGGAGGAGGGGGGAGGAAGGGCGCATGGGTGCACGCATACCTGCCAGGGTGGCCCGGGTGGTGGGACCGGTGTCGCGCGGCACCAGGACCTCGTGGTAGTGCTCCCCGGCCAGGGTGCTGTAGACCACCCTGTAGCTGTGCGCCTCGGCCTCGCTGTTGTCCCAGGAGAGCTCGAGGCTGGCGGGGGTCCGCGCGCCCACCCGCAGGTTCTTGGGGGCATCGATCTCTGCGCAACACAAGGGAGAGAGGCACCGTCTCACCGCTGGGAACGCGCCCCGCAGCCTCGCCGCGCTGAGGCGGCGGCGGAGGGGTACCTGGGTGTGACATCCGGGAGGTCCCACGCGCGGTCCCTCCTCCCCAGGGGATGTCCTGGCAGGAAGGGCTGGAACGTTTGCTCTCACCTCCTGCTCAGCACAGGCTGGGAGGTGTCACCCAGAAGAGTGATGCAAATGCTGGGGCACTCGCAGCGTCCTCGGTAAGTCGGTTTGGCAGCTAATTCCATGTTATTTTAAAAAGAAAACTCTTTCCCCCCCGTATTAGAGTAAAAGAAACTGAGGCACTGTGAGTAAGAGAAAAAGGGCTCTGTAGTAGCCATGCATTGGCCTGAACTGCTCTTAGAAGAAAACCTTGAGCATCTTTACAGGCTCATTCACACTCAGACATTGTCCAAAGGGTTTCTTTATTAGTGCTGCTGAGGCTGTGTACTGAATCTGCTCTGGTTTGCACAATAAACCCCTCTGGTGAGCAACAGGTTGGGGCTGGGCACCAGCAGATGGTGGGTAATGGTGATGGATTTGAGTTTGGCGGGGTATTTTTTATGTTGCCTTCTAGAAATAAAGCGAGGAAGGCCAATGCAGCAAATCAGTTGGGGCAAGCATCTCGTCCGAAATATTTATCTGTAGAGATATGTACACGCACAATTCACGTACCGCAGTTATTATAGCAGGAGCCTCATATCCACCAGTAACGTACACGACAAATAATTTATATACCATAAACCAGCACGGGAATACACGCTCGGAATCCTCCTTTATGGCACGGTAAATTAAATCCGTTAGCTATCTGCAGGCCTAACATTAATTAAAGTTTTACCGACCAGTTAGGGTGTTCAGGGAAGATACAAAATAAGATAACCATGTTTCTGGCTGTGCTGCTTTCAGCTGCTTGGCTGCTGATTCCTTGGTCAAGGCGCCTGCCTTGGCTCTTGATGCTGAGTGGGAGTGAGTGTCGCCTTGAATTCAGACCTGTGCTGAGCATTTTGGTGCTTTGGAGAGTTGTGCGGTGAGCTATGGGTGCTCTTAAGGACGTAAACTGCTGAGTTCTGGAGTTCTAAGCTGTGGGTCTGAACGGGCACTGGAGCTGGTGGGGATGCGTGTCCCAGGCAGGTTCAGCCTTGATGCTGCAGCAAGACATGGCCAAGATGGGGTTGGCTTGGGGTTTATCATCTAAAGATGGGGGTTTGAGTCCATCCGTGCCTTGTCGCTGGCATCTGGGATCACCTGGCCTGCCCTGGGGGCCATTTGAGCATCCCTGTGGGGCACAGGGCATACAGAGGACCTTTTGCACTGGAGGTTTAGTGGCTAAACAGAAGAGTAGGCACTAGCAGCGGCGGGGCAGAGGGCAGTTTTAGGGGGTGTATTTTAGGGAGAGCTGAATCATTTGCTCTGCCTTGCTCTGTGATGGGATGGGATGCAAGTCACCTGCATTCAGGTGTCTCTATTCATACCTGCATCTTAGCCATTGTGTTTTCATTCCACTTCTTCCTCCTAGCACACCACACTAAACCCCAGCTCACTTGTGCCAGGGGAAAAACAGGTATCACTAAACCCCAGATGCAAAAACCCCTCAGTTTTTCCCTGGATATGTCCTTGCTGCAGGACAGCCCATCTGCAGATGGCAGCAAGCCATCTGCCCGTGCTTGCCAGAGGCTCAAAAATTCACACCAGTTCTCCCAGCAAGGCCAGCTAGCTACCTGTGGTGAACTGGGCGAGGGCTGGCTGGCTCTCGTTGGCACCCCGGAGGGCGCTGACGGCGAGGTGGTAGCGGGCGCCGGGGCGCAGGGCCTGCAGGGAGTACTGGCTGAGGGGGGGCTGCAGGCGGAAGGTGGTCCTCCCGCCCTCCCCGTCCGCCAGCCCGTACTTCAGCAGGATGGCGTCCACCTTGGCGCGCGGCGGTGTCCACTCCACGAAGGCCACCGTGTCGGAGACATCCCGCACCAGGATCTGCGTCGGGCCATCGATGACTGCGGAGGAGGGGGTGAAACGGGCACCTGTTATTTTGGGAGAGTTGGATGGGGAAAGGTGGAAGCTTTGGGGACTCCAAGCTTCAGGGATGCCTCAACCTGACCTTCAGAGTGGCTGGAATTAGTATTTGGGGACAAGGGAGAGAGGTGGCGTGGGCAGGAGACATGACCCTGACCCCAAGGCACTTAGGGGGTTGGGTCCTCGTGGGTTCCCAGTCCCTTGTCCCAATCTCCTGGCTCTTTCCTGAACCCTCTCCACTTTCTGTGAGCACCAGAGCAGGACCCAGCAGCTCTCTCACTGACACCCATTACAGCTATAATGCAGCTCATGCCCTTCTCTTGAGCTGGTTGTCGGCAGTAATTCCTCCCTGGCTTTTTAAGGTGGTATTTCCCAGGATATAAAACTCCTGTATCTAACTGCAACGTGCTTTCTTTGCTCTTAGATAGCTGCTTGTACTTTGCACTGAAAAACATGTAATCTTCCTTTGTGCCCAACTCTTCAAACTATCCAAGCAACATTTATTGATGATCTTCCACTCAACTTACTCTTTTCGGAGCCTTTCCATCATTGGCAAAATTTATCAGCAACAATATTATGTCTTTTGAAAGGTGTTGACAATGTGTTAAATAACGTGGGGCCAAGGACAAGATCCAAGCATTGAGAACTGAGGAATGTCTCTAGAAATGTTCCTGCTTTGGTGCCAGCTCCTGGTTTGTCCTTAAACTGAGGGATCAGCTCATAAAGCTGTTGGTGTCTTGGCAGTGGGAAGAGAGGAGAAAATGCAACTGCTCTGGTGAATCTTCATAACTAGCTGGGTGTGGGGCTATGGTGGGTGTCCAACAAAACCTCTCAGATAAAAGGTTTTTAGCTAAATTCATACCAGGGATCTACTGGGAGACCCTTTTGGACGTTCCTGCTTTTTTTGCAGAGATTTGGGCCCTTCCTTCCTCCACATCCTCCAACACTCAACCTTTGGACTCAAGCCTGGCTCATGGATGCTTTGAGTCCAGCAGGACTTAACCACTACATGGATAGAGGGATGGAGGGAGGGAGGGATGGAGGGAGGGATGGATGCAGGGATGGATGGGTGGATGGATGGAGGGATGGATGGGTGGATGGACGGAGGGATGGATGGGTGGATGGACGGAGGGATGGATGGGTGGATGGA
>VZTD01001253.1:330688-369640 GCA_013397725.1 Rhagologus leucostigma | reverse complement strand
GGAGGGATGGAGGGATGGATGGAGGGAAGGAGGGAGGGATGCATAGATGGAGGGATGGCTGGAAAGATGGATGGGTGGATGGATGGATGGGTCATGGAGGGATGGGATAAATGGAGGGATGGATGGATGGATGGATGGATGGATGGATGGATGGATGGACGGATGGACGGACGGATGGATGGACGGATGGACGGATGGACGGACGGATGGATGGATGGATGGATGGATGGATGGACGGATGGATGGAGCCAAGCCTCGCCATCGCTCCTGTGCCATGGCCGCGCTCATGCACGAAGCCCGTTTCATCACTTACACGATCACAAGGCGGGTGGAAAGGCCCACTTTGGCTCTGTAATTCAGACTGTACCACATATACACAGGCCTAATATACTGCATATATTAGAAAATAACAGTATATTGTAAGGGTCTGCTGAATGCTGCACCTCAGGGTTGGAAGTTCTGGGGGACAAGCATGTGGGCAGGGGTGGAAAGGATCAGGGAGGGTTAGAAAAAGATATGGGGGAGTTTGGAGCAGTGAGGCAAGGTCTGGGGGCAAAACAGCAAAGGAGGAGGGAGCACAGCTGGGAAGCCCAGTGTTTAAGTAGGAGCTGGCTGTCCACCTTGGCCAGGACCAGGTCATGCATCTCCTCAATCTGCAACTACTTCGTGTTGTCCTGTCATCCAGGTGACCCACATCTACTGAGAGGTGTGGCCTGAAACCATGCCTTTGCTGCTTGATCCTGGCACAAGGTGTTGAGGAAGAACGAGGGCGATGGGGATAAAGCTCTGGGGGTGCTGCAGAGGAAGGCAGGCATGCCAGCACAGGGATGCCTTCACGGAGCAGAGATCTGGGAGCCCACCGCTCCACCTTCACTCCCTGCAAAGGTCAGCCCTTGAGTTTGAAGTACCAGCCTCTATTTTTGCTGACTTCCCAGGGAAAGGAAGTTTCGGGCTTGACCAGGAGATGTCTCTATTAAGCCACGTCGAGCTGAACGCGGAGGCAAAGCGGGAGGAGAGGACTGTGCTGCGGAAGCTCAGACCTGCAACAAACTGCTGCTGGTGGAGGGACCCTCCCCTCGCTCTCACCGCTGCCTCGAATTAGCAGCACCTCATTACAACCCTCCGGCAGCTATTTAAGTGCTGTTTCCTTTCGGAACAGCTCAGATGGAGGGAGTAGACGTCTGCCTGGCTTTCAAGGCAGACTGCAACAGATCTGGTGTGAAGAGCCTCTTCTCCCCCGTGAGCTCTGCCCATCGCTGCATCTCCTTCAGCAAGAAGACCCAGCTGAATTTTCTCTGGTCTACAGGATGGACCAGTGACTGGGCAAACAAATTGGCTAGGAAGGGACATGCTGTTGCTCCTGGCTCCCTGCCCTGCTGCCTGATTTGCCTGAATAGGTGGGAGTTGAGGGCATACAGTGGCACAAAAGCAGGTGAGAGTTTTAATTTGTTCTATATGAGTAAGTAATACATTTGTAGATGTATTTTTTGAGGGCATCCAGCCTCCAAAATGTGAGATTAGCAGAGAAGAAGAATTTATCCAGATATATAATAAAAGCAGAAGTGAGTCTTCACTCCCAACCCCATTAACCTCGCCAGAGTTTCTGCACTTGTGGCAATTTAGGAGAGAGAGGGACAAAATACTGCATGAAGAAGCTGTTCCTGCAATGTTTGGGCACCTGGGTGCTGCTAGTTTCATCCCTGCCCGTGCATTGCCAGCTGCTCTTGCTGATGGGACTTTATCTTTGGGACCAAGCCCCGGGCAGTGTTGTGCTGCCCCCAGGCCAGGCTCACTCACGGGTTGAGACGCTGTCGGAGGTGGGAGGGCTTCTGGCTTGTTCCTTCAGGGCCACTACGGTGACGGTGTACTCTTCCCCTGGCTTCAGCCCCGTCTGGTTGAAGGTGGTGACGGTGCTGGGGAGCTGGGCGATCACACCACCCTCATTATTCTGTCAGGGAATGAAAAAAGCATTAACCCTCCCCCACAAACTGGTGTTTGGGAGGGGGGGACTGATGCATGGAGAGGAGGTGCCCCCCATGTTGCATCCTTCCACGGCCCGCTCTGCATCCCCAAACCACATTGTCACCTTGGCACGTCCCACCACGGAGGTGCGGAAACCAGGGGTGAAGTCACCCACCAAGCGTGGAGCGCTCATGTGGCTGGGCTGGAGAATCCTGCCCGTCCCTCCTCCCTCCCCAGCTTCTGTGTTTTGCCATTTGTGCCTCTGCTGTTCTCCGGAAGAGGAAAGGTGATAAAAACAGAGCCTTGGCTAGACATGTTTTCCCTGCTCTTCAGGTGCCAGGAGCCTTCTGTTGTTGATGTATCGGTATGAAGCTGGGAGGTCTTTATTTTGCCATCCCCTGCTTTTTAACTGTCTTTGTTACACTCATTTATGCCTTGAGGTTTTGCCCTGGGAAACTGTAAGGCTTTTAACAACTGCACATGTCACCTTTCCTGCCAGTGTTCGGACAAAGGATCTTTTCTTGCTGCTGTCTTCACTAATAACACGCTAAACAAATCTTTGCACATAACTCTCAATTCACATTCGTCTCTTTCCTCATTAAACAGGAAATCTTCCATTTTAGCCATCAATTGCCATTTTACCTTTCCTAATTTTCTTTGCTCAATCTGTCTTCTCTTTGTCTTTTTCCCACCCCATCCCCAGCGCAGGCAGCAGATGGGCAATCCTGCCTGACCCAGCTTTTGTGGGGGTGAGAGCATCGTGGAGACCATGGAAGGAGAGTTGCTCTGCAGGAAGCTGCAAGCATCCTCATTGGGCTGCTGAGGACCAAATTAGCATCTTCTCACCCAGTTTTTGGGAAGACAGGGAGGTGAGTTTTTCTCACAGCTTGTGATGCTGCAGCTATAACTCTGTTGTTTTTAGCCTTTGGGAATAGGCTTTGGGTTTGTTTGAGGTGTGGCAATGTTTTGGCAAGTGCCCAAGCAAGCGTTGCTTGCAGGGCAGTAAAAGACAGAGCACCCTCTGCCTAATTTTAGGGGAAAAGCTGATGATGGAGACGCAATAGAGGCCAATTTTGGCAGCTGATGGGCAGGAGCATGACTGTGACTTTATGTCTTGACTCATGGATTTGAGAACTTTAAAGCCCAGTGAGCTACATCCCTTCCCTGCCCAAGACCCTGCATCCAGGAACAGCCATCCTTTTGCATCTTATCTGCCTTTAAGTCCCAAAATGTTTCCATGTATTTTTAAGTTTAAGCTTAAAAATGGAAAAGAGAACCAATGGTTTGCATTTATCTGCTTCAGGGGGATGCTGTTCAGCTTAACTCCTGAGTAGCACTGAAATGTTTGAAAGAGCTATTTTTTCCTACCAAAAGCTTTTCTCTGATGTTGCTATATTTTTCAGCTTTAATCCTGATGGTGACTGAAAATCATCCCAGGGTTTACACCTGCACTACTTGAGCTTCAACTTCAGACACAATTTGCATGTGGATGTAGCCAACACTGCATCAAGAATCTTCCAGCAACTCTTTGGAAATGAGAGAATCGAGTTATTTACGGCAACTGGGCCCTTGCTTTGTGCTGTGCAACGATACTTCATCATTAAAGAGCATTTAAAACTTTGGGGCCGAATTCTGCAGTTCTCTGCTGCCCAGAGCTGCCTTTGATCCCAGTGAAGGTTTTGTACAAGTGAAAACATCATAATTGAGCCCTTAATCAGCATTTCTTTTACTGCTGGGGCTTGAATGCTCTTGTGAAGAGGCTCCATATACAATTGAAGCTATACTTATGGCTAAATGGTGTAGAAATTATGAATATAGATTAAATACTTGATGTACAATTTTTGTTGCCGCACACAGAAAACATGGGGTATTTAGGGCAACGTTTTTATCCTTTCATCTTTTCTGGCACAATTTCTACCTGTTCGTCACTGCGATTAAAATGCCGTGGCAGGAATTAGCTGTGCGTGTGACTCGGGGACATGGAAGGTTGTTGTCTGAGAGCCAGCAGCTGCTCGGTTTGATCCAGGCTGCTTTGGGGAGCTTAGTGTAGAGAGCAGTGCAAGGAAGAGGAGGAGGAGAAAGAGTCATTGCAAAGGAGATGGAAGGAAAAAAGAGGGTGCAACAACAAGAGGCAGTGAGGCTGGGAGGTTTTTTTTCCCATCACTGGATTTTTTCAGGGAAATTTCTTTGAGGACATGTATGTCTTGACACACAAACTAACGGGGAAATGCAGGCTGGCGATGTTTGGGGAGTGTGATGTGCAGCACACAAATGGCAAACACAGGCTGGGTATTTTGGGAAGGGGGTAATTGGAAACTGATTTAGGATGCACTCCCTTGGTGCTTTCAGGGTGGCCCTGCAACGCCACGAGTGTGGCAGCAGTACCTTGGGAATGAAGCTGATCTCCCAGCCGTCGAAGGGGAAGGAGAAGGGCTCCCACTGCACCTCTGCCGTCGTCTCTGTGATGGTCTTGAACTTCAGCCCCTGCGGCGTGGCGAGGTCTGGAAGGGAGCAGGGGGTGGTGAGCAGAGCGGGGTGGGTGTGCGCACGCTGTCAGTCCCCACCCTGCTCCCTGTGGGCGTTTTGTTATCTGGGCACCGAAAACGGGGAAACTTTTGGTAACTGTTGGCAAAATTCCTTTGTCCCCTCTCCACGTGGGTCGGAGGGAAAAGAGGGAAAGGCCTGGGCCTATGGACACTGAGGCATCCCACTGCACTGTGGTGTGAACAGAGTGAACGATGGGGTTGCAAAGGGGTGTCTGGATAGTTTCTGGTTCTCCCCTGCCCCCTGTATCCTTAGTCTTCAAGAAACCTTTCTGGAGTTTGGCATTACAGCTCGATACTCCTGTTTTCCTCTGTGCATCACGGTCCTGGTCAGGACTGTGTTTCTCCTGATGCACAGCAGCATCCCCTCTCGCTGCACTGTCCCCCTATCATGGGGAGTCACCATGGGGAATCATCCCTTCAGGAGCGGGAGGAGAACCTGCGACTTCTGTGTTAGACTGTAGCATGTTCTCTGAGGAAAAAAATGTAACGTTTTGGGCCACATCCTCGGGGCTTCAATCAGACTCTGAAAGCTTTCTCTTCTTTTTAGACATCCAGTTTTTCATCCAAACTGAGTCTTTCTGAAGAGGGTGGACACATTTCCTCCTTTCCCAAATCCCTATACGGATGAATTTTTTTTTTTTTTGGAAGGCTCAGGTTTCTGCCGCTAGAAGGTTTTTTTATGGAAAAAGTGAGCCAGCCAGCTTGGGCATCCCCTCTGGATACACGAGTAGCAAACAACAAGCGCAGTAGGATACTTACTGGTCATCACCTTGGAGGTAACGGGGACGCTGAAGACATCACTGATGACTGCGTAGATGCTGACATTGTAGGCAACACCTGGCTCCAGATCCGTGATGGTGATGCTGCTCCAGTCCCCAGGCACCCTCTGCTGGAGCTGGGTGCCGCCTGGCGCCGCGGGCTGGTACGAGACCACGTACTCGGTGGCTGCCCCGGGGCTGTCCCAAGCCAGCTCGATGGAGCTGTCGCTGATCCCCGTCACCCGCAGGTTTTCAGGAGGAGACACTGGTGGGAAGGGCAGAGGTAAGGAGAGTGTCAGGGTGTGCGTGCCTTATTCTTCCACTGCTGTGGGAGGGTGTGTAAGTCTGCTGGTGGGACACGGGCACGGGCTGGGGGTTATGTGCTACCTGTGGTTGTATTAACAGCTAAAGCAAGCTAAAGCCTCGGGAGAACCTGTTGCACTAAGAATTTAGTCCCCATGCTGGGATGAACCTCGCTGGCTTTTTGCTCCCCTCCCAAACTTTTGTCCACCGTGTCTCTGGGGACGGGGATAACAGGGAGGTAGCCACACTGTGGGGCCCGAGCGGCTCCTAAGTGATGTGCTCTGCCGCGTACGGATTTCTCCCAGGCTTCGTGGTGCTGCTGTGGGACTCTGGGCACCTTGACACCCTGGCTTATACACTCAAGTCTGGCTCCCCTCACGTATCCCCCGCCTCTACCTGCTGAGCAGTCCTCCCCTTCATAGCCTGGCTCGCAGACGCAGAGCCCGTCCCGGCAGAGCCCCCGGCCGCTGCAGGCGCTGGGGCAGTGCAGCCTCCCGCAGTCCTCGCCGGCGTAGCCCTCCTGGCACTCGCAGGTGCCGTTCACGCAGAGCCCCCGGCCCGAGCAGTCGCGGGGGCAGCGCAGCTGGGAGCAGTCCTCCCCGGTGAAGCCCTCCTCGCACACGCACTCGCCGTCCACACAGAGCCCGCGGGAGCCGCAGCCGGCGGGGCAGCGCAGCTGGGAGCAGTCCTCGCCCCCGTAGTCGTTGTCGCAGATGCACTGGCCCTCCAGGCAGACGCCGCGGCTGGAGCAGCCCCGGGGGCAGCGCGGCTCGGAGCAGTTGCTGCCTGCCCAGCCCTCCATGCACACGCAGCTGCACGACTCCAGGCTGAAATTCCCGTGGCCGCTGCACTGCGGGATGTAATCCAGCTGCCCTGCAAGGATGCAGGACCGACGGTCAGAACCCACCGGGCGGGAGGTGGGAAAAGGTCAGTTTTGGTCTGGGTTCAGCCCTCTGATGGGCTGGCGAAGGGGGGCAGGTGTGGGGCAAGGCGGGGATAGTCCTCCCTCTGAGCACGCCCAGCTCTGGGGAACTGATGGCTTTCGGGCTGAAAGGGGAAGAATCGGTGATACGGGGTCATGGTGGGGTTTGGGTGGGGCTTTCCCGAGGGAGCAGTGGTCTCTGGAAGGATGGGTGCCATCAGCCCTGTGGTGGGGCAGGTGCTCCCTTTGGTTTCTCTCCAGCTCAGCACGCAGTCGATAGGAACTTCCCTAGATCTCTTACTGGAAAAAAAACCTTCCCTGGCCGAACCCTCTGCACCAGCCACGACTCCTCTGGTCTCAGGTCTACCCACTTCTCCTTTTTAGAGGTGAGAGGTCCCTCTCTGCTCTCTCTCTCTCTCCTATAAGAAGTAGGTATGTACCCAAAGGCATCACCTTCCTCCCCGTCCTGGTGAACCCGATTAAGGCAGAGCTGTTGGCTCTGGGCACACTGAGGTCGTGGAACAGCGGGGAAAGCACATGGGCTCTGTGCCCAGCACCTCCAGTGGCCCCTCTTCACCTGGCAGCCTGGCACGGGATGCTCTGGGGTGAGGAGGGATGCATGGGGATGAAGGCACCGGTCACTGACATTGCTAATGCTCCCCCGTTTTGCCCCGAAACAGAGCCATTGCTCCAGCTAAGGGTTTATCCCAGGCAGGCTAGTTTTTCCTTGCCGATTTTCACTGCTTTTCCTCATGTGAACCAAGGAAGAACAGAAACCCTTTCTGTGCTTCCTCCAAACCGTGGGAAACCTTTGCACCCCAAAGACCCCCAAGCCCCAGGACTCTGTCCCCAGCTAAGTTTTCCATCCTAGCTGACCTTTCCGAGCAGCTCTTCCGATGGGGGATGTAGCGGATGCACGTGGAAAAGCAGCTCAGTTACATGCTGTGCCAGACAGACCCATCTGGGTTACTTTGCAGGACAGTTCCCATCCAAACTGCGAACGCTGGGAATGCCAGTCAGGATCTCTTCAGATCTCAGCCTCCAGTTAAGTTATCAAAAGATGAGAGGGGATGCTTGTAAGTGTGCTGGAGGAAAGAGGCTTTCCTTGGGGAAATGCCTCGGGTGGTGGGGTAGGGATCCTGATCTCCTGTGCAGTGCAGTGAATTGAAAGCAAGTCCGGTAAAAATAAATGAAATTACTCCAGTTTTAGCTCGGCACATCTGTGATGGGAGTGGGGACTCCACCAAGTGATGAATATTTAATGGGACTGTCTGCGTATGTTGCATGTAACCCAAATAGGCCCATCAGAGTTTCAAATTAATTCCTTTAAAACAGGTTTTCCCCACAGCATTTCCTATGTGATTTTAACCCTCACTGTGAGCAGACTGGTGTTTTCTGTTCTGTCTTAGTTATTAATGCAGCTGATGAATGTGGCATTGGGAGTGATGTGGGCTGAACCCATGGCTGGGAACTGACTTCCACTGGCCACGTGATGAATGCCAGCCCAAGCCACCCTGCTGCGTGTCCATCCTTGTTTCTCCCTCCCTGACCAACACACCTTTGGTGGAACTCTTGACCTGAGCATTGGTTGCACCCATTTCATTTTAATGTGTCCTACGCATAGAGGTGTTGGGGTACCACTGAGAAATCGCACTAATAGCTGCAAAACTTAAAAAGAAATGCAGTGAGTACTGGGGGTAAATGGGTTGCTTTGAATTTCTCTTCCTTCCTGTTGCTGTTCTTGGGGTGAAAAGCAGTTTTACCCTGGAAAGATGCCCTCTGTGGTTCTCCTTGCTTAGTGTTTTCCCCCCTGCAAGGAGCCCTGGCGTGTTGAAGCCACGAGCAGGGCTGGGCTGCGTTTGGGATGGATGCACTTTGAGACAGCCCCTCTTCCTCGAGACAAGGAAAACTATCAGTATGCTGCCTCCTGTACCATGGAAATGCAGCTGCTAGCCCAAACCTTCCTGACCCTTCTCATTTCAGCTGAATGCTGCTTTGCTGACCCTGAGGGACAGCTGAGGTGAAACGAGGGGCTGCCTTTAATGGAGTAACCCTAATGAGACCTCTTGGAGGTCTCCACAAAAGCACATCTTTTTATTGAGATGAAATAGCGTGTTGATGGTTTTGTGCCTTTTTTATATGTTTTGTTTGCATCTTCCATGTAGGTTTTGTATTTTTTAATCTTTTTTTTTTTTTTTTTAACAACTCGGCTTTTCAGATGTGTTCACTCCCCCTACAGAGAAGGTGAAGGGGCTTATTGCCAACTCCCATGGGGCTGCCTTCAGCCCAGGGACAGCTTAGGAGAGCAGCAGCTCCATCTCTGCTCTCTGTCCCACAAGCAGTGGCAGATGTCTAAGAGTGCTGGAAGGACTGCAGAGTTGGGAGATCCCCCTGCTCACCCCTAAGCAGCTGTAATTTCATCCATAAAAGGGGTCCAGCTCTCTCCGTTTTGCACTGAGTGGGGCACGGGCACTCAAGTGACCAAAGCCCTCCCGGGAGTTTTCCTGGCTTAGAGGACTTAAGCTAAGGTTTTTCACTAAAGCCACAGCCCCATCACGGGTGAACATTGGTTTTCCTCTGTCACCGCTCTGAGTGGCATCATCAGGTTTTGCATTATTTCTCCTGCCTTTCGCTCAAGCCCTCAGTCCCCAGCAAGAGCTAACAGGACGGCATTACTACCTGTGGCTGCATTTTCTTGGCAGCAATTGGAGGTGCATTGGTCCCGGAGGATGGAGACCTCCCTCTCCAGCATCTCAATCCTGCTCAGCAGCTCCTGCAGGGATGGGAGGGAGGTGGAGCACTTGCAGGCCTGCTTGGGCATGTTTATCCTGTGGGTGAAGGTGACCTGGCTCTCGCTGTCGGAGGTCTGCTCCGTGTACTCTGCCAGCCGGTCGTCTTCTGAACTCACCTCCTCGGCCGAAGACTTGAACATGGATGAGCAGCAGCTGTCCAGCGGGATGTTGATGTTGTAGATGTGGTGGAAGACCATGGGCTGCTCTTTGATAGGCGGGCTGCAGTTGGCGAGGCCACCTGCCTCATCCACCGCTGTCCTCTCAGCCGGCTCTGTTGTCACCTCCAGCCGGCACTCAAAAGGCTTGAGGACAGAGCCCAGCAGGAGCAAGTTGAAGCTGATGAGCACGTTCCTCAGCACCGGGTTTTCACCGTCAGTCCCCATTTTCCTGGGAGAGGGAAGAGCCTTCCGAGCCAGTCTTGGTCAGCCAAGAGTGGGGAGGACCTGGGAACACAGAAGGAAAAGAGCATGGTCGGTGTTAGCCTCGAAACTATGCTCAGCACAGAGAGGCAGATCCTTCTTGGCAGTTATCTAGGCACAAGTGGGGCAGGCTTGACCCGCATGCAGTCCTGCTGGCTTCGGTGGAGCCTAAATCAACCCTGAACGGAACCCATGGCTGGTGGGAAGGCCCTGTCACAGCCCTTGAGCAGTGACAAAGACAGATTCTTGTTGCTACTGCTTTTTTATTTAGGAAACAGTTAATCTGGTACTGTCAAAGCACCAAATACTCATCTCTGGGCCACTTTCCACATCTTACTTTGCCGCCCTCTGCCAATGCCATAACCTTGAGAAATGGCTGTCTCTTGCTTCTAATGGCTCTCCTGCTCTGGAGCCCCTCTCCAGCTCTCTGGGGAACATCCCTGCCTCCCCCATCACCCTGCTGCTGAATGAAAATATGTTTGCTGGTTTCTCTCCAACAACACCTGGGACTCCTCTGGTAGGTTCTCTGGTTTTTTCCCCAGTTTTAGGAAAAGCAAGAAAAACGGAAATAACTCTGCAATGGGGTGGCTCTGACCATGCTCACAGGAGACAGGCTCCCTAAGTGGCAATTTGAGGCTGCATTCTCAGACCCTCATTCCCTCAAGTTCTCCTCTGCCTTCTGGGCTCTCCACGGGCTCCTGGGTGGCCCTGGCTGACCCACAGAGAGACTTCTTGTCCCTGCATAATGGGGCGGCCGTGACAGGGGAAGGCACGGGGCCTAATGAGCACCGGCTGCCTTTGATTGAGTCGCTGGTGTTCAAATCCCAGTACCCTCCTTCCTTGGCCTCTCGCTTGGCTTTTTGTGTGTGCTCGGAGTGGAAGTAATTGTGGCCATGAGCCAGCTGCTCCGAGCCGGGCCAGTGCTTCAAAAGGAAGACTCCTTGCAGGATTACAGGAGCAGCTTAGACACGGGGAAATGAAATCCTTCCTCTCCCCCTCTTCGGATGCAGCCTGCCTCAAGAGAGACGTCAGAGCCTGTTTGAGAGCGCAGCCGGATGGGGGGAGAAGGGTTCCGTGCGGGTGCAGGAATGAGGGAGTGGGAGATGGATGGTGAATAAATCAGGGTGAGCAGATACACGCGGAGATTGCTCGCTAATGGCAATGAGCAGGGTAGTTGGGTAGTTAACGACTCTGTAACTCATAGACCGAAAGCCATTCATTTGCTGGTAGAAACTGCCAGGCTTATTGATCTGAATCTCTTTATCAGCACATTCGTTTCAGCTGCCCGGCTCTCGGTTCTGAGCAGCAAGTCACGGCACGGCCCTCCTGCCCCTCAGGCAGGGCGTGATGCTGTGGGAGTGTTGGCATCCCTGGGCCATGATGCCGGGGAGATTTCTCCTGCTGTCGCTGCTTGGGCTCTTAGTTGTGAAATGGTGAAAAATCACCCTGGCTCAGGCTGACCCCGGCTCAAACCAGGCTGAATCCACAGGGCGGGTGGATGCTCCTTGCTGCCCTCCAGCCCAGAGCAGGCCATACACCCCTATCAATCCTCAGCTTCTTCCCAGAGGCTCGGGCTGACAGCTCTGAAGCCCTGCCAGATTTGTGAATGCCTTCCTGAGCTCTGTCACCTCCAATCCCTATCCGGTCCTGCTCTGTCTCCCGCTCCTCGTGTCAACAGTTTGCTTTTCCCTAAAGGACCCATCGTGGTGAGCTCAGCCAGGGTGGGCTGGGAGAGCTCTGGGGCTGCATAAGCAGTCTGACAGCTTCAGTCCTGTCTGCCTGGGAAGAGAAGCTGCATGAACATTCCTCCTGTGGGTTCCTCATTTTCCTGTGCTCCTGATGCTTCCCAGTCCAGCTCACACCTCAGTGACAGAACCATTAAAAGCCATTGACTGGGGGAACAGATCCAGGACTGTAAATTTTTTCTCCCTCCTTCACAGGGAAAAGAAGCCATTTTCTGCGGTCATTTAATGTGTAAAATTGGTTGCATCACAGCAAATTCATCTAGGTTGCTTTTAGTCTTTTTTTTTAATTACGCCTTTGTTGTCCCCAAGTTCAGATAAAACTCCCAGCTGGTGGCCTTCTTGATGGCTTTGATCCCTTCGTCCCTGGAGGTGGCCTTGGAAAACCTCCCATCTGGGGCAGTGAAGGCAGCTTTGAGCCCGTCACTTCCCTGGTGGATGTCAGTGTCCTTCTCCTTCACTTTCCGCTGGGCTGGGACACTGCCTCTCCATCCCAGACTGACCACTGTAACCAGGATAGGACAGCTGATTTCCAGTTGCCTCTGGCACAGCACAAGCTTGGAACTTGGGGCTGCTTCTGCATTTTACCAGAACTGGTTACCTTTGGTTTGTTTTGCTTTTTCTTTTTTTTTTCCCCCCTACAATCCCCCTGAAAGATGGGGGTTTGAATTAAAGTTCAAATTAAAGACTTATTACAGTTAATTATGAAGTTTGGCAGGCACTGAGCTTTTGGCTCCGAAGCATTTCAACTTTGGGGAGCTGTGAAAGAATCAATCTGCTGCAATTTCTCTGTAGCGCTCAATAAAAAACACAGACAATATAAAACTGAGAAAAATATTTGAGGGTTTTGCCAAACATACACCACAGCAAAGCGCTCTCCTTCCCTCCCCATCAGCCTCTCTCCATCCAGGATTTGTGCCTTATGGGCCAGCAAAGGAAGAAATATAAAAACCCTATTAAATGCACAGCGCATCCCCCCTAATTATATATTTCCAGTTATTTTTACATTTTGCTGATGGGCTGTATCTGTGTGAGCAGCTTTGTGAGAACCACTGCAGAAGGGAACCTGGGTGTGTGGATGCTCGGAGCAGCTGCGCCGAGAAAGCCGTTAATGGTGTGGCAGTGGTTTGGGGGGAACAGCATCCCCCCAAAACGCAGCAGCGGGTCCCCCAGCAGCAGCTGCAGCTCCTTTTTTATAACACAGCAATGCGAATGTAGCAAATGCAAACTGTGCCCCAGGGGCTGCTGCAGGATGGGTGCAGAGACGTCAGATGTGCACAGCGGGTGTGATGCCAGCAGTTTTGTCTCTGGCATTTTGTGGTGATAATTTAGTATTTGGATGGTCCAACAATATTTCTGTGTCCGTGGCAGTTTTGATGAATTGCTTTGGTTAAAAAAAAAAAAAAAAAAGTGAAATGTTGCCTGGGAAGATGCTTGAGAAAGGAAAATATTTGTTTCTTCAGCCAGATATTGCGTATTAAAATGTTTTTGAAGTCACTAAAGATGTGAAAACGAAGTGAACATTTTGTCTTGAGTGAGAAACCTTTAAATCTACCCAGAGCATACAGAGATGTATATGTGTGTGTACGTATTTACGTACGTTGCTTGCATGCCCTTTTTCCGAACACCAGATAAACCCCGAGCCCAGCTGTTTGGTGCAGGTGCCCAACTGGAAAATCAGATCTATTTGGAGTTCAGGCCCGTGCTCATCCCCGATGCTGACCAACAAACCATCCAGAAACAGAGTTTGCTGCCTGCTTCCTCGGCATGCCAGAAGCGAGCAGGTCTTTGCTAGCACCCAGCAGTCCCTGAGCCGTGCAGCTGGAGCTGTGATGTGTTCCCTGCTGGAGCACAACTGGCAGGAGCCCGACCTCGCTGATGGATTTGCTCCCACTGCTGTTAATGGAGGGAGTGACCGCAGGGTATGGCGATGCGGGACGCCTCCGAGTGTATTATTTGGATTTTTGCGCTGGAAAGCGTCTTGCAGGTTTTCCGGGAGCCAAAAGCACCTGCTGACGGATGGTTTTCAAGGCTGCCAAAAGCACCCTGGAGGTAACCACGTGCTTAGTGCGGATGGTGCCTGTTCCGTGGTACGGCAAGATGCAGCCCGTGCAGCTTTCCTCTTGGGTTCACTGGGAAGGAAATGCAGCTCCATGGTATCCCTGACTGGCTTCCCAGCCTCAGACTTTCCGTTCCAAAGGTGATCACACAGCTGGAAAACCGACGTGGATTGCATTGCAAGCTCTGAATCCCGACTCTGGAGCTTTTTGGGATCTCCAAAGTGAGGCTGCAGTACACGCTGGTTTAGGGCAACCCATCGTTCCCATCCATCAGCATCATTATTGCCTTGGCACTGAAATCTCTCCTGGGTGCCATGTCCTTCAGCCATGGCAGGTGAGGATGTGTGCACGGCAAGGCACACGTTGTCAAGCACTGGCACCCAGCAAAGTGGTGAGTCACCATCCTTGGAGGGATTTTGAAAAACTTGTATTTTATGGCACCTGGGGACACGGTTTAGTGGTGGGCTTGGCGGTGCCAAATTAATGGTTGGACCTTGATCTTAGAGGTCTTTTCCAACCCAAATGATTCTAGGATTCTCAGACCCTATGGTGTGTGCCTTGCTTTTGCTTTGCTTCGTGATTCAGCAAGGAACTCATGTGATTTTCCTGTACCCCTGGAAAGAACTTGCATTGCGGCAGCTGCTAACGAAGAAATAGTGGAAATAATTGGGTCGGCTCCTCAGCAGCTGAAACTGCTGCAAATTCGGTGTCACAAGACTGGTCTGCACCAGTAGGATCCTCCTGAGCAGATGCGGAGATGCAGCATGTCCTGCAGACCAATTCCCTCCTGCAGCTTTCTGAGGGGAAACAGCACAGGTGCCCAATTATTACTGATCTACTGATGTGTAATTTGTCTGTTTAAAAAGGTTTTCATTGCATTAATTCCATGGGCAGAGTGAAGGTCCTTGCTACGTGCAAGCAAATGAAGCCCTCTTCCTGATCAACTCCTTCGGCGCCCTCTGCTTAATTGCAATCCTTATCGCTGCTCTAAACACAGGCTGCTGCAGGGTTTTGGGGAAATTAAAGGAGGTGGAGGTGCTTAGAGGAGAGAACCATCCACTGGAACAGTGGTTGCTTGAAGGCCAGATGCTGTGGACTCATGGGGCCAGAGCTGAGGACCAACAAGGAAACCTGCACCGTGCCAGAGAAACACAACTGAGTGTTTCATTTCAACTGAGTTTTCCATTTCCATCCCGTGCTGTCACCAAGAGAGGGAATGATTTTCACCCTGCTGACCAATGACATGTTTAAGGATGAAACACTCTGATGCTTTTACCAGTTTTCCCTGACTCTATGCGGACGAAGAGATCTATAGCTCTCCCAGCTGACTGTGTATTCTGCCAGTTTAAAAATTCACGCACACCTCTGTCGTCGCAACCTGCGTTATGTCTTGCTTTCATTACATGTTCTTTTATTGAATTGCCATGGAATATATCAATAGCCTCTATAAACTCCCACAGGAAAGCAAGCAGTAGCTTAGTGCAGAGGTTTTGGGGGGAATCTCCTTTTATTTTCGTATTAAAAGCCTGGATCCAGCATGTCTGGCTTCACATCACCTCAACAGCTGCCTCCTGCCCGCTCCCCTGTGAAGTCTGGGAACCACCAGGTTAAGTCTTATTCTAGCAAGGGTGCCAGCCCTAATCTGAGCTTATCGCAGCAATTTGAAGAGCACGGTTTGGCGCTGCCTTCATTTATATACATATATTCACAGGTATGTTATCAGCTCCCCGTTCAAACCGTGTTTAACCACGCGCCACAAAAGGATACTTGCTCAGTGCAAGATTTGCTTCTGTGACTGGCTTGCAAAGGTGGGCACCTAATTTTACACTGAAGACCGAGGTGGGTGCCCAGTTTCGTAAGGAAAGCTGTTAGCAGTGAGCTCGGTGTGGCCACTGCCTGTCCCCCTTCACCGTTATCAGCCCCAGTGCTCCGTGGGCGATGCTGGGACGCAGCACAGGCTGCAGACACATGGTGTGGCACACCATGGCTCACGGCTGAAGGCTTTCCTCTGTTCTCCAACACAAATCTAAAGACCTCTAAACACCCACAGTGTCCAGTGTCCTGCAGGAAAGCGCCCTGTTCCCCTCTGGGTCCATACGTAACACCCTGGTCCAGCGGTGCCTGAAACCCCCGCTCCTCATGGGAGCTGCTGCCTGCTAACACTGAGCTCTTCCACACCGACTTGTGAGGCTGGACGTGCGTTTTGAGTGGTGACAGGTGAGTATTTGGTAGCCCGGCCCTTTGAGCACCAAGATTTGGCGTCTGCTGCCAGGACAGCCCTGTCCTTCGGGACTTCCTGCCTGTGCAAAGTCCCCACATCCTGCACTTCACACCACATATTTATTCACACTGAGCTGTGAAATAAACCCCTCCCCCCTCCCCCCAGCAAGCCTGCATGTTGCAGAAGGGCTTATTTCATCCTTACGTGGTGCCTCTGGGAGCTAAAGGAGTTTTACCAGGGAGAGCTGGGGACAGAGGCTGGGAGAGCTCCTGCTGCTGTTCTCACCAGCACCCGCCATTTGCCCATCACGATGCTCCTGGGGTCATCACTCCCGCCCTGCGCCTGGGGAGAGTTTAACTTCCTGAAGAAAGATTTTGGGATGAGGACAGACCTTTCAAGAGGCTAGCCTTCAGTGCTAAAGCTCTGCACTGTGTTCCCAAGCCCCGTGATGGCCATTGTCCCTGCCCGGGCAGCTCCTGGAGCTCCACTGGAGATGCTTAGAAGCTGTAAAGGAGAAATTAACCGCAATTATGGAGCATTGCGGGGCATAAATACCCTGTAAATCCTCTTTAATTACGTGGTAGCACTTAATTACATGGCAACTAGAATGTAAGCACAAAAATAAATATGATTTCAGTTTCATCTTCAGCAGAGGCACTGGTAATTAATTTTGGAGGGTAACATAGGACCTGCGTGGTGTGGGCTCCACTAACTCAGTACTGCAAAGCTGCTGCTGCCCAGGACAGACAAACGTCCCATCTTCTCCCTGTCCAACAGCCACAACTTTGTCACCTCTTCCCATGCCCCACTCAGTGTCATCCCTCTGTCTGTCTCTGTCTGTCTGCGTGTTGATGCACAGGCAGAGACTTGCAGATGTCAGGACAAGTCAGGACCGGTCAGTGTAGCGTCCACTCATCCTGCTGCATGGAGAAAACCAGGCGTGAGAGCCTCCCTGGTTCATTCATCCCGCCTCAGTCACGTTGTGAACTCCCAGCCATCAGGATTCGGATCACTCTCAGCCACGGGCACGGGGCTTTTCTCCCCGTTTGCTCCCAGCATTCCGCTCGGGTGCCGGCAGCGAGTCCTCGTGCTCATCTGGCTGGTGCTCGGCTGTCATGTTGCATTAGAGTCTGCGAATCAACCCACACCTCCTCGGGGCTCAGCTGAAGCGGATGCAAAGCCGGCTTGGGCTGCTCCTTTGCCAAAACGCTGCCACCCATCACCCCCAGCACGGATCGAGCGTATGCCTTGATGAAGACGAAGGAGTGTGCAACGAAGCACGAAGTCACGCTGAAGAACCTGGATGCACCTTAACCTCTGCCACCCCGCATGACCACCCCGACCACATCTAAATGGAGAACAGTGCTGCGGACCAGCAGAGGAAAATCCCTGCCATTTCCCTAGGTTTTTTAACCATAATTGGTGGATTGCAGCATTTTTCCATGGGAACTCTGAGCAGAAGCACACGGGAGCTCAGTTTGCTTTCAGGAAAAGCAAACCCGCCTGCTGAAGTCAAATGAGCACAGTTTTTTAACTTGCTCTTCGGTTTGCCAAGTCATTTATACCCTCACCCAAATTCAGGGGGTTGGAAGAGGAACGTTCATCTGGCGCATTTTTGCATTATTTTTCCCCTCAGGCGTAATTTTACACCACAGAGATGAAGCAGAGCTGATCTGAGCACAGCTGAGTGTACTGTGACTTTCCCCCACCTATTTTATAAACCCCCATACTGGAAAAAATTCAGATTTCCCTTTCTTTTTAATGTATTACTCAAACTAAACAACACGTTACAGCTGATTTACATGCACATGCAACCTGGCAGGTAGCAGCAGGGATCGTGCTGTTTGAACCTTCCAATAATTGGTATTTTCTACTTGCCTTCCCATTGAAATTTGCCTGGAATATAAAGAGTAGCAGCAGATCCTTGTGGAACAGATTTGAGGCTGGAGCAAAGCTGCCACGGTGGAGCTGGCTGGGGGGTGATTTTCCTTGGGCAAAGCTTGTACCAGGTCCCTTCTGGGGACCTGCGGGATCTCCTCAGGAGGGGAACAACCTTCGGTCAGTGACCACAAGGAGCCTGCAAAGATTTTCCATCATGTCCCATTGAAAAGACAATCAAAGAGAGCATGAGCAAGCTGGAGCAGAGAAACGAATCATAGTCCTGCTGCAGAGACTTCATTTGATAAATAATGTATATCGAGTTTACAGTAATAACCGCTTTTTTCCCACCCAGCCAGCTGGGCTGGGTTTCCTCCTCCCGGGCAGCGTGACAGACTGTGTTTTGTCAGACAGGTTAATCTGGGGCTTTTCTCACCTCTGGCCAGCCGCACGTGTGGGTATGGAGAGGAGGTGGCACCCCCAGACACAGCAGGAGGAAAGCGATGCGCTTTCCTCCAAAGCAATTGGGAGATCTCCGGGGTTGATGCGTGCCGTGGACGTACAGCTGAGAGGAGGTGTACAGCCCTGGCTCTGCCCGTGGGTGCCAGCTGCCCCAGCACCAGGGTGCTGCACCCTGAACTGCCCAGTGCTGCGAGGTGGCTTCCCCATCCCAGGACCGAGGCCTTCATCCCACCATTAAAATAATTTTTCTGTCTTCAAGCATGCTTTCCAAAGAGTACACGGCATCTCCCACAGCTGGGTCCCCTCAGGAAAGATGGGGCCTTGGAGGTGACCAGCTGAATCACCTCTGGTTATCCCTGTAGAGCGCTGGAGCAGGGATTATCCTTTGTGATCCCATGCTGCTGGTACAACAATATGAAGTCAGGTGTTCCCGTCACTTTCCCTGCCCAGTTTTCCTCCTCTCTGACCCTAACAGCCATCACAGTGGGACAATCCAAACTAGGGGCTAGCCCTTGTCCTCCCTCTTGTGACATCTCAAGACCTGGAGATGGGAAAATGGGGGCTGAAAGTGGGTCTCTCTAGGAAGCAAGAAAAGGGAGAAATTTCCTCTTGCCGCTCTCATTTTTGGGTTTCCGAAGAATAGCAAGAGGGGATAGGGGAGGAGAGAGGACTGTGACCACTCCTGAGCCTCAGAGATCCTGGTGACTCAAGGATTTCCTAACCTGCAAGAGCCTGTCTGGCTTGAGGTAGCGAGAGGGGCTCACAGGTGTAGGACAGAGCTGGTCTGGGCTTTTAGGATGGGGGTCAAGTACAATAAGTCATGCTGTGGGCGTGCAGTCCAAATCCCAGATTTCCTTAGGTTACGTCTTCCCGCCAGCTGGGATAGCGTCCATGGACATGTCTGGATCTGAGGAGCTGGCTGGGCACCTGCATGGAGCCTCTGGTGCCACTAGAAGAATACAAAATGGCTTTAATCGAGGCACACCAGAGAAAATACTCTTTAGTAGTTTTTATAGCAGGCCTTGAAGGCTTCGACTGGCGTGGTTTGGTTAAAAATAGATTTGCTTCTGTTGGGCTTTGGCAGAAAACCTGGGCTACCATATTAATGAAGGTAAGTGGGAAAACCCGTATCTCTCCCCATTTTACATCCCTGTGGAAGAGCTGGAAATAGCCTCAGCACTTTTACTGTAGAGATAAACAAGATCCTTGGGAGGGAAAATAGCTGTAGTCAGTGTGGGCTTGCGCCAGCTAAAGATCGGAGTCAGGTTGGGGTTTTATTGCCCTATAATAGGCAAGTACCTCATCACGGAGTGGATATAAATGCATAACATAATTTATAATTTAATTCAAGCCGGTGCAGAGTGTGAGAGCTTGGAAGCCAGCCCTCTGCTCTGCCATGTATTTTAAGCGAGAGCTTGGTTTTGCTCCCTTTAGTTCTCCAACTGGTATCGTGTTGGGTTAGTTCACAAGCAAACACTTAAAATCAATTTTAAGGCTGTTTTTATGCTGAAGAACTCTGTGGAGATCTAAGACTCAGGATGAAGGAGACCTCTTAAGTCCTGTCACAGACAGTGATGTAAGTCCTTTCATGAATGGGTGAAAATTCATCTTTGGATTGACTCCTGTGGTCCACAGTGTCCCAGAATTTCGGCTCAGCACTCTGCATTTCCAAGACTTTTACGATTTCTAAGCCAAAATTAACCAGAGTGTCAGCTGAAACACACTTTCTTTCCTGCCTTGGCTGTCCTCCTTCACTTCTGATCAAAGCAATAGATAAATAATGACAAATAACACACTGTGGCCATTTGAGTAGGGCTTGCTGAACTGAGATCTCTTGGGCAGCGACTGCAGGAGTGGAAACAGCCGAAAATGCTTGCAGTGTCGGAGCGGAGCAATTTAAAACTGAGGAATTACAGGCTGCATCCCATTCCCACAGAAAGCGAGGAGCAAACGCCCCTTGACACCTGCTGGGAGTGGGACAGCCCTGTCAAATTAGGCAAATTCAAAGTGAGGTGGACTTGTGCTGCTTCTCACGCCCCTGAAACAGAGCAAAGAGGAGAGAGTTCGGAGAGATTCCATCCAGAGGGAGCTGGACAAGCTCCAAGGGCCCATGGGAGCCTCATGGGGTTCCACAAGGTCAAGAGCAAGGCCTTGCACCTGGGTTGGGGCAACCCCTGCTGTCAGCACAAGCTGAGGGAAGAAGGGATAGAGAGCAGCCCTGAGAAGTTCTTGGAAGCAAAGGCAGCTCAAAGGCTGGGCACAAGCTGCCAGCGTGTGTTCACAGCCCAGAAAGTGACTCTCACCCCGGGGTGGGCAGTGTGGGCAGCGGGTCAAGGAGGTGATGCCCCCCTCTCTACTTGCGATCCCACCCCTGGAGTGCCGCATCTGGCCCAGGTGTCCTCAGCACAGGAAAGACAACCTGCTGGAGCAGGTCCAGAGGAGGCCACGAAGAAGCTCTGAGGGCTGGAGCATCTCTGCTTTGCAGACAGGCTGGGAGAGCTGGGGGTGTTCACCTGGAGAAGAGAAGGCTCCGGAAAGACCTTAGAGCCCCTTCCAGTGCTTAAAGGGGCTCCAGCAGAACTGGAGAGGGACTTGGGACAAGGGGTGGAGTGACAGGACAAGGGGGACCGGCCTCACACTGCAAGAGCAGTTTCCTGTGAACAGCTGAAATAAAGCCCACAGAATGCTACCACGAGCTGCAGGAAGTTTCCTTCTGTGCTGCTGTCAGGGACTGAAATGGTTCATGCCTTAAACATTGTTACGAAGGAGTTTTTTTCCCCATTATAGCAAAAACTGTATAAAGAAGCTACAACCACTCCTTGAAGATGCCTGACTGGAACCTTGGACTGTGGGTTAAGCCACCTAGATAAGATAAAGGGGACACTACTGTTCAATCATCTCAGCTCTAGGGGAAGTAAACAAGGCTGAGGGAAAAGAATGCATCCACAGGAAAGCCAAACACGGCAGAAAATCATCCCTGGCTGGGTTTGGGGTGGGGAAGGCCGCAGCCCGCAGAGGCCAGGTTTGCACCGACTCCCCCCAGCCCAGGGGGGAGGAGGAGGTTTCGGGTGTGTGGTGTAACCTCTGGTCAGAGGCACTGAACACCCATTATGGTACACTGGGTGAAACTCCCACCCCAGGAAGGCCACGTCCACGGGACGTTCACGTGAGAGGCAGCTGAGGGGGTGTCAGAATCCATCAAAGGCCCCCCCGAAGCGCTCCCCAGACTCATTGCTGAGGCCTCGCACCGCAGGACTGCACGGGGCACAAAGCGATGCCGCAGACCCAGAGTCTGCTGCACGGGACAGTGTCCAGCTGCCCCCCCGGGGGAGGCACCTGGGCATTCCCACCTGGCCTGAGATACATTAACCCCTCGGATTCCGTGCTGTCTGGGGGACCCTCACCACCAGAAGACCAGCTGGAGAGGATCATCGGGACACCAGTGGGATCCACAGAGTAGTGATATTTTCTTTAATCTGTCTCTGTCACTCTCTTTCTGTCCACCCACCTCTCTCTATTTCTTTCTCTCTCTCTCTCATATTTACTATCAAATAAAATCCATGCTATTGACTTTGGCATATGGTCTCGTTTAATTAATTAATAATTAATTAATTCGGGCAGAGGCATTTCTAAGAACTTTAACAATTGGGCCGTAACAGCTGCCAATCTAATTTTCCATTCTAGACAGGTGTTTTAGAACTCAAAGCCCTCTTACTTTGGTGGGATTTTCTATGTAGCACTTTTCTTTCTCGAAGTCCAAAATACTCTGCTAAAATGCACACGAGAAAGGAAAACAGAAGCCTTGTAAGAGACCCCCTCAGACACGTGCTTGGCTGGGAGGGTGACACGGGTGACTCCACCGCCCAAATTGTGGAAAAAATTTAATTTTACAATCTGGTCTGAAATTTGGGTGGGTTCTCTTCCTATCTTGGCTGGCCTTGCCATGTCTAGTGTGGTGTTCAGCTGGTCCCTAGGAGATACAACTGAGCTGTGATGTCTCTGATTCCTTGTCTTCTTTTACAAGTGCAGTAAGCAGAAAAAATGTTCTTTCAATGCAAGCCTTGGCTGGAAGATCAACAGCAGTTTGACATGCTTTTTTTTTCCTAATATTCAGTTTTGTAGGGCTTGGGGAGTACGTGGAGGAAGCTTTCTTTTCACGCAGCACATGGACATGATGAGTTCTGCTGCCACGTTCTGGGCTTTTATCACAGATTGCCTCCCCAGCCACTGGGGCCAAAGCCCTGTGGCCAGGGGCAGGCAGCAAGCCAGGACTGCCTGTGATACCTGAGATGGCCACCTAAAAACAGAGACTAGACAGGAATAAGGGAATAAAGGTGGGTATTTATTTGAAGGGCCTTTAAGGTACACCCTGGGCAGTCAAAAGGCTACACCCAAGATGGACCCTGGGTCACAGGTTCTTCACCCTTTTATAAGTTTGGTCCATTTGCATATCAGGGTTCATTCTCCAATTATAACTTCAGTTAATGATGTAATTACGCCAAGTTTGCTCTCCTCTTCAGAGGCCTTAGTTGACACATTTTGGAGCCTGGTGTCCTTGGAGAGCAAACCTAGAGAGGTTTGTTGTGTCTAACCAGCATGAGAGAACAGCAGCCAACAGGCCACACAAAACTTCAGAGTTACACACTGGGCAGTACAGGATTTGAAAAATATAAAAGTTAAAACCTAAGGCATCCCCTGCACTCCTCTCAGACCTCTTCTGCCCAAACAGATGGACCCCCTAAAGCTAGAGCACGGTTGGTGTTTAGCCTGCAGTGTCCTGGTGTGCCTCACAGAGGGTCTTTCACTCATTTTGGTGCTTGTACAGTGCTGCATGATGCTCCGACAGAAGATTTTCTGGCTGTGAGCCATTATAATAATTTTCATACACGATTTTGTTTCCTGGCAGCAAATTGAGTCTGCTAGACACAGGCCAGCCTTGGCTGCTCTGGAGAAACTAAAGAAACACCAAGCATTGCTAATAGTTACTTTGGAATTCCACCTTCTTCTCCCTGTGCTTCTCCTTTCTAAAACTGCTGCAGCTCTGGCAGGTGAGATGGGTGATTAGAGGGGTGGTGCCAGCCACAACTAATTAGGCTGTGGATCAACTCCTTTAAGCCTGTGTGCCTCCACTGATTTCTGTGCTCGTTTCTGTCCGCTGGGATAGGTCAGGAGCACAGGACTGGGGTGAAGGAGGGGTTGGTGATGTCCTGCACAGGTAGGGCAAGAAGGAGAGGAAAGGGGGCTGTTTGTGGGGTTTGGTTTTTTTTGTGCTTCAAGAGGAACAGCTCAAGTTTGGTGTGGTGCCCATGGGAAGTTGTCTTTCACACAGGGCAGAAAGAATGCCAGGGGACTCAGCGGGGATGCTTCTGTCTCATCCCAGTGTGTGCATTAGCATGCCCTTGGCGTGCTGCCTTCCTGGGAGTCACAGAGGAGGAAATGCATCAATCTTCTGCGGCCTGGGTCCTGTGCTCTGCAGTTCAGGTGTGCTTCTTGTGTTGATTTTCTGCTGTCTCATTTTCTGGAATGCTGTGCCGTCTTCTGTATCTCACATTTATGTAAAATACCAACATATATATTCTCTATTTTCTTGATGTTTACTCAACCCCTGATGTATACGAAGCCAGGGTCATAGAAGGACGTAGCAGCTAATCATAAAGACAGCCACATGTTTGGAGAAGATTCAAGTGTTTCCTTTAAATCTTCAGGCACTGAGAAAAATGACATTTAAAAACCAGCATCCTGTCTTCAGCTTCTCACAGCTGGCTGTCGAGCATGGATGGGAGAATGCAGGGACGGAAGGTCCTATCACATCATTTGTCTCCCCTCTCCATGTTTCCCCATCAGTGGTTTTGAGGGGGCTTTGGTTCATGCCAGGACTTCACAGTGTGCCCAGCTGATGCTGTCTCTGAGCCGCTTTTTCATCTCCTCTGAGCTGCTTGTGCAGCTCCGAGTGTGCCACTGCCTGTGGCCAGCTTCCCTGTCCCTCCAGGGTGACCTGGGAGCCTTCCTGCTTCCCCAAACACGGGTGCTTTGGAGCACACAGACTTTGACGTGGTCTAAACAAAATTTAGAGGAGCAGTCGAAGGCGGTAAAATGCTTTCTGTTTGCCGAAGTCAGGGGGCACAGCTGTCAGGAGGCAACAGCACTGTCCCCACCTCGGGGTACTGCAGACACAGAAACTTCTGCCCTGAGCTCGTCCTAGAGCTTTTTCTGAGTGTATTTCCTGGATTATTGCCCTGGGAAGGGATGAGTGCGGCTGTAAAAGATGGAAGGGGGGTCTTGCTCTAGCTGGAAGCAGTGCATCCAGACGAGGAGAAGCTGCAGGACACTGAGACATGGAACTGCTTCCCCTGAGCTGCCGTGGTCACTCTCCTTCAACTGATTTAAAACTCAGTCTGCAGCTCAACAAAACCCTGTTTATCCTTGCTGGATATCATGTTTTGCGTTTTTGCTGTACCTAAACCACAGGATGAAGCTCCTGTGCATGATTATAACAGGACAGAGCCCCCACTGAAGCACCTGCCTGTCCAAGGAGCTTGAGTAATTACTTTTCGACAAGCACTCCAGTGACCTTTGAATTCCCATGGAGCTCTTGAGTACGTGTGACCTGAGGCTTTGGTGGTATGAATCAAACTCTGAAAAAGCCTGGAAACTGATTCACGGCTGAGACACACAGAGGACTGGGGAGAGATGATGGCTCGTTATCTACAAGTGCTTTGTTGTTGGACCACAGCCACGGGTGCACTCATGGTGGGCCCATCCGCCCTGGAGCAGACAGGCTCGTGGGCTCACCAGGCACTTCCTACCACTGGAAAACGCAAGTTTATGTTGAGCTGAGTTTAAAAATAAGGGGATTTGCTAGTTTGGAGAGACCAAAATTTTGAAGTAAAAACCGTTGGTGCCGATGGGATTCCATCCATCCAACAATTGTGGTGGCTCTGCTGTGCTCACGCAGCTTCAGCTGTCTACTTCAGGTCTGTAATTATGTTCTTGTCAACACAGGATCTTCACAGAATCATAGTTCGGACTGAAAGAGACCTTAAAGCATATCTAATCCAACCCTCCTGCCATGGGCAGGGACACCTTCCACTAGACCACGCTGCCCAGAGCCCTGTCCAGCTCGGCCTTGGACATTTCTAGCACATCCACGGCTTCTCTGGGCAACCTGTGCCAGTGCCTCTCCATCCTAACTGTGAAAAAACTTCTTCCTTATATCTAGTCTAGGTCAGGGTTTTTTTGGGGGGGGCGGATAGATGATGGAAACTGGCCTGCATTTCATGTCAGCCTTCCCTGGCACAAGAAAAATTACTTTTTTTATTTGCTGCGACAGCAGGTACTTAAATCAAATCTTAACTAGCCACAAAACCGTATTAGTTGTGGAAGCCCCTGCTTCCTGGGGCTGGGAGAAAGGAACATGGCTGCTGGAAGGGACCATCACGAGCAGCAGCTCTGTGAGCCCTGCCGAGTGCTGTCGATGGCAGTGGAGCATCCTGTGAGCACTGCTCCAGCCCCTGGCACCAGGCCGGCTGTGCCTGCTGGAGTGCTGTGTTGGTTGGCACAGGCAGACTGAGGCACATCAGATCAGCTCACAGACTCGTATGTGGCTAAACTTTGTGTAGTTTTGGTTGAGAAGCGGCCCTGAAGCTTGAATATTTATTTTAAAGGAAACCTCTCAAGCCGTGTTTCAGTGAAGCTTGTTTTCTAAGTAATCCTACACTAAGGGGAGGGAGGAGAAATTACTGCAAAGCCGAATTTTGGTGGGTCTTGGCTTCCTGTTGCCAAATCTGGCTGAAGTGCTGATGCTAACAAAGCAGAGCGACCTTTGTGGAGAGCCAGATGCTGCCTGTGAGCTGAGCTTGCCAGGGGAGAATAAATTTCCCAAATATACTGCTCCAGAGAGTGCGACCAAGCCTGCGAAGAGGCAGCACCAGCACAAAACCTGAGGGATTGCACGGGAGGATTTACAGCATGGTGATCACAGCCTTATGCACTGGCTACCTGGGGCTTGGCATGGCCTTTTGGACGTTTCCTTTGCTTAGTTTTACCTTTCCTCCCGAAAAATGTAGGAGGGAGATGGCATCCCCTCTGCTGCGGGAGGCAGCTGCTCCTGCTGCACAGCCAGCACGCTCAGCCCAGAGCTGTGCCTCCAACCTCCTGGGCTCTGCCAGCTCCTCTCCCCCTAATCCCAGCGTCTCCTGGGGGGCTCTGGAACAGAGCTGAAGCTAAGAATACTTCTTCCCTTCCTGATTTTATTTTTAGACCCAGCCCTGAGGGTGCAGTGTCAGAGCTGCTGCTGTTTGCCTGAAGGCTGACTCGGGCTGAGCTGATGCCCAGGTGAAAGAGCTCCACGTACCCACTTCAGGCATTCATCTGCCATGGGAAACGATGCCCTGCTCCTGGGCTCACCAGCAGCGTTTGGAGAAGACAACCTCCTTCCCAGCCGTGCCCAGAGCACATCCAGGGGGTGACAGGGCCCCCGTGGGTCACTGCTTCTGCACCACGTGGGGAAAATCAGATTCCCCGAAGACAGGGGTGGCCGAGGGCAGCATGGACGCCTTGACTGCACCAGAACCAGCTTCTGTGATGTCTCCACCCGGCTCCCATCCAGCCCCTGCACCCCTGGCAGCACTGCTTGGGGCTGCAGGCTGGTCAAGGTAATGGCTGGGAGGATGTCAGGATCTCTCTGTCAGGACCTGTTCTATGTTTTTAAGTGAAGAGGCTGCCAAGGAGCATCCCTTGGAGGGGTGAGTGTGTGTGGGTGAGCAGGGTGGCTGCTCAGCTCTATTGCCACTGAGCAGCTCCAAGCCAGAGATGTCAAACCCGAGAGCCAAGTGTCCCCCGAGATGTGCCACCACCCTGCTCTTTATTACGGGACCTGTGACACCGCAGGAACTTGAAAGGCAGCCCCATCTCTGCAGGAGGCCTCCTTTGCATCACAGAACCCCCTTCCTCTTCCTCCTCCTCCTAGGATTAAGTTAAGGATGAGGAAGATGAGATGTTTTTACTCCAATTTCTGAAATGGATACCGGTCAAGTTTTGCCCAGTTCTTACTTACTGGCTATTTCATAAAGCAAGCTGTATCTCTCACTCCTTGGACACCAAAGCAATGGCCATGGAAACCCCCTCCGTTTGTTTGTCCGGCAAACCCTGAACTGGAAACTCTGCATTTGGGTTCAGTCCAAAGCTGGGTCCCAGTGGCACCCGTGAGCTCTTGACTGTGACACGCCTGATTTTTATTCCAAACTAAACGACCGTGGATGCCAAGAGTGGAGAGTCCAACTCTCAAATCCTTACTTAAACTAAGGACTAAGAAGAAGCCATAACTTTGGGGAAACGTATCTCGAGTGTTGTTTCCTGGCCTTTTTTACCCCCTTGAAAGCAACAGATCTCAATAGAAAATGGCTTTCTTGCTGTTTCTTGTGGTTCCTACTCTGTGAAAGGGCAAGAATAATTCTCCCTGCCCTAAGAAAACCTGCACTGGATGGTTAAAACCGCTGCTAGAAAGAGCTGTGAAACCCTGCAGGTCTCAGGGTAATTCCATTAGCTGCACTGCTACTGCATCCTGCAGGAATTTGCCACAGGCTGTGGTTTCTCAGGGAGCTTTGGCCGTGTACACCGACACGGCCATCTACAAAAGCCAAAATAACGTCATTTCTTCTCCTGCATAAAGCGGATTTCACCTCCCTTTCTATTTCCTACTCTATTTCAGAAGCACCCTGAGGTTATGCCCAGATGCTGCCGCCTTCACACATTTGGGTTTTCTACCCTCCTGCCACACTTCGAGGCCGTCTAATCCCTTGATGGCAGCAGGATGTGTCCCTGTGACAAAGTGGGAGAATGTGGGCGATGCCATCAGGAACGGGAGCTGGTCCCCTCGCTGCAGACACCCCGGTGCCTCTGGGTCCCAGCACAGCACCTCACACACAAGCCTTGCACCCAGCACCCAGATTTGCATTCCTGGCTTACCAGAGATGCCTGGAGATTCCGGAGACACGAGACTGGGAACTCGGTGAGAAGCAGGGGGCAGAGAGCAACAGGAGAGTTCAGTTCTTGCTCCGTGGGGTTTCCCTCAGCTAGGAAGGAAAGTCCTGCTCTGAGTTTCCTTTTGGCAGCCAGCACCAGGTCAGACTAATTTTTTTTTTCTCCCCAGCCTATGCTTTTGTTCTTTGTCTCTACCTTGCCATCTCTAAAGGGAAATCCCAGCCGCTCGTGCACAGACTGGTGGGAGCCCTCAACCCCGGGCATTTCTCAGTGTGGGTAATACTGCTGCAGCACTCACAGACTGGCTGGGCAGAGAGCTCTGTGGGAAAGCAGTCTCCAAACAGCTTAAATGCTTTATTCTAGGGCTGTTGGACAAGCCATTGATCCTTTCCAGCTCTGTGTCCTGGTGCCTTCCCATGCGCTGCCATGGATTTTTCACATTTTTTTTCTCTGCTCTAGATTTTTGTCAGGTTTTTCTGCCACATCAGGCAGTGTAAGCAGCTCTTTTTCAAAATAACCAGCAAATACCCTGATCTATTGAAATCCTTGTGCAAACTCCTGCTGATCTCCCTGGCCTTCCCCGTATTGGAGAAAAGGGATGTTTTCCTGGTACAAACCTCCCAAGTAACGGCACGTGAAAGCTGACTATTACAGCTTCTCTTCAAAGCTCCGCTGCCTTCTGTGATTTCTATTACATGACAATGCTCACAAAGTTTCCAACTTGTTATTTATCAGGGCTGGAGCTTCTGGTGATGACAAAAAATGGGAGGTTTTTCTACAAACTTCCTCGGGCAGCCACAGCAGGTTAGTCATTAAGGGCTCTGTGCACAAGTTCATCCTGAAGTCGAGCAGAGCTTCACTTCCAATTTCCCCTCCTATCCTTCACCCTTGTTCTGTTTTCCCTTTGGGAGACCTGTTGTTGTGAATTTTTTTATTCCCCCCTGTATCTAGCAGAGTTTGATTTGGCAACTGTCCAGGAGAGAAAGGACTTGCAATTGCTTTGTCCTTTGGTGATTTAGGTTATTGCGACTTCATGGTTTGCTGTTGGGAAAGCGATTAAGAGAGAAAAGTCCCATCTGTGACTGAAAATGGACTTTTAGTGATAAAAAATGTCCCTGGGTTATCTCTGAGGCTGGTGCAATCTCCAGCATTCTTCTTTTTCCATTTTTTTTCGCCCTTAATATTTTTTTTCTGTTAGGTCTTCTATTTATTTCCCAGTCCCTTTGCATTTGAAGGACGTTTCTTCTCCCTTTCTGCTTGGGCGTGTGCAGATGGTACTTCAAGCCCATTAAACCCTGCGTGCTGGAAACAGGGGCAGAATCCAAAGGTTTTGAGGAGCTCTGGGTCAAATGTGCTGAGGGGTGGCTGATGGAGAAAGGCTGAGTCGGGGACCAACAGAAGCAGAGACACTTGATATTTACGGGGTGTCCTCTCGGTGGGGGAGGTTGGGATCACCTTAATAAGAAAAGGCACCTGGTCATGCTGACAGGCTGCCCAAGTAAGGAGGTGCCACTTATCCACAGGAGAACAGAAGAAATGCCGACAAATGGCAGGAAAAAAATGTGGTGGGGAGGTCAGAAAAGGGAAGAGAAAGCGAAATAGCAGGGTCTTCCTCCTTCACACACCTGGCTGCACACTGGCAAAACAAAAAGGCTGATGCAAACACCTCAGTACCCTGCTCAGACGAGGGTTTAAACAGCATTACAGGGATTTGGTAGGATGAACAGGAGCTGCTGGGGAAGAGCAAGTGAGGAAGGAAGGAAAGCAGTGCAGCAGGAATGGGGGCACGTTTGTCCTGTAGGTCAGCAAGGGGCTGGGAACGGGCAGCTTCGATGTGGGCAACTTAAACGGGTGAAACTGGTGGGGCAGACCTGACGTGAGCTAAAAGGAGGAGGCGGGTGGATGTGAGTGACTCGTAAAACCCAGAGTACCTCCAGCTTAAATGGCACCTCAAACTCCATCGTGAGTGATAGAGCAGCACAGAGCTGTTCAGCTCCCTGGGCGTGGCAGTGCAACGTCTCCTCTCTAATGGTGACGAGGACTCCTGGAAAAGCTGCTGCTCTGAGCTTGATTTGGGATAACAGAGCAGAATTGGCTGAAAGAAGTGGAAGGTAATTTCAGGAAATAAGTCATGATACAGTGGAGCCAAGAACGCCATGAGAAAGGGAGTGCAAACAGCAGAGTAAGGATAATGGGCTGCAAAAATCTCAGGGAATCAAGCAGCAAGCCCTGGGAAGGTAATCCAAGGGCTTAAGGAGCACAGGGAAGTTGGCAATTACTTAGAGTGACTGCATTAGGGGCACCACAACCCATCCCAGGGAACAAGACGAAGATGATGCAGAGACTTGATGGACATCAGCACACAGAAGAGCTGCAGAAGAAGGGATCTGATGCCAGAGGCCTGACAGCAGGGGCCACGGAGCAGCGGCTGCGCAGCTACAAGTTGGAGATGCGGAGGTGCAGAACGAGCTCCAGTGCTTTTGGGTTGTCCATTTTAAGGCTGGGCAAAACCCTTTTGTAAATGCACGGGAAGGAGAAGAGCTGAGGGAAGCCTCAGCGTGTTGCTTAAATGAAGGGATTTGTTGTGGACTTCACTTCAGCCTTCCCTTGCACCCAGCTAATTAGGACAGGATGATTAAACGGGGCAGGAGTCCAACTTGAACAGAGGGCAGAAGACCTGCCAGGGTGTTCAGAGCAGCCAGGTGTGCTGGTGTTGGCAGGACCCGCTGCATTCCCCCTTGGGTGTGCTTCCAGAGCTAACCCAACCTTGGAAGCGCTCGGGGTTTTTCCAGTACTGCAGGGCAGGGCAGGCCGGGAGCTGCAGTGGGGCAACCTCAGGAGTTAGAGGCTTCAAACCAGGGAGCAACGCAAGAAGATGTTATTACGCAATCAATCTGTAAGAACCTGGAGGATAACGAGGTTAGAAAGTGACACCTGACATGGGTTTGTCAGGGGCAAGTGAAGTGAAACGAATGTGATTTTCTCCTCTGACAGGAGAACCGGGCTCATGGATGGGGGAGTGGTGCTGGATGGGATGGGGCTCGGCTGGCGGAGCGTGGCAGGCAGCCTTGGTGGGGTGAGCTGCTCTGCAGGGGTGCCTGGGGACCTGCAGCTGAGCTTAAGGGGGAGGTGAGGAGCTGACTCACCACACAGGGTTCAAAACGACCACCTCAATGCATGAGGTCATCAGCTGCTTTCTGACCACTTCCCTACGGCGCTTAGTGCCCGTGCTGCTGCAAGGTGATGTGCTCGCCTGTGCGCCCAGCTCTGCCCTTCCTAGTCCCTGCCTGTGGCCATCAGGCAGTCCCTGTCACCATCAGCTCCCCTGCAGTGGCTCTCCATCCCCGTCTTCGTGGTGGGCTGCCCTCAGCCCACTGGGGGCATGAGGCCATCAGCAGCTGCTTGCCCCCCACCCCATCCCTGTCTCCTCTGTTCAAGACTCTGAAGGGCAACCCGGCCCTTAAGCAAACATTGCAGGACTTGCCCGGGTCATTTGTCACAGTGCTTTTTATTGTCTCCTCTGCTTTGTGCCTCCTGCTGCGGCACAGCGTCCCTCCTCCCCGCGATCTGCACCTCCACTTCGCATCTCCAGGGACCGCGGGCCTGCCGCGCTCATGGCATGCCTACATTTGTCTCAAGGATTGACCCTTCAGTTATTATTAGCCTCGTGGTCACCTCCAGCAGCACATGTCATGATGAATCAGAAATAGAATCTTCTCTGCATCACAGTCCTCGTTAAACCGACCATCCCCTTCTACCTGCTGCAGTCATCGCCTCATTATAACTCCATTACCTTTAACAACAACCCCATTACCATCCATTATCTTTCTTATCATCTCCTTTACAAGGCTGTTATTTGCACCTCCTCCTTTACAGCCATCCCCTCGTCAATTACGATTCCATTATCTTTATTACCACCCCATTACAGCCATAATTATTCCCATTACAATTTTGAGAACGGCATCTCCATCCAGACAAGTCGGTGTCTCCATCAGCCCTATCACCAGCTTCTCCTGCTCCGCGTTCCTCATTGCCTTCCTCCACCTTCCCTGCATTCCTAACTCTCTCCATACCAATGGTTGTATTCTAATTATTTTTCATTATGGTTTTATGGTCTTTTGCTGTTATTGCTTCCTTTATCAGCCATTCTCATCTCCCTGAAGTATCGTAGCTGCAGTGGGTACTGGGGTGGGAGCTGAGACTCAGGTCAGCGATGTTGTACTCATCTGCACCAGCCCTGAGCAGGTAATTACAGCCCATCCCTGTCCTCCTGTGCAATCCCAGCACTTAATCTCCATTGCAGCCCTAATTACTGATGTTATCTTTCTGTTATCCTTCGGCTCATCTCCGTTGCAGCTTCCCAGGCACGACCACCTCCTCCGGCGGTGGTGCCCCTCCGCCTCCTGCCTGGGTACAGGAGCATCCCTGACCCTACCTGGAGCTGGACAACGGCTCTAGGGACCTTTTACCCTTTTAAATTAAAATAATATCTCTGTGATATTAGCAAAAGTGGTTTTGTCACAAGGATTCATAAATCCTCACGGTACGACACCAAGCATCACATCCCAGAGCGGCGGTGGAGGCTCTTTCCCTGGATAAGTTCAAAAGCCATCTGGACACATCCTTAGCAGCATGCTCCAGGAGGCCCTGCTTGAGCAGGGTGGTTGGACGAGATGACCCCCCAGCGGTGCCTTCTAACCCGAACCATTCCGTGATCCCACTGGCGTTGCTGTGCGCCCACCCCAAGAGCAGCCAGACCTGCCTCTGCTCCGTTCATGCCACTTTCATCCTCCAGAAGCCACGCTGGGGATTCAGGAGCAGCCCTCGGAAGCTTTTTCATCAGCGCTAAGAGGAGGGAAAAGGCTTCTTGACTGGCACAGAGCGGGTCGCACCCTTTAGGGTGCCACGGAGGAGTTGGGTACTGTGCTGTGTCCCGATCCAGCAGAGGACAAGGGCCCTGACAGCGGGTCCAGCGCCTGTGCTCCTTGAGAGGACATTGAGAGATTGGAGTGGTTACAGAGAGAGTCACAAAACCTCTCAAGGATGGGGAAACTGCCAGCTTTAGAGAGCTCGGGCTGCTTCGTTCATCACGAAGATTGAGGGGTGACTTCACGGCTTCCTATAAGAACTGTCAAGGCAGGGAAATACTACAGAAGGCACTAAAGAGCCCTTTAGAGCAGGGAAAGGCAGCTCGGCAGCGATGGCTGGGGCCTGAGGCAGGCAAATTTGGATGACTGATGCAGCACGCGGGGTCCAAGTGAGAGCGATGCCCATCTCCAGGGGCTCCAGGAGACTGCGAGGCGGGTGCGACATTCCTCACATCCCTAACCCCGGGGGCAGAGCAGCTGGCAGCAGCTCGCAGGTAATTAACAGCTCCGGTGTAAGAGGGGATGCAGCTCGTGTCGGAACGCCCCTGGGTTATTTCCCACGATCGATAAGCTTCATAAATAATGTATCCCTCAGGGGGAAAAGCTACCTTGAGCTTATCAGATTTTGTACTTGTTCGGCTTAGCTACGCTAAGAGGGAGTGCGGCTCCGAGGGAAAAGCAGAAGCTATAAATAAGTACAGGGGAGTGCAGGAACAGGCACGGCCAGGGAGCTCAGGCTGCGTGACCCCCGTGCCGTGCAGCCGCCCCACAGATCCCCCCGGGGAGCACGGGAGTGGGAAAGCTGATTCAGAGCTAACGAAGGGACAGCGAGCTGCCATGCAGGGACAGGTAACACCTCCCAGCACCGCACTGTGCCCCTCCCCTCCCTCCCCCGCAAAATTTGGGGGAAGTTTTCCTAATTCTGGCTTGGTTAAAGAAAAGGGAGATGAAGCACTTAGCATCGCTCTCCTATTATTTCTTGGCTTCACTGCCTGCAAGGGCACCTGACGGAGCTGAGCCTGCTGCAAACCACGGGGCAGTGCCCTCCACGAGGGACGTGGGGCACCATCGCTGGCACCTTTGCTCTGCCATTCCCACAGGGATTTGGGGAGGGCACGCAAACACCCAGCGGTGGCCTCTCCACACCCCAGTGATGGCCTGGGAAACGCTGAATGTAACACAGGACAGCAGGAAATTTAAGCTCTTTTGGGATCAAGGGAAAACATTTTTCTGAAAAATTGGGAAGCAGCATGAGGAGACTGGTTCTTCTGGCTTTTGGGTTTAACCCATGGCCACAGCTTTCCTCTTAAAAAGCAGAGACTGGGATTTCCCGAGAGAGCAGACGGAGAGCTGCTTCTCTGCCGTGACCCGACACCCGCACTTTGGGTTTTATACTAAATAAAAGGAGCAAGGAACCGGCAGGAAGCAGGCAGCGTGGTGGAAAACAGCTTTGGGATTAAAATAACACCCTCAGTAAACCCTGGCTAGCAGGTTTGTGCTGCCCAGGCTGCTCACCGCACAGCTGGAGCCAGAACATCTGGGAGGTTTTATAAATTAGAAGAAAACACAGGTTTCCTTGTCGCAAAACACAGAGCTATGACGGGCAGTGGAGAACAGAGGTTCTTACAAGCTTCAACGAGACGGAAATTTTTGGCGAGCTCAGTAAATAATCCTGGGGTTGAAGCGTGGTAGCACCGTTTTGCACAGAGCCCCTTACGAGGGGCTGATCCCGGTGCTTGTTAGCCCAAATTCCCCAAGAGCGGGCTGCAAATAATCCATCACCTCCTGGCTGGGACCTGGACCAGGCTTTCCCCACCGTCCCGCTGCAATCCAGCCGCGGGCAGCAGCCAGGGGATGCGCGGGGCTGCGGTCAGGAGCAGGAGCGCCACAAGCTGCCCGGCTGGGAAGGGAGTGCCCTGGGGAGGCTTTAACTGCAGCTCAATTACAGGAGTGATAGGCCAGCCCAGGGGATAATTCACGGCTCCAGACAGAGCTTCACTCCTCGCAACAAGACAGAAAGGAGCGCGGCCCCCGTGCAGGTGCCGCCCGCGCTGGGGACGTCTCCGACGCGCCAAGAGCTGCTGCTCTTTCCTTGCAAAGCACCAGCCCCAGGGGCGCAACTGACAAGTGGTCTTCTACTTCTTCTTCTGCCTGGCCTAGGAATGCCCCTGTACAGCTCTGCCTGTACGAGTAAACCAGTATTTGCTCAGCGGCTGTGTAAGGGGCTGGGTCTGCTCCCTTCTGCCCCTGGGAGAGTGCTCTGTGAGGTGGGATGGATGCTCGCTGGTCCCCACCGGCTGGGGAGCTTTGCTCTGGAGCCTGGCTGCTGCACCGTTCAGCTGCTTCACGGTTTAAATTTCACCTTTCGTGGGGCTGGCTCCATCTCCTGATCTGGTTTTGCCCCAGCCCGCAACCTTAGCATGCCCCGCCAGGCATGGAGCTGCTGCACTGGGACCAGTGTGGCACTGCAGGGACTGGCAGGAGCCAGCACATCCCCACCGGGGTGTCTCTCTCCATCGCCACACCTCAAAAAAAACAACCCCATGCTGCTGTGGCTGGGGCTTGTTAAAGCTTTCCAGCCCCCATCAAGGCTGCTCCGGGAGCCGGAGCCCAGATGGTCTGAACAGATTACTGCAGCCTCCTGGGCTATCCATCCCCGGCACTCTGGCAGGCCTGAATTTCCTCCAAATGACAAAATGACAAAAATAAATAAAATCTCTCAGCATTAAAGGCTGGGAAGCCCATGAAAAAGCTGTGTACACAATGAAAACAAATATATGGTTAAATAACCTCTCTAACAGTATTTCTATAAAACGCCTCTCTAAATAACGGCAAGTGAAAGGCTCGCTCCGTCCTGATTAACCTCACTTGGGGAAGATTGTCTGTATCAAATCACCACCATCAGCCGATTAAAAATGAATTAAACTGAACAGAGGACAAGTCCCGAAACATCCCTTCTCCTTCCCAATGCAGGGGCAAAATGAAAACAGCAGTAAACCCTAAACGCTGCAGAGCACGCACGGCTCTGAGGAGGAAGCAGGTGCCGGAGACCCAGGATGGGGTGAGATGGGATGGGGTGGGGTGAGATAGGAAGCTTGGCCATGGTCACTCCATGGAGAGGTGGCAGCACCAGGTATAAGAGTCATAAGGGATAAAGGGGATGCTGATGCAGAATTATTACAACAACCTACGTGAGCCATCCAGTCCTTCGCCTCTTGAACAGAGCCCTTTGTTCTTAAAAGATTGGAGTCAGCTGAAGTGACTTTTTAACATTTCTCTCTTATTTTTAGCAAGCCCAGCAGACCCTTGGGGTCAGTATATCCAAAGGCAAACCCAAAGTCCCAAACCTCAAGTGTTGGCCAGATAAAACCATCCCAACAAGAGCATGCTCCAGTACCGAAAACCAACAGATGATCTTTCATGCAGCAAAATCCCATCCCAGTGGGAATTTTCCAAAGAAAACACTCCCAGCAGCACCACTGGTGAACACTGAGAGGGAAACAGTGAGCAAACCCTGTGTTTGGTACCCTGGACTATCCTGGACCAGCACCCTCTTTCCCTATTTTCCACAGGAAAAGACCCCGAATAACAGAAAGGCCTCAAATCTTTCTTCTCCTACTTATTTTCCGGTTATTCCCATTTTCTCAATTATTTTCTTAATAACTGCATAGTAATTGTTGGGTCCTATTGATGCCTTAGGTTTTAACTTTTATATTTTTCAGATCCTGTACTGCCCAGTGTGTAACTCTGCAGTTTCTTGTGGCCTGTTGGCTGCTGTTCTCTCATGCTGGTTAGACACAACAAACCTCTCTAGGTTTGCTCTCCAAGGACACATAGATTGTCCCAGGCCTCAAAATGTGTCAATTAAACCCCTGAGAGGAGGGGCAAACTTGGGGAAATTACATCATTAACTGAAGTATTAATTGGAGAATGAACCCTGATATGCAAATGGACCAAACTTATAAAAGGGTGAAGAACCCATGACCCGGGGTCCATCTTTTGACTGCCCAGGGTGTACCTTTGAAGGCCCTTCAAATAAATACCCACTTTTATTCCTGTCTAGCCTCTGTTTTCAGAGAGCCACTTCAAGGCATCACTGCCAACACCCAGCTGGTGCTCCCAGCTCCTCCCTGTCTTGGCCTTGGGCAAGAGGCATCCTAGGCCGGAGCAATGAAGGAGAAAGGTCCCAAAATTTTGGGGGCAAGAGGGCGCATCCTTCACTGCAGCTGTGCTAGTGACAGTGCTGCAATGTCCCCACGGGCCCCTGCATGAGCTGGACAGAGAGTTTCAGGTCTCGGGGAGGACTGCTGGTAACATCCACGTCACCAACACTTCTTGGACACAAACCCGGCATGTTGTGAAGGACAGTCTAGTTACCAGCTCTAATTACTAAGAGGAGTGTATCATCACACAGATTATTTCGTTTTTTGGCTTTCACTGTGCGCCTTTGATATAATAAAGAAGAATAATTGACAAGCAGCGGGACCTGCCATCCTGACGCTTTAACGACAGCCTATTTTGAGACACCAGAACTGCAACTCAGGGGTTCTAGAAGTCGTAAAAACTGTTGTAAAAACTGTTCTTTGTCCAAGTGGTTGTAAAAACTTGTCTCCAGTGGTAAGGGGAGCATGACTGCTGCCAGGTGCCTCGGGGCATGGGTGTCCTCACAGGGTCGCATCACCACGAGGTGATTGTCCCCGATAGCCACCCCCATTTGACCCCGTGGGATGTGTGGAGGCCTGATGGCTGTGGGGGAGAGCAAAGAATCGTCGAGGTGGGTTTTTTTTCCACCCCAGCCATGTAAAAAGTGCATTTAATCCCCTAGCCAGTGGCAGGGAGAGAGAGGAGTGAGCCAGGAGCAAAGCTGGGCATGCAGAGGCTGTGGCAGAGGAGATTTGCTCCTCCACGAGATGTCAAAAATGCCTCTATGCCTGAGGGAGATTTTCTGCTTTTTCGCTCTGCCCCTCTCTAGCTTTCCAACACCAGGACATCCCTGCATTTTCTCCAGAGCGCTGGCACCCTGAAACCAGCAGAAACGCCCATTAAGAGTGTGAATAGGAGCAGCGTGCATGCTGTGCCTGCATGCGCATGTATTTCGGAGCATCTTTTCGGGGTGCAAGGTGATGCAATCAGCAGTGCAGCCTGCTGGGGCCCATCAAGGGTAGGCAGCAGGAGGGGGCTGGGCTGGTGCCTGGCTGCAGCCAGGAACCAGCGCCGAGGTGCCTCTCGCTTTGTTTCCAATGGCTCTTGTGGCTCGGGCCATAAAATTAATGTCTGGGCGGTAAGCTGGGAAAATAGGAAGCCGCGTAAAGCACCTCGGTGCTCGGCGGGGGAACTGAGATGAGCTGCATTTGGGACACGCTGGGGTTTGGTTGTATTTCTGTCCCCTGCGGAGATGCCGAGGGGCCCATCCCTCCACCCACCCACCCCAGCCCTCCCCGACCTTCAGCCCCCCGGCAGTGCTCTCATGCTGCTTCTCATTTATGCACCTGGCTTTTCTTTTCAGTCCTCCACGCTTTGCACATTTATCCAGCCCTCCAGCCCCTCACTGCTTCATTCACTGTCTCTCCAGCCCAGCCTCTCCCCTGTGCTCCTGGCTCGAGCCTTACCTATTTATATTCTTAACCTTTGCCTCCCTTCCCTCTGTCTCTTTAATCCGCTCATCAATCCCGTTTATGGCCTCCATCGGGCATTACCCGTGAGCTCATGCTGCCTCATCTCCCTGCCACCCTCCTAAGCCACCCTCAGCTCTAGCCGCCCCACACAGCAAGGTGCGGTGGAAAAAGACCTTTTGGCAAAGGAGCATCAGGTGCAGGAGCTCAGCGTCCCACGATGTGGATGCATCCCCTCCCTGATGCACTTCTGGCCCCATTTTTGGGGTTAGGCTTTGCCCTGGGCATAGGCACCGAGAAACCTGCAGCTGAAACACAGGCACGGGGTGCCCAACCTCCTGCATCCTTTCCCCTGGGGATGCTCGGGACCTGAGCACCCTGCAGAGGACAGTGGGTTTGGGGATGCCTTGGGGTGACTCTATCATG
>VZTD01001253.1:316297-330380 GCA_013397725.1 Rhagologus leucostigma | reverse complement strand
GAACCCTGTGGGGGGAAGGGTGGTTGCAACCTGGTTTTCTCTCAGGGGCTACATTACTAGATTTTGGCCAAACCGGCACAGGGGACAAAGCTCACATTTCAGAGATGTTCTGAGATTGGTGCCTAGGGCAGCTTTCCCAAGCTTCCTGGCAGCTGAAATCCAGGCCTGGAGGATCATCAGCTGACCATCCTCACACACTGTCCCACCGCTACACCCCGCTGGCTGCTTCGGCACCACAGCTCCGTGCCTTTCCTTGCCCTCCCTATTCCCACTCCCCCACTGCACCCCACAAAGTTGCCTCACGGAGTCCAGCCTGTAGTTTTTCTGCCTCCTCTCCTTCCCCACATGGTGGGAATTTTCCTCTTGCTGATTCACGCCTCTGTCACGTCACGTTATTTTTTTAGCGCTGACGCTGACTGCGCTCACCCCAGGGAAAGGCTAAAACCCCAAGCTGCTGCTTTGGGGACTGGCCCTCTGCCAGCCACGTGCTGCCAACTCAGCCAAAAACCTGCATCTGTGCTGAGCAAACCCAAACCTCTCCCACTGCCGGGGTCAAATGAGGGAAATTTCAGGGGTTCATTTTCTCCCTACCTCCCTAATCCCAACCCCGGGCTCCCAACTGAGTCCTCATGCTGAGTACGGCACACCTCCAGCTTCAAAAAACCCCTTTTTTTAGTATAAAAATCCTCTGGCTCTTCCCTCTGGACCAGCAGAGTGGCATAAAAAGGTGGAGGGCCCCATGGACATCAGCTGCATCCCTGGTGGGATGGAGCCATTTGCAACCCTGGAAGGGTTTTGGGAAAGGGGAGCATCCAGAACCTCCCGCAGGCACCTTTTGGGGGGTTCAGCGGCTGGACTGGGTCTACACCTCTGCCGATTCCTCCTGGAAAAAGTAATTGTGGGAATTTCACCCTTCCCTCTGTTTCTTTTCACCCTCCTCCACTCTGTGCCCCCTGATGGATCCATCCCCCACGGAGGGGTCAGGAACAGCACCTCCGATGGACTTTGCAATTAATTTTCTCTTATTTGTTGCTACTGACAAGGCTCAGGAAGCATCCTCCCGCCCAAGCCACCATTTTCCCGAACTCCACTAATTTCGGCATCCCTGCCGACCCCTCGCTCAGCAGCATTCCTGCCGCTCGCCACCTGGGAATTCCAAGCAATCCGAGCGACTCCCACTCTGCAAAGCCACGCGCTGCTGCTCGTGATCAGCTCTGGAGGCAAGGTCCCAGCAGGCACCCGAGGGACGGCTCTCCAAATCCTGCATCATGGAGGAATGACTGCTGGGCACCTTGTTCAGGGAGCAGCTCGGGGGCAGACTGCCGCTCCTGTCCAGGGAAAGTGGGATGCATCCCATCCCTGCCTCGCCCTGGGATGGCACCAGCGGCACATCCCTGCAGCCAAAGCCCCTGGCTCGGTGTCCGTGCCTCAGTTTCCCTAAGCAGGGTGAGGAATAAACTGGATAAGGAGTTCCCTGAATAGGCTTTAGATCAAATTCTTCCCTTTGGGACTTCTCCTTCCCGGCCGGGGGGAGTGAGGGTTGTCTTCGGGGCGCACCCAACACAATCAGGGAACCCTCGTGGGGTGGAATGAGTTTGGAAGGTCTCAGTCTCGCCGGGGTAATCCTGCTGGCAAAGGCTGCCCGTGCCCTGCCTCGCCCGGGATGGGAAAACCCCACCGAGCTTTTCTGGGGCCAGCACAGCTCTGTGTCCCCCGCGGTCATCCCGGGGGACATCTCCTCTCTCCCCCACCGTCCTGATGAGTGCCGAGAACAATTAGCGAGTGACGAGCCCCACGGTCACAAAAGTCAGAGCGGCTTTAGCTCCGGCTGCTCCGCCGCCCTGCAAATTACCGGGAAATGGGGATTTTGGCATTCAGCTGCGCCACCGTCATTACGGATAATCGCAAGGTGCCCCGGCCAGGGATGAGGCTGCGGGGTGCAGGGAGGAAGGCCGGGGAATGAAAATACGGTAATTAGCGGGTAATTGCCAAGTAACGAAGGGCGAGGAGCGCTGCTGCCTGTGATGGGGTGGCACTTGCAAACGTGGGCTCGGGACACTTTTCATAGCAAATACACCATAAATACATCACGAATCAAAGATTCTGGGCTGTTTCCCCCCATCTTTGCATTGAATAATTTATTTCCAAGTGACCATGAGTAAAAAAAATAGGAAAGGAGAAGAAAGGATGGAGCTTCCCGTAGATGATGGTCGGGGAAGGCCGGAACCCACAAGTGTCACGAGTTTGCAGCGCCACTGCCATGCTGAACCCAGGGCTGGGGCAGCCACAGCTCCGAGGGGGAGCAACGGGCCGAGAGCTTTCCCCTCTGCAAACCCTGGAGGAGATGCAGCAAGGCGAGAAGCTCCCTTTCCCTTTTTTATTGGGGCGTCACCCACTGAGCCCTCAGCGTGGAGCCCAAGCCAGCAGTTAACTGCACTGGTGCCTCTCTCATTTGGAGCGAGTACTTTTATCGGGGTCAAGTGGCAGGGAATGTATTTCTGCGGCTGTCTGCAGGATTCAGGAGGAAATACCCCCAAAAACCTGATTTTTCACCTCAATTTAATTTTTAGCCTCATAACCATGACTGGTGGTCCCTCCTGAGTTACAGGTTATAGTCTGCAGCATCCCAAAACATCCCACCCTCGGATGCAGGACTTACCCCCGGATGGCTGTCAGGGTCTGGGCACGGCCACGTCAGCAGCTTAGTGGGATTTGAGAGAGGATTAGACACCAAAGGGGATAACAAGAGAGGATAAAAGCTTAGAGGGAATAAAAGACCCTGGCGCATCGGCGCGAGGGGCAAATACTAACTGCCTGGGGTTGGGAAGGCAGATTCCCCTCGGCAGGGTGGTTTATGGCTGCGGGCAGGGTGTTGCTGGGCCCGGGTGCACAGACCAACTGATGAGGCTGCTGCCAGTGCCTTTCCCTAAAAACAACGCTGAGATTTTCCCCCAGTTTGGGTAGAGAGGTGCACACATTCATGTGCAAAAAGTACTTGAAAGGGAAAATAATTTCGAAGAAAGCATCCCCAGCTTGGGGTCAATTTGTACCCCGGAGATTTAAGTCTGTTGGTGTCCCGTTTAATCCGACCCCAGTGTTGGCACTGAGCAGGTAAATGACGAAGGCTGCTGTTTTCCCCAAATACACGTGTTTTAGGAGGAAGGGAGCCCACGCTGGGCTGGAACTCGGCAGCTCCTCGGTGCCAGCTCCGCAGGCCCCCCACGCACATCCTCCCTGGCGGAAGCAGGAGCAGTGCAGACCCTAGCAGAGGGATGTGCTGCCTGCCCCAGCTCCATCTGCCTCCAGGAGCCAGTTTGGGGTCCCTCCTGCCTTTTCCAGCTGATGGAGGACTGTCCCATTGGCTGTGCATGGTGGGCCACGTGCCAAAATTCAACAAGAGGTCTGCCTGCATCGGGCACTGTGGGACCCAAACTCCTGGAGGCTTGGAAATAAAAGCCACCAGTGCCAGCCCACTGTGCCTGGTGGCCTCAGGCCAGGCAGTGGCTTTATTAAGAAGCCATCAGGGCCAGGCTGACACGGGCTGTGTGTGCCACAGCAGAGGGGTGACGTGTGTGCCAGCACTACCTGCGGGTGGTTTGGGGGGCCCCTTCTCTCCCACTGGTGGTGCGAGTGGGATCCTTCCCCAGAATGGTGACACTTGGGGGCCCACTCAGCGCTGGATGGCCTCAAATCAGCCCTGTGGGGTGAGGACCAGCTCGGGGCGAGAAGGGCAGGGATGCTCTGCAGCGCGGCCCTGACTGCCCGTGGGGGTGGCATCACCACCCCTCTCAAATCCCGCTGGATGTGGGAGGAGAGCATGTCACTGGGGCAGGGCCAGGGCTTGCAAATGCAAGGCTCCTCATCCACGGGCTGCTGACTGGGCTCCTAACCACCCCCCAGCCAGGCGGGCTGCAGGGGAGCGGGGTACGGGTGAGCCTGGCAGCGGCACGCAGATGCGCGGGACGCAGCGACGGCGCACACATCCCTCCTGCAGCTGCCCGTAGCCCCAGGACAGTGCTTCATTCTTCTGGGTGGCACGACCAGCTCCGGCCCTGCTCTGCTTCACCCCGCCTCGGGCAGAGGAGAAGCGGTTCTCTCCCAGCTGGATGGAGGCACGCACCTTCCCCAGCGGCCCCGGGGTGGCCATCGGGACGCTCCTCATGCCGCTTGTGCAGCGCCCCGGTGGTGCTGGAAATCTGCTTTGCCCGGCTGGATGTTGCTCTGCCCTCGTGGGATCCCACCTGGGGATTTCTCCTCCAGTTACCCTGGGGTGTGGATGGGATATAGCGAGGGCTGGACTGAAAGGCAGCTCTTCTCCTACCCAGCAGCTGAACCACGGACCAAGGCTGGGACAGGGATGAGCGAGAGATTGCCTGGGATTTAACAGGCATTTTTAAGAGCAGATGTAAACCCCAGCCCTTGCTCTTTAGAGTCATTAAATGTCCTCTGGTTCATTCTGCAAAGGGTAGGCACATTAACCTGCCGGCCTGGCTGCCCTCTGCTAACCACATCCTCATCACACCAACTCCCCTGACATTTGAAACTGCTCTTTTTTCCAAAGCCACTGCCTGCTTTCATTCCCAGCCCAACATTTTGAGGCTGGGCATTTGCTCCTTGTCACTCCTGAGGATCTTACAGCATAAACGATGCTATGGAGGAAGAAGGAACAACCCGTTACCAAAGCACCGGGAATAAGCACACCTCCATCACAAAGAGATTAATCTGCGCTCGAATTAATACACTAAAACTGCAGGGAGAAGCCCTCCCTTGGGAGTGAGGGGCAGGGCAGAGCATCACCCGTGCCAGGGCTCACGCTGCCTGTTCTGCCTTCGCCACCCCTCCTGCCAGCTCCCATTTCTATGGAAACCTGCCCTCCTCACTCTTTCCCCTGCCTGCACTCCTGCTAATTTAAGGAAATCAACTTGCTGCTCTCTGAGGAGTTTCCCAGATGGAGACACGCCGCCGGGGCAGGCAGTGATGGCCCCTTGCCCACCACCAACAGGGGCCACGCGAAGCTGGGGGTGGGTGCACACCCCTATTCCTGCTCTCCTGAGCAGGGAAAGGCAGGACGCCTCCTTATCTCAACACTTTTCACCTGCTCCGGGTCCTTTCCATGGCTGTCTCTCCTCTCCCAACCCCCCTTATCTGTTCTCCCCCCAGTCCCTCTCCCCAGCTTTGTTTACATCACTAAAACACTTGCTCAGGCCAAACACGGTTTCCTGATAAACACATTTCCATTGATTGCTGGAAAGAAAATATCCTCCGGAGTAGCACATTCTTTGCTCTGGGAATCAATAACCTCCCTCTTATCCCCCACCCTCCGTCGTGGTGAAGAGGACGTGCTTTGGGGCCCCCCTCAGAGCGGAGGCGGGACTGGATGTAGGATGCAACACCTGGAGAAGATGTGTGATACGAGGGACCCCTGAATCCCCCCGACCTCCTCCAGGCCGCACCCGTGGGTGACAAACCCCTTCCAGCTGCTGCCTGAGTGCATCAGCCCCTGCACCCACGTCCGGGCAGGGGCTGCGCTGCATCCCGCTCCTCCTCCCCGGGCCTGTCCAAACATTCCCGTTTCAGGCTGGAAATCAAGGATGCCTGGGCCCTGGCGGAACCCCTGGAGGGGACAGCAGGTGAGGTGCTGCCGTGTGGGGCCACAGGCCACCAACGCACTGGCCGTGGGGGAGCCCGAGTGTCCCTGCAGAGAGCGATTGAGCTGTGAAGCCGCAGTCGATACGGAGAAATTTAAAGGGATTAGACCTTTTGCCACTGCCCCGAGTGTGATGCTCCCCGTAGGGGTCTCCCCTCCTGGGATGCAGCAGGACTTCATAAACCAGGTGTGTGACCTGCACTGAGAGCCCCTGGATACCTACAGGGTTCACTCAAGAGGCTTTTTTTAGACCAAAAGCACTGAACAACACAGAATTTGCTGTGCAAAATGATGCTTTGCCCACCTGTCCGGGCTGTGGTTCATCTCCTCTATGGCAAAATGCATACAGGGTGCTGCTGGGAAGCATCCCAGGCTGGTCAGCCTCACCATTTAGTGCAGGGAGAAAACAAATTCAATTATAATAATAAATAATTAATGATACCTAATTAACAAAGACATAAAAATGATAAATAATAATCCGGGCTGGGAAGAAACAAGCCCAAGTGCTCCGCAGGGCCCGCATAAACTACCAGAGCCCTGACCCGAGGGAGCCAGAAAAGCCCTGTGTGATGGAGCATAAGGAGCTGTAATGAATTCAGAGTTTCCACCAGGCTTTAATAAAGTCTTTCTGCAGAGGCTATTAAGGGAGCTAAGCCGAGAGGTGAAAGTTTGTTATGGATTGGAAACTGTCTAGAAGGCAGAGGGAGAGATAGACGAGCTAAGAAGTGATGAGCTGGGGAGCTGGGGACATCTCCCGTGGGGCACATGCCCCAGAGAGGGGCCTGGGCCGTGGTGGGGGCTGCAGGAGGACGATCCGCGCCCGTTCTCAGCAGCTGGGTGGGGTCTAAAGCAGAAGCTGAACCTCATTCATTGCCAGTGAGGGCGTTCATTCACAAGGAACGCTGCCTTCGCTGCTGAGGAGGCTGATGCCATCTCCCTCCCTCCCACAGCATCCGGCCTGCACATCATCAACCGGCCCTCATCCCCCCCAAAGGCTGGCTTTGCCCAGCTCAGCCTCTCCGATGCTGCCAGGCACCCTGCTGCCAGTCAGAGCCCGCGGACCGCAGCTCCATCAGGGGTTTACACCCAGCTCCATCCTGATTTTCAACCAGCACTGGCTCAGGGGGGCTTTGGGGCTGCCGTGGGGACACTTCTGCCTCTCCTTAGGGTGTCAGCTGTGTGTCTAGCCCTCACTGAGAGAGCTGGGATGACCTTTCCCAAAGGCTTAACAAGCCTCTGGGGTATCCAGAAATTGAGGGCGGGGAGGTGGAGTTACACCCCCCAGCCCCTCCATCCCACCCCGCTTGACGCCTCCAAGCCCCCGCTGTGAGAGCTGCAACCACCCAGTGCCTCCCAAACCCTGCCCTGCTGCGATGGATTTTTAAAATTGGATTGTGACAAACATTTAATACCTAATAGAGCTCACACCAGCACAGTTAATTAAGAAGGTGACTAATCCAATTCACTCGTGGGAGCAGAGAGTGAGGAGAGGGAGGGAGAGAGGGAGGGAGGGAGGCAGGGAGCCTGCGTTAGTGTGGGGAGGGAGCAGGAGAAAATCGGCTCAGCTGCTATCACCCGTCATTCCATTTTGTGTGCGCGCACACACGATGAAGAAGGACTTTCCTTCCCTGCTGCGAACTCTGGAGCTGCTGAGTGGGAGCTGAGCTGCTCTGTGTGAGCTTCACTGGGGTAGCAGACCAGGCGAAGCTCCGAGAAATTCATGGCAGGTCGGATACCGGCAGCTGGAGTTTCCTTGAGGCTCGGCCACAGAGATGCCCATAGCCCAAATCTTGTTTTTAATTTTAAAACAGCCTCCGGGAGTTCTTCCAGCTCTGAAGGGGCTGCTGAGACACAGACACTGCAGAGCATCCCCCCGCTCCACACGGCACTGCGCTGTGGGGCCGGTCCCAGGCACGTCGGGCTGGCAGAGCCAGCTGTGGCAACATCTGTATGCCACTCACACCCCGTCCCCCCGGAGTTGATAAATAAAACAAGTGGAGTTATTTTGGCCCCGGGGACAGGGCTGTCTCCCGGAGCACAGAGTGGCTCTTTCTCCGTCTCCCGAGTTCATTGTTATTCCCCAGCGGAGAACAGGACGTGGATTGAGCCGGGGTCCCCATCTGCGGCGGGCAGCCGGAGAGAGGCTCCCTTCATATTAGCGCCTAACGGCATCAATGGCGCTTTTAAATGAAGCCCAGGGCGAAACAAAAGCTCGGAGCGAGGAAGAGCGTGTGGGCGAAGCCGGGGAGGGCTGGGGGGAGCGGGGGCGCAGGCAGCGGAGGAGGGTGAGCAGGATGCGCTGGAGAGGAGGACAAGGGGAGGAAACATAAACGGAGCAGCTCCATCTAAACCGTGTTTCCTACAGAAAGCCGGGCAGCTGGAGGGCTTCAGGATGCGGGCAGCAGTGCCGCAAGCGTCAGGTGCCAGCACCGCCCGCGTCCGGCCCGGCCACTGCCCACTGCCCACTGCCCACTGCCCACTGCCCACTGCCCACTGCCCACTGCCCGGCACCCCGCGGACAGCAGTCCGGCACGTTAATCGGTGTCCCGCTGCAATTAGTCTTCATTAAGCAAGGCCGGCAAAAGGGGACGCTGCCTTTAATAACGTGACAAGCAGATGGGTTGAAATTGGAGAGGAACGGGATAAACACCGAAACAAGGCGAAGGGAAACCAACCGGCCTCTGCCCAGGAGCGCTGCCGGGCTGGGGCCAGCGGCTCCCGTGGGCAGCACCGGGAGCAGCCGCCGGGACCCCGTGGCTGTCCTGGGGCGCACGGACACGGTGATGGGTGCTTGCCAGGCAGATGTGGGCAGGAGGCAGCGACAGCATCGAGTCATTAATGAGGAATTGCACTCCCAGCTCATCCCTCCTGCGGCCAGGAAAGCCCCCAGGGTGCTCCCAGCATCCTCCCCCTTGCAGGAAATAATTACTTAAGTTAAAATTATTTACCAAATGAGGCAATTCTCGGCGTGCTATCTCGCAGCCGTTTGCCGGGTTTACATTGTTACTAGTGCTACATAATGAATTAACTGTGTAATTAAAGGCAACTTTAATGCTGATGCTTTGCAGAGGGATTTTCTTTCAAGTCTCTCCGCAAGTAGAAGCGGCACGCATTACATGAGGGGCTGTGGCCTTGGGCAGGGGCTGGCAGAGCCAGGCAGGACCAGGCAGGACACTGATCCCCCCCGACAAATGTGTCCCTCGCTTCCCCAGGGGAGGACAACCAGATCGAATCAAATCAATCTGCATTTTAATTACCAGCCACACTCTCTCTGCAGGGATGCTGGGCCGTCTGCAGCGGGAGCAGCCAAAATCGCCTCCGGTGAAGCTCCCTGCTTGTCCCCGTGTTATTTAGCAGGGACGCGGATGTGCTCCATCAACAGGACCTGTTCCTGACTGTGCTGATCAACCAAGCGAGGCTGCAAAACCCCACGGGGATTAGAGGACTCATCCACCAAAAAAAAAAAAATATAAGGAAAATAAACAATGCACTTTAGGAATGCACGTTTTTGGTGATTTCTGCTGACCAACGTGATTTCAGCCAAAGCGAAGGGAGCCATCACGGAAATGGTTCAAGAGCTTCACCGGGAAACATTTCCTTTCTGGAGATGATGCTCTAGGGACACAGTGCTGGGCGCTGAGCTCCAGTGGTGGGGACCATGGGGGGCTGTGTGACCCGGGACATGCTTTGCTCCTCCTGCAGCTCATCCCTCCTGCTCCCCCCCAGCCCTGGCTCCAGCAGGGCTGAGTGCGGGCAGGGCTCAGGGGTCACCTCCGCTGCTAGCCATGAGAGGGAGAGCCGAAGCCCAGCCTGTCCCGTGCTGGCTCTTGGTGGGGGCAGCATCCCCCAGGGCCTGCCTCACGCTGCCAGCAGCCCGGCGTGGCCCAAATGCGCCAGTATTGACTTGGCAATCGATTTTCAAATCCCAGGCAGCCGGGCCAGCCAAGGAAGAGCAATTCCACCAGCCAGCCATGAGCTCCAGCTAAGGCAAACAGCACAGCTTTCCCCTGGGACACTGCCACACGTCCCATGATGCCAGGCAGGCAGGGCAATGCTTCTTCCCTTCTGCCAGGGAGGATATTTGCACTTCAGAAGGAGAGCCAGCGCCCAGTGGAGCACTTCTGCTGCCAGGCACCTCTCCAGCTGCATCCCCAGCCTTCAGCCCGGCATGGTCTCAAGTGGGATATTCTTCCCAAATGAGTGGGAGAAACAGGAGGGAGCTGCCCTGGAGATGAAGGACAGAGAGCTGAATTAATTTCTCCCTCCTCTGATGCCTCTCATGAGTGGAAGGGAAGGAGAGAGCAGATCCCTCACCTCTGCCAGACTTCTTCGGGAGAACAGCCATTCCCAAAGGACTTCCCTACACTTGCAGTAGCTACAAGCATTTCATTTCCCCAAAGCGTGAGGGATTTGTGATCTCCTGCAACAGGACAGAGAGTTCTGGCTGGGCCAGAGGAACATCCCACATCCACCCAGGCGCCAGTCAAACACCCCTGGATAATTTCTCTAGCAGTGATCCACACCACCACACACTGGCAAGAGGCTCCCCAATCTCATCCTCCCATGAAGACTCGCTGGAGCTCTGTCCACCTCGAGGAAAGAGATGGGGAGCAGAAATCCCTCCCCAAAAGCCTTTGTTTAGCAAAAAAGCTGAGAGAGAGAGAGGCAGGGAGGGGTGGGAGGTGGTAGCTGGGATGGTTTCTAGCACGTCCTGGGTCAAGCTGGGAAAACCAAAAAACTGGGAAACCAAACAGCTTAGAAGGAAAAGGTTCAGATGAAGATCTCTGCTCCCCACACCTCCTAGGGACAGCAACCTCAGCAGCCCTTACCACCCCTACTGTCCTTTTCCTGGTGGTTTTGGGGGAATCCAGACCCCTTCCTAAACCCCAGCCACCCCAGGGAGCATGAGGGGAGAACTTAGCACCCCTGGGATTTTCACCCCACCAGTAAATCTGGCAGCGCCCGGCCACAGAGTATCAAACCCCACACACATGGGAAGGGGGAGAGGGGACATGTCACACCCCAGAGCTGTGACACCCCACAGCTGTGACACCCCACACCTGCTCCTCTTTTCCCGGCCTTTGCCATCTCAGACGCTCACGTGCCAGCAGGACAAGCTCACCCCGGGGGCTTGTTAAAAGCCCTGTGTTTCGCTGGCGGCAGCTGGTGGAAGCCGGGAGACAGGCGGGGCAGCTGCCGGCTCCGCTGCCCGCACCTTGCCAAGGTTCCTGCCCTGTGGATGGAAATTATGGAAGTACCAGGCTTTGACATTGCGAAGTATCAAGGAAAATAGAGGGCGGGGGGGAAAAGAACCAAACAATTACCTGGGGCTCAATCAAGGAGCTGCCGGGAGAAATTGTGATGGCTAATTATAAAGGGAAAATTAAATCAAGCTCTGAGATGAAGGCAACAAGCTGGGGGAAACGGGAAGGCACAGGAGGAGAGGGGGGTCTCAGCACCTTTCGGCAGCCTGTGGATGGGATGTTTGGCGCTGAGATTTTGGCAAGGAAGGGTGTTCCTTTGAATATTCCCCGGTGGGAAGGGGCTCGCTCACTGACATTCCTTTGGCCAGGCGGTAGCAGCGATGGTGGAGGGGAGAGGCCCTTTCAATTCCCATGGAACCCAGCTGAAGCACCTCCCCTTGGGGCTGTGGGAAAATATTTAACTAAAAGCCGGCTGAGATGGTGCTGGGCATCCTGGGACTCGTTTCAGGCACATCCGTAAGGAGAGACCGGACCTGCCTGGTGAGATGTGAGAGCGATGAGGGGAAAACCCCTTTCAGACCAAGGCACAGACAAAAGGCACCTGCTGAACCTGCCCTGTATTTTCTGTTTCATTTTTTTTTAATTTCCTATCCCCATCCCTTCTGATTTCCTTGCTTTATTCCTTGCGCAGCGGGTGGGTGAGGGAAGACCAGGAACTAAGCATGCTGTCAAACGGGTCCCGCAGAGAGCGTGAGCTTCGAGCGCTTAATGCCATTAAAGGCAGCAGCCAGCTCCCAGTAACTCCAGCCAGCAAACTGGGCTTGTGCACCGGTACCCAGCCGCTGGGAGCATCCAACCAGTCACACATTTTACCCTCACTAGGATTTTTACCCTGGATCGAGGATGCTCCTCCCCTGGCTGGGACCACCTTACGGATGGAAGCAGCATTTAACGTCATTGACATTTTGTTTCTCATTACAGGCGCAATTAAAAGGCGAGAGGATTACGGGCGCGGGCTGCATCGTGTCCCCGTCCCTCAGCCGCCTCACGCTGCCTTTATCTCTTCTGCCTGAGCAGTTCCATCGATGAATTGACTTCTTCCCCTGCCTAATTTACGGCTCCTTTATGTTTGTTTATATAGTAAGGTTAAACATCTACTTTACACCCTACGTGCTTGCACTTGTTAATTAGCGTTTTTCTTGGGTTTTACTGCATTTGCTACGGGCTCTGACAAGATGAACAGTAGCGAGGAGAGGGCTGGGAACCCCCCAGGCACCCCGTGCCAGGGCAGGGGCTGCAGGCCGCAGCTCACCCCAGCCCAGCAGGTTTGGGTGCGTGTTACTCACCAAGAGCTGTGCGTGAAGCAGCCGGAGCTGCAGCTGTGTCAGGGAAGGGCTCCCATCGATTTGGTTCCTACTTCTCAATGCAGTTCTGGAGCTGTTTTAGGGGCATTGGGGAGCTTGGAGCACCACCATCAGGAGAACAGCAGGAGATCCACGTGCTCCCCCGGGGCTGCTGCCCGTGGTGACAAACTCCCTGCAGCCTCACCTTGCTGATGCTCACATCCCCCTGACGAGTCCCCGTGAGCAGGTTTGGGGTGCGGGGCGCGGCAGGGAGTTCTCCAGGGGAGTGCTCGAGACCCTCGTACCCCACAAGCAGCCTCACAAACACGGGAGCCCAGCCTTCCCCTGCCTGCAGAGCCGCCTCACTCGCCAGGACCTGAGCCCAGAGGAAGCCTCAACCTCAGCCGCCAGAACCAGACTTGGTTTGCCAGGACTTGCGGTCAAACCCCTCCCCAGCACCAGCACGATGAGCCCCAGCAACCAGCGCGTGTTCTTCCCGTCCTGGCAGTGTGGTTCTCCACACGGATCCGTACGAGCCCAGCTCTGCCCTGCGGCCGCAGGAGCAGCCCCAGCTCCCGACGAGCCACCGCGTCTGGCTGCTCAGGTGCCTCGGGGGGAGGACCTGCTCCTCCCAGCAGGCTGGCGGGGCTGCTGGTGCTCCGTGGCCCCTCTGTCCCACCGAGCGTCCCTGTTACAAACCCGGCGGTTCGCACCTCACTGCCGTGAGCACGCACCCGAGATTCAGAGAAACGGCCAGGCTCATGCTCCACCAAAGGTGCAGGAAAAGCCCCTCTGACCCTTCTGCCTGCCTGCCCAGCCTCCTCCCCTTGCCCATTCCCCACGCCTCAGTTTCCCTGCCCGCAGGCACACGTCCCACGGGGGTGCGACGCAGGGGGCAGCCACTGGGACGCAGCAGGCAGAAAGCAATCCCCAAATGTGACCCTTCCTCGAGACCCCAGTGCCAGCGCAGGAGATGTCTGCTCTCAGCTGCCCAGCCGATACCCAGGCAAGAGGTTAAAGCGGCGAGCTGCCCCCCATTTCCAGCCAGGACGGCAGGATGCAGGGATGCTTCTTTCCCCGGCTTCCAGAGCACCTCAGCGAACCCCTCGCCTCTCTCCAGGAAGGATCCCCCGCACTGGGCTTAGCCTTCTCCTCCTCTCCGGATAGATGGATTCTGTCAGAAGCCATAACAGGTGACTGCTAATGAAGCACGCCTAATTAATGCGTTCCTCAGACACACCCTCGGCGTCCCTTCCTCCACATGCTCTGCCACCCCTCCGTCAGCGGTGACCTCGCCAAGCAAGCGCTCCGCTCCCCGGCTTTAAAAGTCGCAGCTCTGCACAGGCTCAGGGAGCATCTTTCAGCCCAAAGCTCTGCGACGGCCCCTTCCAGGGGTCAGCTCTCCTGCGGAAAGGCACGGTTGCTGCTTGAGCAGGCGGGAGAGGAGGCAAAAACCGTGTTCAAACTTTGGTGAATTGAAGCAGAAAGCCGGGGCTAAGGCTCAGCAGAGCCTGGGTGGGCTTCGCGTTCGCCGACAGCGTCCACGCGCAGGCGACAGCCGGTGCGGGAGGGGGGGAAAGGCTGCTCGGGCTTGTTCCCAGCTCCCGGAGTTGGGGATGCTGCTGCCCCTGCGGGGAGTGGGAGTCGTGGGCAGGAGGGAGGGAGCGGGCTGAGAAGGAGAGATGGAGCCTGGGTTTGACGGGGAGAGGGTGCGAATGAGCCCCCCAGCGCTGCCTGCAAGGATGCAGCAAGGAGCCTCCTCCCTCCACGAACTGTCTCCGTATGACGCAGGTGCCGAGAGCCGAATTTCTTTAATCTCATCCCAGCCACAAAAGGAACTTGCAGAAAGTGCAGGCAGCCTTTACCACCCCCAAAAAATAACCAACACC